>JAQPZY010000922.1:492500-555000 GCA_029931535.1 Margaritifera margaritifera
TTTTTCCGTGCATAATCATTGATATTACAACACATTACCACTGCAGTAATAGCATGAATGAAACAATCAATATTTAAATATCCAAGTTATTGTGTGTTAGTCCACCCTTTTATCAATATCTCAAATACAAACATGTTAGACGTAGCGTAAATCAGTTTCTTATGTTTGATTAAGGAAGTCAACGTGGTCAGATAAATATTCTGTCTGCAAAATAATCTGCACAAATGCAACAATTCATTTATTTAGTTCTCTGAAAGTAAGGCTGCGTGCTTTATTAATGTATTCATTTGGAATGTTAGGCATGTTTTTTTTATCATTAATGTTGATTTCGCACGAAAGCACATTCTTTATTCAATTTCATACTGGTATACCCATGATTGTAGACTAATGCTATGTGCTCTATCTCTGTCTGTCTGTATGTCTGTCTTTCTCTGTGTCGCTTTATGATATTGATGTCTCAGTGATGCCAATTTGTGTTAAGTCTGTTAAGATATAACTAATGACATTTTATGCTCGTGAAGTTAGCAGCAAGCAGTAACAGTAATGGCTACCCGATGAATACTGCTACACTGGTACAGCTAGTGGTATTAATAAGGGAAAAACATGTATCAAAGCTCTATGCAGAAGTGAGATACTCAATTGTCTAGGCACATGATACATTCCATGCTCCATTTTCACTATTTCATTCGAAACCAATTTGAGGGATAACAATAACGGATTTCAGAAGACTAAATGACCTGAGAATAGTTGGCGAGACTCCACAAAAAGGAATGATTCTGATGCTGGCACATTATCAGAAATTAAATTCATATTTTATTTTTTTAAATAATCAATAATTACTATGTCTCGCCTTATGAATATTTCCTGTGGCCTTAGGAGATAAAATAATATTCGGTACTCATTTACAACTCTTTTGGAAAGGAAAGGACATCTAAAACTCTTTTCGAAAGGAAAGAACATGTTCTCGTATACGATGGACATGGTGAAAAAGATATAAAATGTTACACGAAGCGGAGACTTATACAGAAAGATAATGTTAGGTGATAAAGACCAAATGCCGTCTGCAAAAAAAAAAAGAAAAAAAAAACAATCACGAAAACTTAAGTAGGAATAAAGAGAGATAAACAAAAACGTAACAAGAAAAAACGAGTATCCGTCGTCAACAATATTTACCCTTCATAATGGACCTCATAAAGCCATTAAAAGCCCCAAAGCACTGATGACGATCGATCGTATACATAAAGAACGGGCAGGGATCGACATCATCTCGCACTGCGCATGCCTACCAGAACAATCATGTTTTTGGGAGGAAAGAGATCAATGTCGAAAAAAGCTCTTATTATCTTTCAACCTTTTTATGGACTGCAACAAGTCCTTACAAAACCAAAACAATGACAAAACAATGACAAAACCATCACATATGCATACAAGGGGCAGGGACCGACGTCACCTAATATTGAGCATGCCCGTGTCAAAAACTAGGTTATCGGAAAAAAGAGACCAATGCCTGCAAAACTGTTATAATATATTATATAGATAGACCCTTTATAACGGACCCCTAAAAAAACTCAAAAGTCGAATGACTAGCAACTATTATATACGTAAATAAGGGGACAGATCCACACAACCTCACACTGCACGTGCCCCGGGAGATAGACCCTTAAAACAGATACAATAAAGCCCATAAAGCCTGAAACACTATTATTATCAATAAAGATAGAAACGGGGGGGGGGGGGGCTGCTACTCAGACCACTTCACACTGAGAATGACAGTGGTAAAAATCAGATTTTCCGGAAATATAGAGATCAGTCTGAAAAAAATCTTATTATACACTATATGATAGATCCTTTATAATGGACCCAATAAAGTCCTTAAATGTGCAACAATCACAACTATCATAACATACAAAAAAAGGGCTGGAACTCACATAACCTTACACTGCGTATATACCTGGAAAAAAGGATATAATATTCATAATACATAGACCCTGAAGACAGGGCACCAAAATCCTTAAACAGCCTAAAACACTAAAAGCCATCATATACGTAAAGAAGAGGATGAGTCACAATGCGGATCCCCTCCATATCATTTATGGTGGTTTTCTGAATTTTAGGCTTTTTAATGCTTTTTCGGGTCCATTATAAACTGTTTTTGTATAGGTTATATGACAAAATGTTGTTGACATTCATCTTTTTTCTTCTTCTCGAAAACTTGCTTTTTCAACGCTCATGAGCAATGCTAGCTCTTGTGGTTCCTGTTCCCCTCCATCACGTATATGGTGAGTGTCAGTGTGTTAGGCTTTTCAAGACTTTGTATAGTACATTCTAACACGGTTATCTACCTTGTGATGTATCCTTTTTTAACATGTATCTCTTTTCCTCGCAATTTTTTTTCCATGGGCTTGCGCAGTCTGAGCTGGTGTAGGTCCTTTTTTCCGCTCTGACATGTAAAGATGGTGTCTGTGTTTTTATTCTTTTAAGAACTTTTAGATGGTCGGTTATTAACAATGAAAACTCGACGAATAACTGTGTTTTTCTACTTGTTAATATCTTATATTTCTTGGTTTTTAAATGTTTTTTTTTTGTGACGACATTTTTCATCATTGAGATGTAATTTTATATGTTTCCATATTTTTTTATATTTGTAAAAAGTTGGTTCTTTCCACATTTTCCATAACAGTCGATATAAATTTAGTGGAAGATTCGAAAGATGAGTAATGTTACTTTCTTTTCTTAGACCAACATAATTATTTATAAATGCAAGAAAGGATGGCTGTTACTGTTATTATTTTTTGTTCTGAAAATACAACATGAAATTCATTTTTGATGCTCTGCAAGCGACAGAGCTTTTCTAGTGGGCGATATTGTCAAGTTTTATCATTACTTGTTATCTATTATCTTCATTTTATCATTACTTGTTATCTATTATCTTCATTTTATCATTACTTGTTATCTATTATCTTCATTTTATCATTACTTGTTATCTATTATCTTCATTTTATCATTACTTGTTATCTATTATCTTCATTTTATCATTACTTGTTATCTATTATCTTCATTTTATCTTCTGAAATCCTTGAATGCCATCCTCTTCAAAAGTGTTTTGAATCCAGTCAGGAAGACGTAGTAGCAAATACACAATATTAATACATGTTTACACAGATCCTTTTGTACCATGGGCTTCCGCAGGTATGTTTCGGTGGGGGTAGGGGGGAGGGGGACAAAGCCACAATCAAAGGGACGAGCCTTCAAAGTGATGCCAATTGTGTCAAAGGGAGAGGCCAGCTCCCACAGTCGGATTTGGGTGGTTTAATATTTTGGGGGTTTGTTTAAATTTTATTGCAGGCTTGCGGATATATATATATATATATATATATATATATATATATATATATATATATATATATATATATATATATATATATATATATATATATATATATATTAAATCCGGTTGGGGGGGGGCAATTGCATCACTTTCTCCCCCACTCTCCTTACAGTCGTCCATCTTTTGTACATGTGAAATTCCCCATTACTATCATATATGCTGGCAATACCAACAGGCACCGGGCAGCCACTACCTTTCGTAGCTAACTACAAGTATATAGAAATTAGGCATGTAAATTTATTCCCCCAATTTAACCATATAATTCATAGCTTAAAATATTTCAGTCAGTTTCTTCCCACACATCGGTCACCTTGAATAGTTTTACTCCAGCTATCAGTGATATAAATGAACATAATTGTTCCAGTTAATGAGAAAAAGCTATATGAAAGCAAATGCTTTGGGCCTACATTCAAATAGTGTATAATTTTGCCTCACGGTGAATGTTGCAGCTTTTAACTTCATTGATTTTGATGGATGTTTTATAAAGCTACGTTTTGATCACGTTTTTAGAATCATAATGGTGTTTGTATTAGTTCATTTGATGAAGCAGACAGATATCACAACTAGAAACAAACAAAAACATGATTAATCTAATATCAATCAAATAGTGATAATACAATATCGGAGAATCCATGATACTGGTGTATCTGTTAGGGAGAAGGACAATGTTCAATATTGAAAAGAATTCTTTGCTAAATAATGCTTTAAAGTCAAATGTAAAATCAATTAAATCTGCAACAGAGTAGCAATACATAGCTTATAATTACAGTGAGTAATTACAATATACTACAGATATTTGCAATGTGTGCAATGCAAAAGGCCCGCTCACTACAGTTCGGAAACCAAAGTAAGGAGAAGATAGAAATTCAGGGGCCATAACTCATCTAAATCCTGACATGAGGGCTTGAAATCCAGCTTACTCATCTTTATCAATATTAAAGCGTATTATAAATTTTATTGAAATCCAACATTCCTTCGTAAAACTATGCTTCGGAAACCAAAGTTAGGAGTGCAGGCAATCAGGGCACATAACTCATCTGAATGATATTGCCGAATGCTGAAAATTAAACTCGTTTTAAGTGTCATCAATATAAAGATGCATACCAAGTTTCTTTAAAATCCAGCAATTTTTGGTAATGTAATGAAGTAGAAACCAGTCATGATGACGGGTAATCAGGGGCCATAATTTTTCTCAATGATAATTTGAATTTTTGAAAATTAAACTCATTCAAGGTCTCATCAATATATAAACCTGAATGCCAATTTTGTTTGAAATCCAACAATCTTTGGTAAAGTCATGTTTGGACGATTCGTATACATCATTCGTGGAAACACGTGACGTAATTTGTAATGGTAAAGACACATTTCACGAATTTACTCTGGGAAAAATTGAGATAGATCGGAGATGTTGATATCCCTCTTACTGAACTAAGGAAATGTAAATGCTTGAAAATATTATTTCTATATTTGCTACATCGCAGCATCTAACAATTCATTTCTAATATTAGCAGAAACAAGTACTTTCACAGTAAGTAGACATGAGCGGCATGGCTGGCATTTTGTACTAAATTCATGTCCATCACCACTGAAATACTTTGTAAACAAATATCACATAATACGACAAAGCATAGAGGCATATTTAAAAAATTATTCAAGAATTAAACCCTAACCTCTTCCCAAGCTGACTAACCGTTATTCCAAGGAATAAAGCACCTCTCTCGAGTGTCTATAGAATGACGGAAATTGCGTTAATTTCAAACCCACAAATGTAACTCTTGATCTTCACTGATACCGATCAAAAATGGCAAGCCAGTATCAAAGGCCGATAAACAAGCAAAATATATTTCTCCCGACTGGTTAAGTCAGAGACGTTATTCGCACAGCAGTCACGTCATTCATTTGACGGCTTTTTTGAATTAAGTTTGGGTAGCGCTCTACATTTAGTATGTCCTTCTGAGAGAGGGACCGGTAGAAGGTGAAGTTTTTTGGATTGGCAGCATGCACAGTGAAGAGAATGTTGGCATACCTCTATGCTACTTTCATGAACTGTGACCAAAATTTCTTTACAGCTAATAAAATGGCTGCTCCCATGTGCTCGAAAAATGAGCCTAAACTAGTCCAAAGTACACTAACTTTGTTAGTTATTAAAGTAGAGAAAATGAATTTTGACAGATTAGACAATACCGGCTTCTGAAAGTGCAATGAATGAATAATAAAATATATAAAAAGTAAAAGAAGTTATCGGCTCGTTTATTTCCAATTTACCTTTGAAGTCCAGTAAGTGAAAATGACCAAGCTGAGCTAGCAGTCTTTTGAGAGGTGCACATCTGAAGTAAGGCCAAGCTGTATAGTCTATAACCCAAAGTACACCCATCAATCATACACCAACATAAAGGGAATTAAAAGTTATTGTAGCAATACCTTAGATATACAAGGTCTGTTTTAAATAACCAGGAAACCATTGAGGAAAATCTGGGAAATTCTTTTTCTTTAAAAATCAAACCCTATGCAAAGTGAGAAACTGTAGAGCGTAACCTTGTTGGCTCGTGCCCGGACTAAATTCGCAAATCAATATCATAGGCTGGTAACTAGTAAAATCTGTGGCTCCCGATTGGTTAGTCAGTGATGTCATTCGCACAACAGTGACGTCATTCCCAAACGCCTAGCTCGGAAATTCCACAGGAACTGCAGAGATTGGTTGATAGCTTCACGTTCGCGCTGTGCATAATGGATACAAAATATACAATTTTTGTACTTTCTTCAGAGATGGCGGTTGATAGTTATCAGTCGTCGCACAAGCACCGGAAGTGTGAGGTGTCAAAATTGTCAGCGAATTAAGTTTGGAAACCACCCCACAAATATCAGTGATTGTTTGGTAGTTTCACATCTGCGCAGTGTATTATGGATAAAAAGTACTGAATGTGCTCGGTTCAAACATGGCGGACCACTGGAAAAGTGATGCAGTAGCCAGGGAACTCGATGTCATGCACTGATGTTATGCATATATTGTTGTACATCCAATAGAAAAAAAAATTTCAAAAAAAGAAACGCAGATTGTTTCCTTTTAGAAAGAACCCCTGTTCTCATCCGGTGAACGATGATCCGCCCACTCTTAGATTCAGCTAGCAACATTTCCGTGTCGGACATTGTAGACACAGAACGACGGCCACATACAATATCGATCCAGAATTATTTTCCATTAATTCAACGATATCGTTTAGAGAAGAAAGTACATTAACTTGTAAATGACTATTTATGAAAGAATAGAGTTAAATGTTTAAATTGTAAGCGGAAACATTGTAAATAATACCAAAAATATCGATCAATACAAACACACGAAACACATAGCAATATTGTTGAATTTAGACTAAAGCAGCGATATTTGAGACAATGATCATACCAGCATAGCGTGTAAATAAACTAAACATTTAATTGGATTTATGTTTTAACTTTTATTTATATGTATCTCAGAGGAAATTCTGTTATTTAGACTGGAAAATGATCTCTATTCAAAAGACCCGAAAAATATGTAGGCATAGATTGCACTCGTACAGGTACGATTGTACGTTACGTGTATTTTAACAAATCAACCCTGTTCATCAGCCTGCTTAAATCAGTGCATTTTCTCCATAGATTTCTTTAGAGGTAATTATGCTTTTTGTATGTCTAAAAGTGCAAACGTTTAGAGCGAATGTTATATTTCCGAAATAATACTTTCTCTCTCTCTCTCTCTATTTGGTGACAAATTAAATAGTTTATAATTCGTAGGCTGTGAATGAAAATTTGAATGCTCACACAGTATCAGACTTAGTTTTAGCAATCACACTGGGAAAATAAAATTTTTTAACACTAAAGTAAAAATCGAAATGTTGCAAATAATCAATGCCTGGAGAAGTTAGAATATCGGAGCACAAACAAGCAATTGACATCCATTCACCGGGATTCAAACGCTCAAAGCTTGACACCAGCCGAAGACTGTACAAACGCCTGATGAAATGATGACATACCCCGATCCACTTCACGAATATTTGATTTACCTGTTAATCAATCAGATAGGTGTACTGCGTGCAGTGACGGCGCGAGGGGGTTGGGATTGGCGGCAATTGCCCCTAGGCGCCAGGCGAAGGGGGGGGGGGGCGCTCTCGGGAGCTTTTTTTTCAGCTGAAATTTTCATAGTATTTCACCTCACCTTACTGTAACGGGGGCAATTCTTGACAAAACTTATATTTAGGAGGGCGGAGGAGGAGGTTGGCAACTGCCATAAAAACTGTTCTCTGTGGCAAAGTAGGGGCGCCACTAAATAGCATTGCCCCAGAGCACCTCGGTGGGGGCGCCACTAAAAAACATTGCCCCCGGGCGCCTCGAACCCTCGCGCCGCCACTGACTGCTTGACGTGTTAGAAACTAAGCAACACACAAATCAGGGTAAGACAAATGAAGGCTCTGATGTTTGTCACCATTAATTCTAACGTATGTGTTTTGGTCCTATTCAGCGGGATTTTATTGAATCAGTTTGTGTTTTTTTCATCAATCTAAATCCGGTAAGCCCTGATGCTCTCTAAAATACATCCTCGAGTGTATTTTGTGAAACATCGTGTGCATGGACAGATGGATGTCCGAAGTTTGATAGCAGACACGTGTGACTCTCAATGGTGATTAGACTTTCATTTAATTGAAAATCGGACCTTTTATGACATTCAAAGTGAATCTTTATGAGCGAAACACTTTATGGACCGCTCGATATGAAGATGATTGCAAAACACCACAGACTTTTGTTAACCCTTTTTGATGTACTTTAAGTATATACTAGTGACTAATGAAGCCTTGCTCAGCAGTTCTAGTAGTAATATTAGTAGAATTACATGTAGCAGGCAGTGACTGGTAGTATGTGATTACCTTCACCACAATCGTCGTCGTCGTTGTCGTCGTCATCATCATCTTCGTCGTCATTCAGCAAAGTACCACTTGTGAGATGTGTCGAAGGCCTGTTGCATGATACAACTGTAGATGTGTACATCATCATCATCATCATCATCGTCGTCATCATCATCATCATCAGTAGCTTTAGTCGTAGCAGGGATAAAGTTGTATGAAAAACGACTATATCAGTCCTATACTCACTAACAAAACTCTACCTTAAATCCATCTGGGTGGGTCCAGTGGAAGAAATAGTTATTATTATTATTATTATTATTATTATTACTGCAATAAAATGGCAGATTGTTTGATATTATTTTTTTTGGACAGGTAATAATAATAATATATATCCATCCAAATCCATTCCCCTCACCTACAGGCCTGACCAGAGGTTGGATCTGAAGTCATTTTCAGAGGTATTTACGCTTGAGCAATGTAGTTTGAGACATACACATACAAAAGAGGATAAGACATACAAAAGAGGTTAAGACATACAAAAGAGGTTAAGACATACAAAAGAGGATAAGACATACAAAAGGGGTTAAGACATACAAAAGAGGTTAAGACATACAAAAGAGGATAAGACATACAAAAGAGGATAAGACATACAAAAGAGGTTAAGACATACAAAAGAGGATAAGACATACAAAAGGGGTTAAGACATACAGAAGAGGGTAAGACATACAAAAGAGTGTAAGACATACAAATGGTGTAAGACATACAAAAGAGGGTAAGAAATACAAAAGAGTGTAACACATACAAAAGAGGATAAGACATACAAAAGAGGATAAGACATACAAAAGAGGTTAAGACATACAAAAGAGGATAAGACATACAAAAGGGGTTAAGACATACAAAAGAGGATAGGACATACAAAAGGGGTTAAGACATACAAAAGAGGATAAGACATACAGAAGAGGGTAAGACATACAGAAGAGGGTAAGACATACAAAAGAGTGTAAGACATACAAATGGTGTAAGACATACAAAAGAGGGTAAGAAATACAAAAGAGTGTAACACATACAAAAGAGGGTAAGACATACAAAAGAGTGTAAGACATACCAAAGAGGGTAAGACATACAAAAGTGGGTAAGACATACAGAAGAGGGTAAGACATACAGAAGAGGGTAAGACATACAAAAAAGGGTAAGACATACAAATGGTGTAAGACATACAAAAGAGTGTAAGACACACAGAAGAGTGTAAGACATACAAAGAGGGTAAGACATACAAAAGAGTGTAAGACATACAAAAGAGGATAAGATATATAAAAGAGGGTAAGACATACAAAAGAGTGTAACACATATAAAAGGGGATACGACATATAAAAGAGGGTAAGACATACAAGGGGGTAAGACACAAAAGTTGGTAAGACATGCAAAACAGGGTAAGACATGCAAAAGTGGGTAAGACATACAAAAGGAGGTAAGACATACAAAAGGGAGTAAGACGTAAAATGGGGTAAGACATGCAAAACAGGGTAAGACATGCAAAAGTGGGTAAGACATACAAAAGTGGGTAAGACATATAAAGGGGTAAGACATAAAAGGGGATAAGACATACAAAAGAGGATAAGACATACACAAGGGGGTAAGACATGCAAAATGAGGTAAGACATACAAAAGTGGGTAAGACATAAAAAGGGGTAAGATATACAAAAGAGGGTAAGACATAAAAAAGAGGGTAAGGCATATAAAAGAGAGCAAGACACAAAAGTGGGTATGACATATAAAAGGGGGTAAGACATGCAAAAGAGGGTAAATCATAAAATGGAGTAAGACATGCAAAACAGGGAAAGATATACAAAACAGGAATCAGTGTAAGAACCATATACACCTATATATTTGACAATACTGTTTCTTTGACTTGTTTGTTGTTACATTTCTTCATATATATTGTCAGATTCATAGAGAAGCACAGCATTATGAACTTTGTGCAATTACTAAATGAAAATACATGAAAACCTTACAAAACAGCTAACTCTCAGCACAACTACAGGAGGCTGATTTCCAAAAGTGTTTAAAGTGTTAGACTATTATTTTGTTAAAGATAAATTTCATTCCTTTTTCACAGATGTCGTCAGTCATCAAGACTTAACAGAATCAGTGACACCAAAACTGATGAAATTACATTTGTCAGGCTGTTATCAAGAATTAACACATTTGCTAGGCCCTTATCAAGACTTAACACATTTGCCAGGCAGTTATCGACACTTAACACATTTGCTAGGCTGTTATCAAGACTTAACACATTTGCCAGGCTGTTATCAAGACGTAGATATTTGAAGTCAATCTGTGTTGAAAGGTGAGGCAAACAATTTTAGGAAAATTAGTATATACTTAAGAATGAAATATAGAAAACTACTGGTGAAATATTTTTGATATGATTTCATTCTATATTTTCAGATGTGAAAAATATATTTTTGATATTTTCACATGTGAAAATACAAGATTTCCAATCATGTTTGATTCACGTATGTACTCGCGTATAAGTCGAGTCCAACTGCAAACTGCAAAGACCCAGATCTACCATCGCATTATGCGACGGTAGAGCATGGTCTATATTGTTTGCAGTTGGACTCGACTTATAAGCGAGTACATACGGTATATGTGCATACGGAAGTTATACTTGCAGCAAGAAAAACGAAATTATTGAGAGTTAGGGCAATAAATTGAAACTACATTCTCTTTTCGGCAAGGAAATTATTTTTGGCCGAAGATATCTGACTCGCTTCCATTCGCTGTTCTTCGATGTTATGTTGTCTGTACCACCTGTTGTGATACTGCGCTCAATTGTACTTGCTTTATTGTCTGATAGGATAAAACAGTATACAAAATGAAAAAAAAAGTATTTCAGCGGAATAGGTCATCCCAAGTCTAACCTGTTATTAATTCGGTAATATTTGTATGATCAGAGTATTAATACGATTGAAAGTGTCTGTGTGTGTGTGTGTGTGGGGGGGGGAGGAATATTATTTTATTTTAAGCAACAAATAAGTCAGAAACTATAAATTCATTATGTTTGTTTTTATAATCAACATTTAAGATTGTGTTTGCTGTTGCAGATTTATCTCCACTGAGCTATAGACTATTGCTCCTTTGCTTTATTTTTCCGGAGAGTAGAATCCTCAAAAAGTCTGTCAGATTTTCCAGTTTGCCTTAATGGGAGTGTATGAACATTCAGCTTCATAGCACTAGTTAATAGTTTTCATAGTTCTACATCCAACCATGTGTTGTTGGCCCTAAATGAACAATAAAAAGAACTATATGGCAAAGAATGAAAATATAACGTTTTCCTTATGATTACTAATACACACCAAAATACTGTTTTATATTGATTTCCTGGTATTGTCAGACAAAATACTCAAAGCCCTGCGGAAGTGTCAACATAACTTGAGCTATTTAAGTTTTCACGCTCTTGCATAGTTAACTTCTTAGAGATCCAGCGTTATATACGAAGGCGAGCGAGTGCTTGGCAAATGACTTGTGTATTATATAGTACTATAGTTAAATACGTATCCAAAGTCATATCAATACATCACATGATAAATTATCGAGTTCAGATTGGCTGAATACAGAGAATATATATCTTCGGCTTGGGTATTATAACCCACTTAATAACACTATAGGATGGGTATTATAACTCACTAAATAACACTATAGGATGGGTATTATAACTCACTAAATAACACTATAGGATGGGTATTATAACACACTAAATAACACTATAGGAGAACAGTTTACTGAGGACCATACATGATAGAATATGTATGTTGTGAAGACCCCCCCCCCCCCGCCTCCATTGTGAATGCTTAAATTATTCGAAGGTTAAGTGAGCATTGAAAATTTAAAATGTATACACCCTACATTTCAAACATGAGATGATAAAAAAATATTTACATTTGTTAAGGAGAGAGAGAGAGAGAGAGAGAGAGAGAGAGAGAGAGAGAGAGAGAGAGAGAGAGAGAGAGAGAAATTCCGGACCTGTAATATACTCTCTAAAGCTAAATAAATGAATCTATAGAGAAAATGCGTTGTAATAAGGAGGTTGATTAACAGGGTACATACACAAGTGCAATCTCTGCGTACAAATTTATTCAAGTTTGTTTAGTCATTTGTCAGACTAAGTAACAGAAATTCATTTGAGATACGTGATTAAGACCATTGAAATATAAGTGAAAACAGTAAATCCAAGTAGATGTTTTGTTTATTTATACGCAATGTATTATAACTGTGTAATATATGGCTGCTTTCGTCCCCATTTAACTAGACGCGCTGCATATGTTTCAATAATAGTATTATGTACAAAGTTTCCTCATACAAATGAAGCATTTATGTAGCTATTTCCAAGCTAATTTGCTCTTCGGTAGTATCATAAAAGAGCTTAAGACCGGTCTGCCGATTACGGTTTCTGATCCCTAAACCCCTTCTAAATACCCACTGAGGAGTTTTGCACACGCGTATGCGCGATTCTAACCCGCGTGATCCATCAAGTGAAGTTCTCATGAGGTGTCCCAATATACTGTTGCAGCTACCGTACCACTGTTATTATTGATCGCGGCATAAACTCCGTCGACGTGACATACATGATCACATTAGTTTTTCCAGGGTTTCTTCTTGAACTATCAACGAAAAATTCTTCTGTCAACGGTTGTCCTTCTTTTGACCATCATTGTTCCATAAGATGCTCTATGATTTTTACAGTAAAGCGTCCGGCTACTGCTTTTTTAATGGCATTAAAATATTATTTTCGGTTTCAGCTATTCTTTTATCAGCTCTGGTCAGGTCAGGACAGGCATTGCTACCGTAAATAACAGTAGACGGTACTACCTATGGCTGTTGACTCAGAGTGGACAGCTACACCTAGCTCTCTCTGGAAAGTCCTTTTTGTGGATTAGGCGGCCAAGCAGATATGCTCGTCCCCTGGCTGTGAAGGCAGATGGCACGAGCAGTGTGGACAGCACAGGGCATCAGCTCAGGTGCAGTAGGAACTAATGGCCATCCACTGCATCCGGACGTTGTCTCCAGGCGTCTCGACATTGTCGTGCCACTGGATTCAGACAAGCCTGGACGACGATAGAGTGATGGCGACTCTGCGCAGCTTTCCCTCACTAAAATCCAACTCACGCGCAAGTGATGACACTATTCCCCTACACCCTCCAGATACCTTTAAGTCCTGTGGCGATGAGTGAACAGCAAAGCAGCAGGTGTGGATACACTGACAGCTGTAGCTGCATACCTGCGCACAGGCGGCCTGGGGCATAGGGTCGCTTTTCACTGAATCGAAGCAGCAGTGGAATTCAGCATCTCCCTGGTAGACTGAGCAGCTCTTTATAGGATCACATTGCTCACCTCCGTAGCATGAGAAAGGGGCTAGAAAAGGTTCACTAAACATTGCCTGCTTCACCAGGGTGTTCAGCATACCGCGGCTGACGGGGATCCCACCTTAGCGGTCGAAAACCTAACAATAAGACAAAGATGACGCAACTTACCATCGGTGCCTGGAACGTACGCACATTAATGGACAGTACACTATAGATGATAGATCAGAGAGAAAAACTCTTGTTGGTAGAGTACTGACCAGAATCAACATCCAGATAGCAGCCCTGAGTGAAACTCGCCTAGCTGAGGAAGAACAACTCACCGAAGTAGGAGCCGGCTACACATTCTTCTAGAGTGGCCGAAGTAAAGAAGAGCGACGTGAAGCTGGTGTTGGGTTTGCCATCAAATCACAGCTAGTTAGCAAGCTCACACATCTCCCAAAGGGTATGAATGATAGACTTATGGAAATGAAACTCAAACTGTCTGGAAAAAGACATGCAACTATCATTAGCGCCTATGCACCCACCATGACCAACCCAGATGAGGTCAAGGACAAATTTCATGAAAATCTGGAGTCTCTTATTATAGAAGTACCAAAAGCAGACAAGCTCATCATCCTTGGCGACGTCAATGGTAGAGTTGGCACAGATCAGCAGACATGGCCAGGTGTCCTTGGCAAAAATGGCTTTGAAAACTGCAGCAACAATAGGTGGTCGTGTTCAGCGCATTTCCTCTGTAGGAGGACTACCGCGGAAATGCGCTGAACACGATCACCTAATCACTTACAGAGTCTTCTGCCTGCCAAACCGCAACAAGACGTCGTGGATGCACCCACGCTCAAAGTACTAGTATCTTATTGACTACGTCATCGTCAGGAGAAGAGACAGGCAGGATGTCCGAGTGACAAAGGCCATGAGGAGTGCAGAATGCTGGACTGACCACATGCTCATAGTCTCCTAGCTCAATATCCGGATTCAGCCTAGCAGATGACCACAAGGCACAAAAGTGGCCAAAAAGCTTCATGTCGTCAAATTGAAACTTGAAAATATGAAACAGGCATTTGTCGAAGAAATGTGCAGCCAAATGGATACAATCGATATAAACTCCGAAAATGTTGAGGAAAACTGGGTATCCTTCAGAGACTCTGTGTACTCAACTGCATCCAAAACCCTCGGTGCCACCACACGTAAACGTCAAGATTGGTTTGATGAGAACAATGCTGCCATACAGAGAATTCTGAATAAGAAACATCGGTTACAGAAGCCCTGTTTAGAAGACATCATTTCATCATCTAAGAATGCAGCCTTCAACAACATCAAGAGAGTTGCAAGATTCATGGCTTAGCAGTAACACAGATGAGATTCAGTCGAACGCAGACAGGAACGGCAATAAGAATTCTATGATGCTTTGAAGACAATCTACGGGCCACTCCAATACTGAGTGCTGACAGCGCCACATTGCTCACAGACAAAGAAAAGATACTTCAAAGATGGGCAAAACACTTCAACGACATCCTCAATCAACAGTCATCTATTAGCGAGGAGGCAATTGATCTACTGTCTCAAGTGAAAATCAACATATCACTAGCTGATACTCCAACGCTGACTAAAACTGTGAAAGCAATTGACCTGTTGTCAAATGGTAAAGCACCTGGTGCAGATGCTATACCAGCAGAAGTCTACATAGCTGGAGGCTCGCATATGGCACAGAAACTGACTGAACACTTCCAGTCAATGTGGACTCAGGGAACTATACCCCAGGAGCACAAAGATACATCCATCGTCCACTTGTACAATCGGAAAGGCAACAGAAAATCCTGCGACAACCATCGGGGCATCTCCTTGCTGTCATTTTAAGTTTTTAAGTTTTCCAGTTTGATCTTCAAATATCACAAGCTCGCCCAGGTCGACGTCAACACCAACCAGGCTGGTAAACTCAGTTAAATCGGTTTTGGTGACAAACCTGGTCAGATTCACATTGGCGCGACGTCGGGTTGCTACGCTTTCACGTCCATAAATGTTAATAGGTATTTTTTATAGTATCAAGCGTAGTTTCTAAGTGACAATGCAAAATCAATAAACGCTTGAGTGCATGCAGTGTTTCAACAACAAGATGTCCACATATTGGGCCGTCCATCCGAGTTTGTAACGGCAACGTTGGAAAAAACAATGGTAGTTAAATAATCAACAACTTCACGTGGCGGTGAAAGCCCGTACGAGTTAATATACATAAGATGTCGATGTGTTACCACGTATGCAACCCAGTGAGTTCAAGGTTCCTGTTGTTGAATCCAGGTTAACAATGCCGGTTTCCTACTTGCGTGGGATCATCGCCAGAGAGCCTTTGGATCCGAGTTCATCCCGCATAAAGACACCTCCGAAATGTTTGACTGACTTTAAATCAAAACTGGTTACCGGACGCGCTGTCAACGGCGAGGCCACAATCGAAGACTGCTTCTGCTCAGAAACCTTTGACTCCGACTGTATAGTCGAAGACCTTTTCCTTTCTTTATACGTCCACGAGAGGCTCTGCATCCCACCGTCTTTTTCAGAGCCATCCCGGATGCAGTACCGACGGCCCCTAACGCAGCTGCTTTTGCAACCGCGGGAGCCGCAGCCGCCAACAACGTTAGAATGGCTGCGAGGAATGGAAATATTCCACCGCCGTGTTTAATCGCGGCAACCCCAGCCGCTGACAAATTAAGAGTTATTCCGAGGCGTTGACGTTTGGCTGCTTCAAACTGTTGCGCCTACGTCGGTGTCTACATCAACGGGGTAGTCCCAGATAACTTGTCCCAGAAAAGTTTCAAATGAACTCCGGTTTGTTTTCTCGTCGCGACTGAGATCTTTTCGAGTTGACCTCGAATCAGCGTGACATGTTTACGCAGATGTGACATTTTATTTTAAGCGTTACAGGTTCAATTACCCACTACTTATTTTCCACAGGCGCGTCAATAACCCTCATTCGACCACTCAAGCCCTGCAACAGCAGTCTTGTCGGATAGTATCACTGCAATGCATCTGTAACCGACGGCGGGAACACGTGCTTTGAAGTACATGTCCACCATGGACTGCTTAACCAGGTCTAGATGCTCGAGAGAAAAGTAATAAATCGGGTTCATCGTAATAAAGTCGTTCTGGGAAATCTGCAAGCCTGTGTCAACCCATGTATTTCAACAGTCGATGACACACACGTGCAACTTGTTTGCTTTTTGAAAGTCAAGCAAAAGGTCTTGGGTGGCTTCTTGGTGACCGTTTAGCAGTTCTGAAAATATCATCGAACGTACCCGTTGAGTTTCAATATTATCCATGATTTGAAATGCCATGGTGCGCTGACACCTTGTTGGGTACTTATTTGCCATGAGGATTCTCGTCGAATGGTGCCTGGTGTTGAGTTTGTTGTTATCGACAATCATGAAATCGTAGATGTTATGCCAGACCCTATGAATGATGCCAAACATTCGTCTGTGGCCACTGAGGGACTCATTGAAGGCATCCAAAGGGTACGTTTGGATAGCACAGCTTTACCGTAGGCGACACCATGCCAAATTCCATCGTTGGCGTTGCCCTTACGAGTTAACATGACTGTGTGTTTGGCCCCGAAAATAACCTTACGAATGTCTCTGCAAAATCCAAATATGTGTGACAGTGGAATCATGCAGGAAAACTCCCCGCGCTCATTAATCTGTTTTCGTCGCGCTGCAAAGCCAAGGTTGAAATTAGGGTTAGGAAACGGTAATTTTTCTATAGTATTTAAAGCGGCGGGGAATCAACGCTGTAATTAGCCTGTCGCGTTATAAATGGTAGATGATCTACATGTTCCTTTGTGTCCTTAATAAACATCATAGACGGGAAAGTGGATCTTGCATACTCGTCGCTGTATCTAGCGAGTCTTAATATCGTAGTGGCAATGTCAACTTTATTCAAACAAGCTTCGATTTCCTTTCCGTCGATGGAATAACGTGCGCTGTTAAACAACGCCATGATGCCGTTGTTGACAAATCCGACTTGATCGTTATCACCGTATGCAGCATTGTTGTCGGCGCGTACAAGCTTTCCTTGGACTTCTAAGAATGCTTCGCACGGAAGAAAATAGCGAGATGTGTCCTGAACCTGAAGTTCTATTGGCCCCTCCTGGTTTGGCACCCTAGCGTAATATTGGTAACGTTGAACGCTTCTATCACGCAATACAGGCGCGTCCATGTCGAACGCGGGATTGGACACATCTTTGAACTGAGCCATTGTGGTTTCGTCTAAGACCTTTTACGAGACAACCTTAATCCGCTCCCGACTTCCAGATTTGCAATCATTGAATAAGCCAGACGTTGTTGAGCGGTTGCATTGATAATTTTACTAAACGGAGGTGGCATTGTTGCTGTCGATGATAATGTAACCGCTGTTGTTTGTCGAGTCACTTAGATGGCGCTTTACAGATATTATGTACTTCTGAGAGAGTGACAGGGGTAAGGTGAAGTTGTTTCAATTTGCAACATGCACAATGAAGAGAATGTTGGCATACCTCAATGCTATTTTCATGTACTGTGGCTGAAATTTCTTTACATATTGTACTTGTGGAAATTGTACATGATCTAAGCACATAGCAGACAGAAATGGCGGCTCCAAAATACTCGAAAAACCAGCCTGAATAGTACACTATTTTCAGCAGTTATTAAAGTAGGGAAATGAATTTTGCCAGTGTAGGCAATACCAGCCTCTGAAAGTACAATGAATGAATTACAAAATATATAAAAAGTGAAAAAAGTTATCGGCTCTTTTTTTATTTACCTGTGAAGTCCAGGAAGTGAAAATTACCAAGCTAGCAGTTTTTTTTTAGAGGTGCACATCTTAAGTAAGACCAAACTGTATACTCTATAACCCAAATTGCACCCATCAATCATACACCAAAATAAAGTTCTTTTAAAATACCTAAGATATAAAAGGTCTTTTTTAAATAGCCAGGATAACCAGTGAGGAAAATCTGGGTAATTCTTTTTCTATAAAAATCTAACCAAACTACGAGACTGTAGTTTGCCACCTTATCGATTGAAACGCCTGTGAGCGGCGCTTTGATGCTATTAACGACTCACATTACAACTTATTTAGCGATCAGTGCAGTGCGCAAGGCGAGGCCCGCGAGAACCTTAAGGGATTCCGTGAACAATAGGCGGACTACACGGCCAAGGTCATTTCGGTAATATGTTGAGTAAACGGGTTTTCTCGCGTTGGCAATACGCATGGGTCTCACACGTCCACGTACAACTGCCATTAGATTCGATCAGGTCGATCTTTGATGTACAGTTGTATATTTAGGGTCTTCCCGCACAGGTCCAACACCTTCCAACCTCAGTTGTAACTGCCACTGATGGCGTCACAGGTCAAATTAACCTCAGTCGTCGAGGTAATCCTGACATTGTCTGACGCGATATTATGTCTGGTACCGTCGTGTCCTGCACACAGAATTTGTTCGCGTTCAGGAATCTCATTAACCCAAAACTGTTCTCAACGAAGACTGTGCAATATCCACCGCGTACTGTGGAGATTCGATCGAGATGGCAAAGCTGAATTTAGGCTCGTGTTCGCATATGTAGATTTTGGAATCGCGCTTCGCAATTAATGAAATCTTCCGTCGGATCTCATCCTTGATCGACTGTCTCGTACGCACCCGTATGAAGCTCAATAACATTCCAGGTGGTGCCACCGTCCGACGAAAACTTAAGCGAGTTATTCACGTTGAACATCCCAAACTCCCGCAATTGAATATTAGGCCAACTGCGATAAACGCGCAACGATGGTAGTGCGATCTCGAGTGTGCGGGATTACCTCGCAGTGATTGGCGTCGGGAAGACCATGTGAAATTATGGTTTCGTTAATGAGATTGTAATCATCAAGTTGTCGCTTGGGTTGTATTTATAACGACACGCTGCATCGCAGCATTGATTTCGTGTAACACTTGAAGCGCCTCAGAACTCATAAACGGTGTTATATACATCATCGATGTCTTTAATGAGTTCGTGCATTAACGCGCGAAACATCCCCGGGCCCCATGATGTTGTTGGTGAGTAACCGCTTACAAATCGACGTGGTTTCATTTTAACTTCTAGCGCTTTATTACAGGCGGGAACCGACCCCTGCTGGTCTGCAGTCGCGCAATTAAAAATGGGCATAATACCCCCACCAGCGAATTCTTACGGATCCGGTCTCCCAACGACGTCTTGCTGTCTCCCGTTTTGAGGTTTTAATTTTTTTACTTCACTGTCAAATTCCTTCCACTCTTCACCTGTTGTCATTCTCTTACTAAACCTCTCCCGATATACCCACCCAACCCAATGTGTAGATGCTACCTCATCTTATATGTTTTTTTCACATAATCTCTCCAATCGCTGGGGAAAGACGCGGTAAATTTCACAACATTCTTATCAATCTCTTGGCGGCCTACCTCGTTAAATATTTCAGGTTTCTTTGACTTGCGCTTGTGTGGTTATGGAGGATGCGTCATTGCCTCTTCGACTCCGGCCGCCTCTGGGCATTGCTGGACTCCCGCATTCTGTGCTGGCAACTATTCAATGGTTCGGGCTGTCCTGACAATCAGACCAGGTTCATCTTCTGTTACCATCATCGTGGTGGTGGTTTCCGCGACTTTCTTCACTTGTTCCGCGGTTTCGCGCGAGGGTTTGATCAGCGGTGCAAACGTTTATTCAAAACCCGCTGTGATGTCTTCCTGTTCAGCCTTTCCCAACGCAAACATATCTCTGACGCGTTCAGAGACATCTTTGTAACCGCGAAGAAGTTTCAGCCGATCTTGGCGTCGGTCCGCATACTCGGATATGACAGTTTTCTCTGTTGTTGTCGTTATATACATCGCGTGGTTGTTAAATTGATTTCTTCAAACCAGCGCGATACTTGGAGCTTGCGCGTCCATTCTAGTCAATTGTGAAGAAACTATACGCGTCCTGGGTGACCTCCGCGAACCAAGTCCAATGAATGTTTGCGAGACCATGCGCGTCAACCTCACGAAATTCATGAATATGTCACAGTTGTCACGGATCACTTTAGGCACGTGTGAATATCGTAGGGTCACATAGATCACGTCTGTGTTTTGAGCCGGGTACAGGAAAATATTCTCGCGGGGTTGTCTTGGTGTTCAAGCATTATATCGTCATTCACGACAAGATTATTCGGGCCGAGGTCAAGGTCGTCCATAGCTGGGGTTTCATCGATTATAGAAAAGAACTCAATGGTGGACGACGACGCAAGCGCTTCAGTGAAGTCCTTGAGTACATCGTAACACGGCTGATCCCACGTTAACAATCTCATGATCAGATTCAACAACAGTTGAATTTTCCCGGATCCGACCGGGCCAATGATTAGTGCGCGAACCGAGTTTGTAAACATCTCACCGTGTTTGGGCGGCCGAGGCTTGGCCTGCGCAGAGAAGTCAATGACGGAAAAATCTTCTGCTTTTCTTTTTCGTGATGCCATGTTAAATGTCAATTATTGTATAACACAATCATGCCTTCATATTGTGTACGATGCCGCACAAGAACTCGTACTGCAAATCCAACTCGTATTAGGACGCGTAATGGTCGTGTCACAATCGCGGGAACTTGCGTCCGGTATGGAACAAAGAAGTTTACGTTTGTTGGTGGACACAAACGCTGATGTGAAAAAAACTTGGGGGCGGTGTTATTGTTTCTGCGTTAACGAAACTACCCGGGACACCTTGGAGCAAATATCCTGGTGAAAAGCATTTAACTGGATACCATTATTGCGGCCTGGGACACGTCTGGATATACGACTGGATTCCAACAATCGACCGAAGCCTGCGCACAAAGCATCAAGTGATATCCGTGCACGCCAACGCGCTGATGTGAATCTCATCCATGACTTGAACGCCATCAGTCCTACACCCAAAGAAAGAATCGCAAGATTGATCATCAAAGGATGTATGAAGGCTAAGATTCTCATTAGATGCGGACAAAATCCACTCATTGGAGCTAAAACCGTAATATAACAAACAAACAAAAATGGATGAGAAACTGGTTGCGATATGCTAGAGTCCGCGCGGTTATTGAAAGGGGGAAGATGCCGTTGAAAAGTAAGCGAGCGCGGCAAAAGTTACCAACAGGGTTGCTCGAGCATGGTTGGCCAAACAAGCGTTGTGTCAGATTTACCTACCCGTGCCAAGAAAGATTTCCCGTTGATGGTTTGATGTGGGGACCACCAACGAAATTCATCAGGCTGACATCTTTTTTCTCCCGCATGATTGGGTACGCGGACGGACATACAAGTACGCGTTAACCGTCGTTGATGTTGCTAGCAGCTACAAGAAAGCAGACGCATTGAAACGTATCTACGCACGTTCGCCACTAACATGGCCACTTCTGCAGGTGGACCGGGGCAAAGAATTTCTCGGAGCCATTGCTGCATTGTTGGCAAAACATTATGTACTGGTTCGTGGTGGACATGTTAATATACATCGCGACTAGACCATTGTGGAACGATTTAACCATACACTTGCGGAACAATTATTCGGACACAAGTACGCGGAGGAATTAGTAATTCAGAGAGCTTACACTCTTGAGTGATCTTGCGAGTGGGTGACATTGTTCCACAATGGTCTTCGCTCGGTCATAACAACGCTGAACAGTAAAATCACGTGCACGATTGGGTTAAAACCTACTCAGACGATTCGGCAGAAGACTGTCACTGTTGTTCACAAAGCGGTCTCACAGCCACCTGCGTTAGATCCACACAGAAACAATTTGGTTCTGTATATATATGCGACGGGGAAGTTAGAAGGTGGGCAACGTCGTGCTACTGACCCAGTATGGTCCGTCGATGCATTTACGATCTCGGACCGGATTGACGTTCTAGGGCAACCAACACGCTACTATTTAGCATCTGCAGACCGCTCTGCGGTCCAACCACGGTAGGAAAAGCCTCTTTGTAGAGCATTTGTGCGGGAAGAATTACAAGTCATTCCCGCGAGTACGGAACTACCTCTAAGATTTTGTTTGGGATCAACGCGTGCCCGGGGAAAATCCATCGCTTGGTATCCAGCGGGAACAGACTTACCTTAGTGCAACAATACACACCCACACGATATTTTATTTGATCTAACAAGATTTGCCGCGTGTGTGAATTCGCGCCGCTTGCGTAAGCACTCTACGTACATGTTATACTTAAGATCTTTTGCGACCTCATCTCGGGGAACTATTTTTGTTTTCTTGATGTTTTTGGAGCCGCCAACCACGATCGAGTACATTTTTGGTCTAAGTCCCATGTATTCTTCGATGGGTTTGCCCGCGCACTTATCCTTGAATTTGTCCACTACCTTTTTGTTAACATTGCTAAATAGAAGTGATCTTTTGGGTACTTGCTGGTGTCGAATTTACATGAGTAGTTTAGATAAGTCCAGCACAGATGCCCCGACGGAAATTGGTTTTGCCAATTTTAGCTTAGCTTTCTTGCTGTCTACGACCACGAGCCCACCATCAAAGATTTTGCGTGACTCAAATACCGGGTCTGCAATCAGCCAGTTGAGTTCGTCTTGCTCACTGTCCCGAGCAAGATCACCGCAGATTCGCTTCCGCAGGTTCTCTAGTTTTTCCGACCGTGCGTAGATCCTTATTCATTTGCATATACGGCGCCATCCACGTACTCTGGCGAAATCGCAGCACCCGGTGAACTTTACACAGAAGCAATCCGAGCCGCAATTACAACTGCAGATTTTGGTACGTGTGCTACATAGTTTGAATTTGCGACGCAGGTTCGGGACAAGCTTGACGCATTCTGTAAACTTGCGTCCGGAATCGTCAACGATCGCACACTGATATGGTGACAGCCACTCGCGGGGAACCGATAGCGCTTCTGCGGACAGTGGATAATCATCTTGGGTGTTGTGCAGCTTGTCTGGATACTCCAGATTAACTTCAAAAAGAAGTATCCATAGTCGCTGTTGCTGTCGTACTCGTGTACGTGTTTTTGTGTGTTTACCTCGGCGGGATCGATCCACTGAAACTCGCCAATGGCATTGGTTGCATCATGGCCCTTCCATACAAGTTGCTTGTGTCGAGATACATGATGTAACTGTTTGGGGAAGCGGGGTCATATCCATCCACGAACGGATTGTTCGATTGAGCGTAGCAACGACTCGCTATGGAAATCCCGCCGCGGATACCACGTTCGACAAATAAATGTTGGTCAATGTCCGTTAACAGCTCCAGCTCGACGCGGATTTTCGACAGCAAAGCGTCCCAGGCCATTCGCGGTGATGAGAAGTAATGCGCCGGATCGAGTTTGTACACACGCATGGCTGTATCACGACATCCACGAGCAGCAACACATCCATGCGCAGCAACATATCGTGATAGTCACGGAGAATTTGAAAACCAAACGCGTACCAGACATTGTTTGAGTGCGTGTAGTCGTTAGCAGAAATCGATTCGCTAGACAGCCATGAATGGAAGGCATCGATGAGTGGTAACGGAGTTTCTTAAAGCTTTTCCCAGTCGTGCATGTACCGTACGGGTAGATTCCTTTGCGAGTGAGCAAGGCGAACTTAGAAACTTCATCAGAGGTGCTACCATATCGACAAGTGATTGTAAAACGATGGTTGTCATTCGCTGCAAGGTTGTTCACTAGTTATCAAGGCCGGAATTGAGAAACTGCAGCGAGTCAATACACTGCAGCTGGCCCAGTCTAAACGTTATGTATTTTTCCATATTGTTGGGGATGACGCTTGTTGTCGCATTTGATGCTGCTGCGACCCCTTGCATTATTAAGTGGCCATCGTACCCGCGCAGGTTATAAAGCACAACCGGAATTCTTGCTTTGCTGGGGTAAATTCGCAGCTGCTGATTATATGCGCTGTGTGCAGCTCCTCTGAACGAGCCAGTGATATGACAGTGATCGCGCACTTTATCATCGGTCCCAAAAGGGACCATCACAGATCCAGCAATGAGTGGCCGCGGAAAACTTGCGCATGTCATCGTTGGTCATAATCATGTCTGAGGGTGAGGGAGCTGTTGTCGGATCCATTTCCGTGTAAGTTCGAGCGATTTAATAAACACCTCAACCGAGTCCTGGCAACGATATAAAATTGGTGGCTCAGTTGCTCCATCACATCGGACAACGATGTAACAAAATTCGCATGTGATTTGTTCCGCAACTTGCGCTGTGTTTGACTGAACCTCAGGAGTGTCCACAAGAATGTTTAAGCATTCAAAGTCCGCGTACATAACATACGGGACTTTCATTTTTCTTTGCACCTCTATAAACTTTAAGATCTTTTTACCAGGTTCCGTCATGATCGTGCGCTCTGGTTTCTCACTGATTCCACCGCAGTAAACGTTATGGTCATCAAGCAGCTGTTGGGTGCTAATTACATTTATGCAATGTCTGTATGGAAATTTCCTCCCCTCGTACTTACTGTGTCGGTATACCATTCAGGGAAAATCTTTTTATCCACACGTAATGATACCGCACCACTGAGCCGTCCATGTTGCTCAATAATAAAAAATCAATATTAAACCGCCTGCATAAATGTGTGGATCATCAAACCGCCAACATGAATGTGTGGATCATCAAACCGCCTGCATGAATGTGTGGATCATCAAACCGCCTGCACGAATGTGTGGATAGTCGAATCGGTTGCATACCTTTGTTCCAAACAAACGCATTAACAGCAATGTCAGGGTTAAGTCGTTCAAACTTACCGATGTCAGTAACATTCCTGTGAAATTCGATGTTTCCAAACTTAAGTTCGCCCAGGTGTCGTTTGTATTTTCGAGGCTGGTCTGTGTGATCGCTCACAGGATGTAGCGCAAACAGGATCGTCCATTTGAAACACTGGTTGTCAGCATTTTTCGTATTGATTACTGCTCGCTGCGGAATACACGCTGGTGTTAGAATGTAACTCGATCTGCGAAAAGGCTTGTATGGGGAAATATGAAGATAAACTTCCAAGCATCTAGAAAGCAACCATCCCGAACCTCCTCTGGAGTATTTTTCAAACTTCGCGAGGAATTTTGCGTAACGTTTATCAATTTCATCATTGATGACCTCAGTGTCTTTGTGATTGAAGACCACAAGGGCACCACTATGAAACCACGGCTGTGATGCTATGGATGGTGCAGAGCCGTCGTTGGTTAAATGACCAGGCATGGTATATTCCACATTGAGAACAATGTTGACGTCGTCGGATTTTTCCACGACGATAAACTTCATATTTGTGTTGTTGAGTCTTTGCCGGCGCGCGCGATAATACTCGCGGACTGATCTACATGGTCGGAAAAGCTGATTACGCAACTTTACTCTGATACCACATTTAAGATGTGGTGAAGTACCGAGACCAACACGTAATGCAAGCAAATGTGATTTACAATATTCATAATGGCATGTTCTGTCGCAGAGTTCACTTTTTCCAAGGCATACGCCTTTGCATTTATTGAGTCCCAATACCTTTGAACTTCTTATGTATGTATGTATGTATGTATGTATGTATGTATGTATGTATGTATGTATGTATGTATGTATGTATGTATGTATGTATGTATGTATGTATGTATGTATGTATGTATGTATGTATGTATGTTTGTATGTATGTATGTATGTATGTATGTATGTATGTATGTATGTATGTATGTATGTATGTATGTATGTATGTATGTATGTATTTTTGTATGTATGTATGTATGTATGTATGTATGTATGTTTGTATGTATGTATGTATGTATGTATGTATGTATGTATGTATGTATGTATGTATGTATGTATGTATGTATGTATGTATGTATGTATGTATGTATGTATGTATGTATGTATGCATGCATGTATGTATGCATGTATGTAATGTATGTATGTATGTATGTATGTATGTATGTATGTATGTATGTATGTATGTATGTATGTATGTATGTATGTATGTATGTATGTATGTATGAATATATGTATATATGTATATATATATATATATATATATATATATATATATATATATATATATATATATATATATACGGAACTTTATTTAATTGGTCGATCTTACAAGTCGCCGCCGTTTTATCTCCTCATAGGCATGCGGTGGTGTCTGAATCAGGAGGATAAAATCTAGCTTATATATTAGAATCTTACGAAGTCCATCAAGCGCCCAACTATATTTTTGTTTCACAGAAATAGGAATTTGTAAATTGTCCCTTTTCAAATAAACAGGCTTGTTCTTTCCGGGATCATGAAATGTGCTTGCAACTCTGAATAGAATATCTTCCAAGATGGTGTCAGCCCAAATTAGCTCAAATGACCCATCACTGAGTATTGTACCAACTCGATATACCTATGGCACCATAAGTTGTTGCACAATAATTTCTTACAGTCAACAGACGTGTTTGGTCAGTGTCAATTACAGCTGTTTGAATTTGCAACCCCAGATGAACCCTTGCGTGCCAAACGACATACTAGAAGGTTCAGAGGTTATTTCAAACCAGATTACGTCTCAAGAATTGTTCGTGCCTCGTAATCATAATTGACAGCAACCGTACATCGTCAGATTTGACTTTAATTTTCACATACAACCAACCTAAGCTCGACGTTTCCTCTATTAATAAAGAAAAATATTATTTTCCGCGAGTATGATTCGAACCGGAAATGCCTCGATGAGAGTATGACGCGGTAACCGATTAAGCCACTTAGAACTCAATATGTAAGAGAAAAAAAACTCATATATAAACTTAACAGCGCTGTTGAAAAACAATGTGATGCATCCTTCCCTATCTGTTGATGTGAAAAACGAAGCCATTTTGAATTACCATTCCACAGCCTGTTATGTACATATCTCGTTTTATCATATACATGGTCCCGTGTATGGTAAATATTAAGGATCGCATACATAGTCCCGGAATAGTAATTATCTGTCTCAAATATTGATTAGCACTGCCGCCAACAATAATTTGAATCGTTTTTCACGTCGACGGTTGTCAGTTTGACCGTCTCTTGTATAAGAAAAGAAATGCTCTATTCCGCTTTGAAAATAATAGGCACGCCAGAATACTTCATTTCTTGCTAAAGTCAAGAAATCCTTATTTCCTCCTTGAGAATTAAAGACAACGCAGAAATAGGCCATTTTCTTTATTTAATACGTCTTATACAAGAGACGGTACTCCGGTTCACTGCCGCAGATTTCTAATATATGCACAGTGGCTATATTTATCTAATACTTGCTTGTATATATTGATCGGCCTGTGAGCTCACAGCATTGACAGAGGCTCCCCGTGGGGGGTTAATGCGGGTTACAATCGCGCACATGCGTGTGCAAAAAAGTTACCGGGTATATAGAAGGGGTTTAGGGATCAGAAACCGTAATCGGCCGGCCGGTTATAGATTGTTATTATGATACCACTTTTTTTAAAAGTCAACGTTTTTTAAAAACAAAACAACTGCCATTGAGGTAGTAGAGTATAGATGTTTTCTTACGATACTTTAACGAGATTTGAAAGTGAAATAAGCAAAACATTTGCATGTGAAAATGGGCAAAGGTTGTAAATGACGAGCATATTAACACACAAGCAATATTTCATGGGAACTGAAATTTTAATAACTTGCACTTTTATGAAAGAAGTATATTTTCCTAAATTACAGATATCACCTATAGAAAAAAAAAACAGTTTTTGGTTTGTAATAATATTCATATCGAACAATTATATTTTCATCCTTTACCACTTGCATCAACAAGGATTAATATTATTTTGTTACACTGATTTAAGGCAGATGCAGGCTATTTGCCTGTAATAGTTTAGTAGCAAATGTACGACTTCAGGTTCCAGGATTATTTGGTTTAATACACCAATCAGTTCATCATGCGCATGCACAAAGCTATTCTTTAGTAATCGAAAGATAAATTTGAAAGAGTTATTGAAGAGTTTTTCTTACCCGCATACAGTTTATAGGAAAATGCAGATCTTCCCGCCATCCATTTAGTAGGGAATGCATGTCTTCAGGTTCCAGGTTGGTTTAGGTTATTACACGAATCAATTCATCATGTGTATGCACAAAGTTGTTCTTTAGTGATCCAGAGACAGACATGAACAATGGATTTTTTTATGTTATTTTTTTAAATGTGTGCCTTTTAGGGAGTTGGTTTAAGGATAGTAAATAAGCGTTGATACTTTTGTTTTGGAGCAAAACTATGTTCTTTCAAAACCCTAACACATGTATGGTACAATTAATATTGAAAAAATCACATGGGTATTCAAAACAAATCAATATGATTTTGGGTAGAATTTTTATTTATTGAGAAATAGAAAATAGAGTTCTTTTGAGTTTAGTGTTCGTTTATAGTCAACATTACTTGGTTGGATGTAGATTTATGAAAACTATTATCCAGTGCTTTTGGTGCTTTTGAGTAGAATGCATGCCAAAATAAAATCCTCACACACACATATATATATATATATATATATATCCTCGAACTACCATATGTTCGTTATAATTCGTTTGTTATAATGTTGTGAGAATCTATTCAAATAACCATAGAAAGTGTTCAACTATATCTACTTCATTTAATCATCGTTAAAAAATTTGGGCATTCATGTACATTAGTTCAGAATTACCGTTTTTTCGAGCGTGTGTAAGTTTACTTATTTTCGGAAGCACATCCATGGTTCGTGCCACTGACTAAAAAGTCACGTGGCATATGACCGGAATGTGCCAGTTAGGCCAAGGTATGGATATTATTAGTTTATAGCGTCTCAGTGTTTTTGAAATAAAAAAATTAAAAAAATTAAAAATGAATTTTTTTCTCCGTTCATTCTATATGAAGTTTGTGCACTAACATTACTGCTTGCTTGTTCTTTACCATATAAATACATGAATCAAGAGAGAGAGAGAGAGAGAGAGAGAGAGAGACAGAGAGACAGAGAGAGACAGAGAAAGAGAGAGAGAGAGAGAGAGAGAGAGAGAGAGAGAGATAGGGAGAGAGAAATTTAAAATTAGACACTGGTGAATGGATACACATTTTATTATAATAGATTCAATGTTTTTTGATGTAGAATATATGTTTATTACGAAATAATACTGAAACGAAAAAGTCCATAGTAAATATACATTTCCAGTGTAAATTTTTTTACGTTGTGTAAGAACCCCACATGATTAAAACCAGATTTTTACATTGGCATTGCAGTTGTATAAATTCCCAAAGTGGGTTTTCCTGTTCAAGATATGTAAACAAAGCCAACATGTGATCAGCGGACCTACCTTTAGCATATAATACAAAATTCAAGGCCAAAATGACACAAATAAGGCATTAGTGAAAATATAGATTTTCATTCAGATTTTTTAAAATTACATGAAATTACCTGTGTAAAGCTCATTTTGTCTGATTTTACTGTTTAATTCATTCCGGTCACTCTTGAAGAACGCTGGGGACACAGTTGATGACGTCATTATCTCGAAACAAGCGCGTTAGGTCGCAAGAAACATGGCGCACGATTGAAGAATAAAACGAAATCAGGAGGTTGGACGATATATATATATATATATATATATATATTATCGTACAGGTTAGAGAATTTTAATTCGTACTCTACGGAGATTCGAACCCGGATCTACTTAGATGAGAATCAATTACTGTGTCGACATGCGGGTATGTCTGCTATGCACGAATGCCTATACCACCGACTCTGTATCATCATTTTTGGTGATGTGTGCATGGTCGAGATGGTATAAGGATTGGTGCTTACAGGCAAGGCGATGGGTGCCGTAACCCGCGGATCCGGGTTTGAATCTCCGTAGAGTACGAATTAAAATTCTCTAACCTGTATGATAATATTATTTATTCGTATTTAAAAATTATGTTAATGTTATCAAGCATTCTCCTGTAGAATCCAGGGATAGCACTTTCCACTCTGTTTGGTGTATATTTGTAACTCTCTCTCTCTCTCTCTCTCTCTCTCACACACACACACACACTCTCTCTCTCTCACACACACACACACTCTCTATCTATCTCTCTCTCTCTCTCTCTCTCTCTCTCTCTCTCTCTCTATATATATATATATATATATATATATATATATATATATATATATATATATATATATATATATATATATATATATATATACATACTCATAAGCTTATATGAAGGCAAACTGGAAAAGCTACCAGACATCTTGAGGCTTCACTCACCTAAAACAAAATGAAGGAACCACAGTCTAGTTCAATGGAGATAAATCTTTATTGACAAAAAAAATCTTACATGTTGACTATAAACAAACCAAAGAAATGCATATCAGATAGTTACTAAAAGCTTTATCTTCGCTGAAGTGTAGAGACAGAAATAGATAGGCGAGGAGTCTTGAGTCTTACATGTAACAAGGATTATATTTTATAGCTTATTTGTTGCTTACAATAAAACAATATAACCTCTTATCCATAAACTGGAATCATACCATCTTGCATTTACAACAATATTTACATAATCACATTGCAGACTTATTTCGGTTGACCTATACACTATATCATTGCTCCAATATACAGCTGTGTGTTACAATTTGGTGAAAAGAATCTAATCATTTAGAAATCTGGCAATCAGAAGACCACAAAAATGACCTAAACAATTTTCTGTCATAATTTGATTTTAATTTATTAATCATTTTGTTAAACTTCTGTAAGGATAGTGTTGCCATGACATGCTCACTTTGCACCTCTTCTGCCCCAGACGAGATCCCCAGTTTTACCAAGAGTGAGGGTATGCACATCAAATGTACGTGCTCTCCAATTTTGTCTTCCTCAAAGAATACATGAGAACAATATATGTGCAGTCAAGAGTATTATCCATTGGAAGTGAAAATATTTTGTACAATCAGTGTAAAATGTATATCAAATTTCTTCTATCATATTTGAAAGAAAAATGAAAAGTTGGATAAAAAGGGGAGAGAGAGATTCACGAGTTGTATGGGATTGTTTAGAGAATTATGTGAGATTTTTTAGAGAATTATGTGAAATCATTTAGAGAATTATGTAAGATAATTATAAGGATTGTGGTGTATTTACTATCAGTTCGTTTTTATATATCGGACTGATTGACGTTTTATACTACAATTTCAGTTCTATTCAAAGTCGTCTGGAAAAGATGACTATCTAAATTACCATCTATACTCGCATATAATTCTATACCAACTGCAAACTGCATAGAACCAGATCTGCCGTCGCTTAATGCGCCGGCAGATCAGGGTCTATGTTGTTTGAATTTGGAACCGATTTATACGCGAGTACAGACGGTAAAAGGAAGATTCGCTCAAACTCAAAGATACATTGGAAAGTACCAAGAAAAAAAAATAAACTGAAATTACATGACAACTGAGCATTTTTAAAATAACTGGCTCAATTTAAATGAATTGGAAACTGTTACAACAAATATCTGGTATCCATTTATGTTGCTACTTGGTGTGGGTCTGGGTTGGGTCTGGTATGTTGGTCAGTGATTTAACTTGATACCGTTGTCCTTGTGAAGTATCTTTTCTAACAGATGTTTTCATCATAGGACCAAAAAGAGTAAATATTCGTTACTTTCTTGAGCAGGATCAGCTTTTTGATTTGAGTATGGCGCTGCTTGGTCAAATCCTCTGTGATGAAAACTTTACTAGGGTTTCCTTTCAGCACCTTGCGTCTAGCAAGGACAATAGACCTCATCTTGTAAGTTTTAAATTTAACTATGATGGGAGCTTTTTATCCTATGATTGTTTCACACAGGCGTGACCTATCAATGTCTTCTGAGCTACAGTCGACCTGAAGACTCTTGTGGAAAATGTCGCAAACAAGCTCATATGTGTTGATTTTCCCATTGATAGAATCAATTTGCACTGGAACATTTTGAATACGGACGTTGTGTCTTCTAGAATATTGTTCCAAATCGTCACATTTCTGCTCCAACACGTTCACATATTTCTGGAGATCAGAAAATCTGTTTATTTCCCTGAGCTAGCTGCTCGTGCAATGGAGTCACATTCTGTTGTACTTGTATGTCCTGGACCCTGTCCACAAAATGGGACAGTGACGTTTCAAAAGTTTTTCAGTCACTGATTTTAGGGTTTCAGTTAAAGCTGGCATGATTTTTTTTCAAGGAATTGCTGGCTTTGTAAGCAGGCTCCCACTGCACTACCCAGATCGATGTTGAAGGGATTATTTTCCTTTTCTGGATTCATGTTTGTACGCTTGAATATATTCGTCCTTTCAGGTGACCTACCCGTACTGTTGTCGCTGAGTACACGTGTACGATCTGCCATGTATACCCCCTGCATATACAGCAGAAAAAGTCCAAAACAGCATTACAATATCAGATTCTAACCCAATGTCCGATTCAGATCACACACTCAAGAAAATACCATAAACGTTGATGAATAAGAAATTCGCTGAAACGGCTTGCCGGTGTTTACGTGGCCTCCACGGGATCACCTCATTAATATAAGTGAATCTCGCTCATCGTCCAACTCGTCCAAGATCTTGATAATATAAGGATATATTCCAAGTTTTATCAAAATGCAATCAGAAATAAGTCTTCCAGAGTGGTAACATGCTCAGCCAAGCAGATGCAAAAGTACATCATCAATATGTGCTGATCTCGCTCATTATCGAATTCTTCTAAGATCTGGATGATATAAGTATATATTCCACTTTTGATCAAAATCCGATCAGAAATGTGGCTTCCAGAGTGGTAAGAAGATCATTCAATTAAATGCCAAAACACTTCATTAATATGCTTAGATCTCGCTCGTCCATATTCGAACTTGTCCGAGATCTTGATGATATAAATCTATATTCCAGGTTTGATCGAAAACGAATGAAAAACATGGCCTCCGTAGTGGTAAGAAGCAATTGTTGTATGCATAAGCTCACCTGGCTGTTGTATGCATAAGCTCACCTGACTGTTGTATGCATAAGCTCACCTGGCTGTTGTATGCATAAGCTCACCTGACTGTTGTATGCATAAGCTCACCTGGCTGTTGTATGCATAAGCTCACCTGACTGTTGTATGCATAAGCTCACCTGACTGTTGTATGCATAAGCTCACCTGACTGTTGTATGCATAAGCTCACCTGACTGTTGTATGCATAAGCTCACCTGACTGTTGTATGCATAAGCTCACCTGACTGTTGTATGCATAAGCTCACCTGACTGTTGTATGCATAAGCTCACCTGACTGTTGTATGCATAAGCTCACCTGACTGTTGTATGCATAAGCTCACCTGACTGTTGTATGCATAAGCTCACCTGACTGTTGTATGCATAAGCTCACCTGGCCTTACGATGAGGTGAGCAAAGAACAAATTACCTGTTGAGAATGTGTTTGAACATAGCAGTTTTCTACATGCATGAATTGCTAGAAAGATGAACTGTGATAAACGTCTATATTTTGTTTAATTATTATTAGTTCCGAACTTAAAATATAAGATAGTATATGAGAGATATTAATAGTGACATTGTAACAAGTCAGAATATGTGATAATAGGCAAAGACAATTCCGGAAAGCATTTTTAAAAAAAATTAAACATGTATTATGCTTTCTTGGACAGAATTTAATATTTACACTTAATTACATAAATAAGGTATCAGATTTCGTTCCACCTTACAATGAATTAATTAATTTGACCACACAGATGCATTAATTAACACAATAAGATTCAAATCTAGCCGCAATATAAGAAAATGACAATATATGCTACAAATAAAAAGTCAAAATTGAATCGCATTCATTCCATCGCAAGGTCAATAATCAATGGTAACAAATATAAAATATCATGAAAGGTGAATCAAAAATGTACTAAACCTCACTGTACAAACAAGTATATATTTATGATAAAAATGTAGGTTAATACAGCAAATACTACACGCATATTACAATTAATACATACATTTAATATAAAGACAGTTCAGTATAAAAATGGGTGGAAGGGTTGGAAATAACAATTATCCTTTCTCCCTTTAAATTTTTACTGTAATTGACGCACACAAAAAACAATAGGTCTCGATTGAGCAATATCGAACAATGGAATGACGAGAAGGCGGGAACGCAGATAGGATCATGTTAGTACGATGAATAAGATCTAATGAGCGTAATGAGATTGTTGTAGGAACTTAACATCTCTGAAACGGAAAGGCTATTTACATCATTTGTGCCAACATGAATAATTGTATATTTGGAGCTGATACAGGCCTGATTTGTTTCAATCTTATTCTGTAATTTTGATTTGGTGATTCCTGGAAATGATTGAACCCGACTGTACCTAATTCCTGTCACATATTTGGCTATGGAATCACTCAAAATATTAACGGAAAATGTCTTTATTTCTGGATGGAAAAAAAAATTAAGTTTGATTCAAGATTAAAGAACTCATTTTTTTTTTAAATATAGAAACTAGTAGTTTCTCATCAAAATCGAAACAATCATATTCCTTGTAAGCATTGCTAATCCAATCCCCGTGTAGCTGAATTAATTCTGAAGGAACCTGAGCCTGATATTCCATCGTACAAAGGTAAAAGAAGTATGCCACCATTAAAAGTCTTTCTTCACTTCCATAGGAATAACTTTCTTGCATGTTTTGAAATAGATACGCCTAACAAAACAAAGATAGTGCCAATATAACAAACTTAAAAATGTATGCAGCGGGTTTGATAACTTAAATATTTTTTGTTTTGCTAAAATGTTTTATAATAGACTACCCGGTTTGTGTTGCACCAAGTTGTTAGAGAATTTGTAAGAGATGTTTTGTATTAGGGGAACAGAGCTGCACACTAATGTATTTATTAAAAGGCAACTTCTTGCACAGAGTCCTATATCCAAACACAACTTCAAACAAAATAAAATATGTAAATAGCTTGCTCTTGATAATTAACGGTTGTTAGGTGTATTTAATTGTTTACATGTCAATGTTGTTCATGCATTGAAAATGAAATAAACCTGAAACTTGAAACTTAATTTGCGGGTTGCTTGTTTATATATTGTGACGTGGCACACTTATCTCATTGGTTATCAGGGAACTCGATATTCATGAAGTGGATCGGTGTATTGCTGTATTTAGACTGTCGTACACTGACGTCATTTCACGATATGAAGTTACGCCAATTATGTACACAACATCTGTCATTTTGAAACTTGATTGTTAGCACGATTGCTGCTCATCGCCGCCAAAATGCTTTGTAAAAAAAAGATTTAACAGAATACGATAACATATTGGAATTCTTAACTAACCTCCTCCCAAACTGACTGATCGTTCTTAGAGGAAAATCTGTATTGAAACACAAGCGCAATAAATTCGCAGAACTGCAGTTCATTCGGAATACTCGGTTTTCGCCCACTGAGATAGACGATACGCTGGTTATAAGATCCAGTGAATATTAAAACATATTGAACTTGAACCATTCTAACATTTATCTCTGCGGGGGAAAGTGTAGCTTTCCGAATGTTTTCATGATAATTGTTTCTAATTTTTGTATCATTACTTCTTTCAAATACAGGAAGTTCGCATATCGATATGCCGACACGTTAAAAAATTTCACAGTACAGTAATGTTTCTTTGTTAGTCTGTAAAGACAAACATTATTAAATACATCATATGGCATCTATTCTTGGCATGTTGATCAATATTGATGAAAACTATCGGCCAAAGAATTCATACTTTTTCGAATCACCGTTACAGTGGTGGACTATTTAGTAGAGATCAGATATCTTGCGTCTGGAGTTTAATTCTAAGGTCCGTAGCCAACATCATTGTAATGTATCCTGAATGATACAAACAATTTCTTGTAAAAGGTTGCATTTGTATTTCCAGATGTGTTAATGATTTTGCTTTTTTTTAAACAATTGTTTATTTGAGATGAACACCAAAATCAATTGAAAATACATGTGTGTTGGATTTTTAAGGAGACTAAGTGTAGTGTTCGTCACGCTTATGAAAAGACATAAGACAAGAAGATCATTGGCGTCGGTCTTGGTGTCAACGGTGACACAAAAGAATAGATTTTCACCAATCTGTAATGGAAAAATAAAGCTTTTTGTGCTTTAATTGCATTAACGCTTGAGACGGCGCGTTTCATGGTCCACTTGTCCCTTGATTTCGACATATAAAACTTTCCATCGCTCAACCCTTTTTTTTTTTTGAGACGATTCCCAGCCTCCCCCCCCCCATAAAAAAAAACGATTTACAATTTCAAAGCAATTTTTAAAAATTCTTTTCACTATTCATCCTTGGAAATTGGTATACTGTATTTTATACAAGCTGTCTGAAATTTCTTATATAAAATTCTGTAAAGTAGCAACACGTCCACTGGGAGATATAACTCTGCGTCTATAGTTAAATCCGACAGACGAATGGATGCAAGAAATAGCATATATTCCAGTATAGTCTAAATAGTATGATATGAATTATCTGCGCTAAAGACGCGAGTGTTTGTGAACAATGGAAAGGTCCAATATTTTTTTTATTGATACATTGTTTGCTTTGAATATAAAACATTCTGTCTCATTTCTCCATGAAGAATAAGGTCCATTTAAATCATGTTTATGGAGTCGGATTGGTTTCATTATTGTCTCAATATGCAAAGGATGTCTATTCCGGGGCTTAGCGATGGGAGAAGTCGGTAGGATATAACTATCTTGAAATGGTTATAAGAGATAATTCGATATTTCTTGAAACTGTTTGTATTGTAATATCAGTCTAATGGGATATGGTTATGAAAATAGGGGATCAGTCTCCGAGATGAAATTATCAAATATTGTCCAAGGAAAATAATAGTTATACCAAAACCGTAGTAATCATTCAGCTCGGATGTAAATGACTTTTTTTTTTTTAAGTGAGAAAGTACAAAACACGGCCTTGGGTGAACGACACTATTATAAGAAGTATACAATGCAACGAAATTTAATACATCGTTCCATCGCTAAGTCCAGTTGCCTGAAGTCTTCTACTTGTTTGCTTTTACTTGTAATGTCACTCTCGTGCAGTTAAAATATCTCAAAACGATTTGCCAATCAGTTACTGAAATTCACCACTTTGTGAAAGAAGAGAGTAGTAGTGGTAGCTAAAATTTCAAGGACTTACATTTGAAGCAATCTAAAGAAAATATGAAAAATGAACGTTACAATAATTGGTTTAAATTTGCTTTAGTCAGCTTAAGTCTCAATTCGTACACCCACTGAATTACATACATACATACATACATACATACATACATACATACATACATACATACATACATACATACATACATACATACATACATATATATATATATATATATATATATATATATATATATATATATAGGCGGAATGGATAAATGTACACACATACGTTTGTAATTAGGTAGGTAATACATCAATGATGTGTAAATGCATGTAGTTATACATGTATGTATCTGCCCATTTCCATTTGTAGACATACAATACATTCTCTATATACTAATAAAGTTATCGAATAATTGCAAAATACACTTAATGAGTAGGTGATGGTATACTGTAGTCCTTTCAGGATCTAAAACTACATTCTGACTCGAACGACAACTTTAGTTGTATGCACTTTTTTTCACAGATTTATACATAGAATTTCCCTAAACAATTTTGCCAACTTTATCTGCTTACAAATTATTCACTCCTTCTCCGCCTAGAAATTAGAATGACTTTATTAACTAGTGTATTCATTTATAGCATTATATCAGTAATAACTTGGACATAAAATATCGAATACTACACGCACAAACACACCATGACATATAGTTTCATATATGAATGAAAAAAAAAATACTTTACTGATTTCTGAACTTTGTAATAAATCTGATATTAAAAGTATATTTTGAATAGAGATACACGACTGTATAAAGTTCGATTAAACTATATATTTTAATGCATCAGCAACAGGATTTTAAACCATGTCGTAAAATTGTAGTTTCATTCAGTTTTTAGTTCTCGCTTTCAGTGTTCCAGAGATTCCCTGTATATGACATATATATATATATATATATATATATATATATATATATATATATATATATATATATATATATATGTGTGTGTGTGTGTGTGTGTGTGTGTGTGTGTGTGTGTGTGATCAATACTCATTCACAGCAGATAATAAGTAAAAATCATATAGAAAATAGTACCATTATTTCCAAACATATTGATAATAAATCGAATTAAAAATTAGTTACAGATCGATCAATCCCCCCCCCCCATAATACGCAGTCAGCTACTATTAAAGTGATATTACTGTCAAAGTGGATTCACAAAACTGCGAAATCAAAGCATTGATAAAAACCAGACGGTAGTATTATCAACGATAACGTCGATATTCTGTAACGAAAAGACATTTTTCTGTTTAAATTCAATCATTTGCTGATATAACCTACTAGATTCAATATGGTTGCTATAAAAGCACCGGATTCGTTCATTCGATTGATTGTTATATTTAATATTTTGCTGAATAAAAACGTTAGATTTTAACCTCAAATGGTACAAATATATTTCAAAGCATAAAACTGTAAGTTTGATGGGTGCAGACAGAGCGCCATTGAAAATCAGTCTATCCTTTCCTACTTCTCTCTCCCTTTTAACAGAAGCAATTAGTAGAAAATACAACTTGATCATCATTTTGCTAGTCTTCGCTCCTTCCGTTAAATTATTTGAAAATAACCTAAAAATAATGATACAAATGGAAAAAGAAAGGATTCCAAATAAAATGAGAGCTCAAATCCAATTCAGTGGCCTACAATCAAGTGCAAAAAAGCATAATACTTTTAATATCATGTCAACGGTCTGGCTAATACGCATAAAATCATGTCAACAGTCTGGCTAACACGCCATAAAATCACATCAACAGTCTGTATAACACGCCATAAAATCATGTCAACAGTCTGGGTAATACGCCATAAAATCATGTCAACAGTCGGCTAATACGTCATAAAATCATGTCATCAGTATGGGTAATACGCAATAAAATCATGTCAACAGTCTGGGTAATACGCCATAAAATCATGTCAACAGTCTGGGTAATACGCCATAAAATCATGTCAACAGTCGGCTAATACGTCATAAAATCATGTCATCAGTATGAATAATACGCCATAAAATCATGTCAACAGTCTGGGTAATACGCCATAAAATCATGTCATCAGTCGGCTAATACGTCATAAAATCATGTCATCAGTATGGGTAATACGCCATAAAATCATGTCAACAGTCTGGGTAATACGCCATAAAATCATGTCAACAGTCTGGGTAATACGTCATAAAATCATGTCATCAGTATGGGTAATACGTCATAAAATCATGTCATCAGTATGGGTAAGACGTCATAAAATCATGTCATCAGTATGGGTAAGACGCAATAAAATATTTGAATCATGTTCAGAACCTAGTAAAGATAAGCGGAGCATTCTGCAGACTTCACAGTAAAATTATGGTCGATAGGTGCCAACGATAAGAAATATAAACTATAAAGCGTTTGACAAACCCTGATATTGTTTATGCCGAACGTGGCATCACGACGGGTGACGGACTTCAGTCTCTCACCAAGCGACACTCCTAAAGAAACTGTGCGCCTCAACATCATCGAAGTTGTTTTAGAATGTGAGAAAATCCAAATGTCCTAAACCTTTTATCGGCTTAAATATATTTATATTCACTAAGTAACATAAAGCAAAACTATAAACTACATACCATATATGTCATACACTCAACTTTTAGCTTTATTTATTATGACAAATTTTGCTAATAATTTCTTAATAATTGAGTCGTTCTAAACGGCATGTGTCCTAAGCAATCCGTCCGTCCTAGTTGTATGCAAACAGTATTGCAACAAATCTAATTCATAGAGGTGTTTAATGTTGGTAAAAAAAATACAAAAAAAACCAAAACAAACAACAACAACAAAATTGACTTTATCTATTAAATGCATGAAACGTTCAGTACGTACGGCAAGTAGAACATATTGAATACAATAGAAGAATAAGAAATTAGCACAGATAGGGAAGATTGAGGGGAAATTAAAAGTCTGGTAGCTAACAGTTGTACAGAAATGATTGTGACAGAGGTAGTAGTGACACTCTGTCAAGTCCCTCGAAATGCTGCCCATGCGGCCATAAAGTGAAATGTTGGTTATTTGTAAATGCCAACTCATGATGACGAATTTGGTTGAAACAATGCACTCAAGACCAAAAGTGCTCTGTTTATCCCACTGGGCGTCATTGTTTTTTATTCATGTCAGTTTGCTTGGTCTTACTCTCCTCTAATAACATAAAATTATTATTATTATTATTATTATTATTACACCTTTCCACCACATTTCCATGTAATGTCAATACAATTATATCTTTGTTTATATTAGTGGAAATTATATCCAGGAGGTAAAGCTAGACGCGAAATATAACGCATTCCTGAAGATGGCGCCCTATGAAGTCTGATCTCCTGGCAATGTCGTAGATAACTAGGTTATGCCATGCAGAATAGTGCAGCTAGTTTACGTCCAAACTAATTCGCCTTATTCACAGATAACAGATCCCTTTCTAGACATGCAGTCACTGCTGATGCTGTTTTGATCTTTGTCTTTCGTTTAGACATCTTCATTATTCTGGATAGCTTTGATTCTCTGTATCAAAATGTAAAATATTTCTTGTTCAAGGCGTGTCACTCTCCGTGTGTGTGTGTGTGTGTGTGTGTGTGTGTGTGTGTGTGTGTTTTCGTAACTGCCATCTTAGAAAGACCTCGCTTTAGGTCGTAACTTAGGAAACTTTGTTATCTTAGGCGCACGTTTTGCAACTTTCTGGTGAGAGAGAGAGATGGGGGAGGGAGTGAGATTTTACATGAAACGTGTAAAAAAACACGATTTCTTTTGATCGATTATTTTAAGCCTTTTAGCATATGGGCATTTGGCAATAGTTGAACACATCTATTTTGGAATATATGTATTTTGATAATTTATTCATAAATCTTCTAGATAAATAACCTGATTTTCGAGACTGTGGATTTATTTTAAAAAATCAATAAGTGTATATGACTGATTTTGACTTCAGGGGGATTTTAGTATCATCTCTAGAAAAATTAAATCAATTCTAGAAAGATCCATTTCTTTTTGACTTCAGGTACAGGGGGATTTTAGTATCATCTCTATAAAAATTAAATCAATTCTAGAAAGATCCATTTCTTTTTGAAATTTGAAAACGTTACACGTCCATAATTTTGTCACCAACGTCATATGTTGTTTTAACCAATCAGAACTTGTTTCCTAATAATTTGAAGAAGTGATTTGTAGTTCGTAGTTATCCTTCTATCTTGTTCAACTTCAGTTATAAATACAATGCTGACATTGCTTTTTATGATAGGAAAAGGGAACTGATAGTAAAAAAACAAGACAACATATAATCACCTTGATTATAAGTTTAATATCTGAAATAATTTACCATTATTCAACTTGGAACTCAACGATGAGAACCGAGTACATGACAAACAGCTACTTTCCCGTATGTAACTTGTGGTTTTTCTTTCCCCAAATCGAAATAATCTTTTCTGTTTGTTCAAATTCTTGCAATAAGAATCGGATGCAAATCTTCGAAGTACGATTTGTATATGAACTACATGTATTATTTTGCAGATACAGTAAAGCCTCTATTTTTATCCGAACTTTTGCTTCATCTTAACCAACACCGTATCGTACAATCATTTCTCACTTATACAAATGCAGAGTCCATTATCCGAACTTCTAATTATCCGAACATATCTCTTGCCCATTGAAGGACCTGGATAACGGATGTTTGTCATTATAGGGGGTAGCCGGAAGGGGATCCTGGCTTTTAAAGAATAATTTTCATAAAGAAATGTGGGATGTGGTGTATGCAGTCGCACTAGCTGCACTTCCTATGTGTATTCACAAACACTTTCCTTGTTTAGATTCAGTCACGTGATTAACATTTTCCAATAATTATCGTAATTTTCATTTCACTAATCTTCTCTGTACCATTCAGTTTGTTTGTATTTTGGGTGCAATCGAATATTTCATCATATTTTGCGGTCTGTTTACCCATTTTTTTCAAATGAATGAGTAAAGGAAAACAGCACATGTTAAAAATACATTAATTACGAAATATGCATGTTTCCCAGTAATTTAACTGAGTTAGTTCATTCACTCAGATGATTTACATCTGTCAATGCTAATGAGACCCGTTCCGTAACGTCATGGACACAGAAGAAGAAAAGTTAGCGTGTGTGAAATAAATGTAAAAACTTAAGTAGACATCTGTAACGCTAACAGATTAACTTTCCTTTGTTGTGAAATGTGAGTTGCACTAATGTATTTGCACTTCCTTTCAATACCTGTAGAGGCTTCGGGAGTGGACCTGAGTCGGTGATTCCGATCTATTTCAATAATCGTCTTTCTCAGAATTTCTGTGGTATTTAATATTCTTGTGCCTAAATAGAGAGTTGCGGCGCGTGCGATTCCTACCAGCGAATTTTCGAACAACCAAAACGTTACAGTTAGGGCTATCATGATTGGCCTCGATAACGTCACAGTCCTACAACGGTGGACGACAAAAGGCATGTGAACTGTGAAGAGCAGTTATGAATTACCTTAATAATTTAATAGAAGAGCAAATTTTAACATATCTTTATAATGTTGTTAAATAAGAATGTTTTAGCATTATTTCACTCCATTAGAGAAGATGAAATGTCATTGGTTTTGATAAATTTAAGTAATAATAACTCTTCTATTTTGTTGTTGTTGATAAAACACGCATGAAGGTATGCAACTAATTTTATGTATGTATGTATGTATGTATGTATGTATGTATGTATGTATGTATGTATGTATGTATGTATGTATGTATGCATGTATACATGTATACATGTATGAATGCATGCATGCATGCATGCATGCATGTATGTATGTATGTATGTATGTATGTATGTATGTATGTATGTATGTATGTATGTATGTATGTATGTATCTATGTATGTATGTATGTATGTATGTATGTATGTATGTATGTATGTATGTATGTATGTATGTATGTATGTATGTATGTATGTATGTATGTATCATAGTCCGTAAAATAGCTCCAATGAATTAATGTTTGTTATTATGTAAATACAACCGGGTGTAAATAAAATGTGTCTGTTGTCTATTTATCACACTGAATCTATGTAATCCTGCCACGCAAAGTTGCATCTTAATGACGAGTCACGTGACTATGTTATGCAGTTCGTAAGAGGCTAATTCTGCATTAACATAATAATTTACACATTTCAGACAAAGTCATACGATACAATCCGATAAACTGGTCCATTTCACACATGTTATTACAATGTAATTTCTTACCTTGCCCAAAACGGTATCATTAGAAGGAAACAAAACAACAAATTCTGTTGGCAACTTGGAATATTTCCTATAAAAGGCATCTGAGATAAATAGTTAATAACGGACCATTTCACATCGTATGTGTGTATGTCCATAGTTCTTCAAATAACTATAAATTCAGCGAGAAATTGCGAGATTTCACTTGTTGGAGGAAACCAACTCATCCTCAGGCCATTGAAAAATTAGTCAAGAATAATCAAACTCTGCAAAAGTCTTAACCTTACAATTTGGGCAGAAATGTTTTTATTTCATGTAAAAAGTATAATAACAAATATGAATCATCGAATTTTATCACAGATTAACAAGTTTTAATTTTACCAAAGGTATCTTTAATCAAGACACCATTTTGTTTAATGTAAACTAAGATTTGTCGAAGATCTTATTCTAAGTCTGCTCATATTGATGTGTACCAAAAAGACACAATAATTAAAAAAACACCAGATGTGGCACATACAATAAAACAAATACTAGCTTTATTATCTTAAGTCGTCTATTTAGTGGACATTAGTGGCTTGTCAACTGTGTTGAAAGTTTATTTAGCGAAAATTAGTGGCTTGTCAACTGTGTTGAAAGTCTATTTAGGATATTAGTGGCTTGTCAACTGTATTGAAAGTTTATTTATGGGACATTAGTGGCTTGTCAACTGTGTTGAAAGTTTATTTAGGGGACATTAGTGACTTGTCAACTGTGTTGAAAGTTTATTTAAGGGACATTAGTGGCTTGTCAACTATGTTGAAAGTTTATTTAGGGGATATTAGTGGCTTGTCAACTATGTTGAAAGTTTATTTAGGGGACATTAGTGGCTTGTCAACTATGTTGAATGGTTATCGAGGGGATATTAGTGGCTTGTCAACTGTGTTCAAAGTTTATTTAGGGGACATTAGTAGCTTGTCAACTGTGTTCAAAGTTTATTTAGGGGACATTAGTGGCTTGTCAACTGTGTTGAAAGTTTGAAAGTTTATTTAGGGGACATTAGTGGCTTGTCAACTATGTTGAAAGTTTATTTAGGGGACATTAGTGGCTTGTCAACTGTGTTGAAAGTCTATTTAGGGGATATTGGTGGCCTGTCAACTATGTTGAAAGTTTATTCGTTCATCCGAAGGTGACCCGTTCAAAGATAATCATTGTATAGCTCCGTCTAATTAAAACATTGAAATAAAGTGTCACTTTGTGAATTAAAACGAGAAATTCTTCTGTTCGATCTTATAATCTTACACTCTTGTAATGTTCATTTTTTTATTCCCTTGTTTATGCTCGTTTATTTGTGCATTCATGTATTTCGTAATTCTCCTATTTGTCTCTTTTCTTGTGCATTCATTCATTCTAATATTTACTCTCTCGCTATGCTGCACGTCTATTTTTCGTTTATTTGTTTGAACATTCTATTTTAAAATTCATATTAATGTAAGGGATGACTGATGAAATCGCAAATTTAATGAATTATATCATTAATAACAGTCCAAGTTTAAATTATTATGAAAAAAAATCAGTAAATTTTCTTTTAATGGATTGATATAACATTTATTGTTCTCAATGAAAAGTATTATTCTGGTGTAATTTAAAGTCACTCTACTGATGAAGTATTTTCTATAAATGCTTGGCAGCCAATATGGTCAAACTTTCCTAGCAAGTACGTTTTTACATGAAATATTAGTGACATAATGAAAACAGCTTTTTATTGCAACTTTTCTTTACAGGGATTTATATCGTTCATCAGACGAATGGTGGAAGATTTTTTCAAACGTTCCCTATATCAATGACATGAGATGAAAAACCAATTACCTCATTTTATTAAAACATGTAAATGAAAGCGATAAAAATGTTTAAAAGTGATCAAGTATCATTATTTCATTCAACTGTACACACCGCACACCTTTGTGCATATCTTTTATTTTTGCAAGTTTAAATATTTTTTATAAAACTTTTTAAATATTTTTTTTTATTTCAGTAAAACATTTATTTCTTTATTTTCTTTCTTTCTTTCTTTATTTCTTTATTTATTTATTTATTTATTTATTTATTTATTTATTTATTTATTTATTTATCTATTTATTTATTTATTCTATTCGCTCGTTCATTCAATGGGATTCTTTGGAACAATGCTCCTTCGCTGTTAAACCACGAATTATCTCGAGAGAAGTGGAGAGTAACGGCAAAGGGGAGGTAGAACTGTGAACATGGTCTGTTCTTATGAATTTATGAGCGTGTGATTGCTATACACTGCGAAAAATTCACAAGTGTCAAAGGTGACGTAAATCAAGGGACTGTATGGTAATTGAAATACATCTGTATTTGATTTGCGATTCACTTGGACATAAGTGTATCTGATGGACACCGATGAGAGGTCATCTTCTGTTGACCTTTTGATTCACCAAGCAAATTACAGCTTCCATATTTCAGACAGTGGAAAACGTAATTCGGAACTTACTGTAACTAACGATAACTCTTCTAACACGAAATGCAACACTTTATCCGATAGGCTACTAAACATAACGTTCCTCTCTACAGTTTCGTACTTTGCATATGGTTTAATTTTTAAGGAAACGAATTTCCCAAATTCTCCTCTTGGTAATCCTGGTTATTTTTTAAAAAAAGACCCTATATATCATATGTATCTTTAAAAGAACTTTTAATTTCCTTTCTTTTTTGTATGATTGATGGGTGTGATTTGGGTTGCAGAGTATACAGCATGACATTACCCAAAATGTGCATCGCTCAAAAAACTGCTAGATCCGCTTGGTCAGTTTCACTTCCTGGACTTCATAGGTAAATTGGAAATAAAAACTATCCGAAAACTTTTTAAAAATAGTTTTTGTATAATTTATAATTCATTTATTGTACTTTCAGAAGCTAGTATTGTCTGCTCTGACAAAATTCATTTTCTCTACTTTAATAACTCCTAAAGTCAGGCTACTTTGGACTAATTCAAGTACATTTCTCGAGCACATGGAAGCAGCCATTTCGATAAGCTGTCTGCTTTAGGCAGCACGTCGTGTCCCTAATACCACAGGTAAAGAAATTTCATTCACAGTATATGAAAGTAGGATAGAGGTATGCCAACATTCTCTCCATTGTGCTTGTTGCAAATGCACACAACTTCACCTTATACCTGTCCAGCTTTTGGAAGTACTTAATAACTTATAGAGCGGAACCCAAGAGGACTGGGAATTCCAAAGGTCATCAGTACATGAAATTTTATCAGTGCCAGTCAGATCTCTGTTTTGTCAGAGATACTGATGTTAATCAGATGACTTGTGATCTGTGCGAATATGTATGTGTATATATATATATATATATATATATATATATATATATATATATATATATATATATATATATATATATATATATATATATATGGTATAACGGCACGTCAGCACAATCATGATTATATAGTGCCGATTAAAAGTTTATTTCTAAGTATATGAAGGGAAAAATTGAATAAAAATTTTGATAAGACAAACTTTTTCAAATAAATGTTAATACGTAGTACTTCAAGATAAAAGGGAAAGATCTTAAAAAGGTTGTAAAAATATAAAGGTTACAAACTGCTGGAAGCTTTAAAAAGATAAAACCTTCCAAATAAAAATAATATTTTATTTTACAAAATGAAATATAGATGACAAAGTTCTTTATAAAGTATATAAAAGAAAAACAGAAAGGTTAAAAGAGCAAAGTCCTTAAATATAGATTCAGATTTGTTATATAAACCGCATTCTTTTAGAAAATCAGAAATTTTTTTTAGGCTGAACATCATCTAAAACGTCGATTCGTAGAACTGACATCAGATAATTTCTGTCTGGCATTTAGAAAGTCGATACACTCGACATGAATGTGCTCAACTGTCAATGGACACCGGCACAGAATGTATTCCGTTTGAAGTTCACTCTTTAGGAGGAATGCATAGGTCGCACATATGTGTCCAATACCTGAGCGAAACAATAAGACCTCATCTCTGCGATTTCTTCTATTTATTCTTCTATTTAGAGACGGGTGACAGCAGGACAGCTTTGCTTGCTTTATCTGTTCTCGAATTACCGTTGATACTAATGTGATGAAACAGTATAGCATGCTTCTGTCCAGATTGATTAAGTATAACATGTTTCTGTAAGACTTGAGATATTAGGTGATTGCCAAATTTATTATTTTGTAAGGTTTTCAGTGTGAAAAGTGAATCCGAAAAGACAATAGAATGAGTTTTTGGAGAAGTTTCAATATAGCGCAATGATTTAAGTATAACAGTAACTTCTGCGCTAAAGATGGGGGCTGTATTACGTAATCGAAAGGAGATGATCTTGTGGGGTGTTGCGACAGCAGCTGCAACCTTGTCTTCATCTTCCGAACCGTCTGTGTACAGGAACGCATGTCCGCTGCAGGAGTCACTTATTTCATTTAACTTACTCCGAAAAATGAGAGGGTTGGAAGGAGACTTTTTGATTTGGCAAAGATTAAATATTAATTTGGACGGTTTTAATAACAACGTCGATGATTTCGTGGTTGAAAATTTCACATGAGCGAGAGTGATTCTTGTTGCTTTTATATGAGGGCGAATTCTTATGTGAAAAGGTAGAATAAAATTTGGGTTCCGACTAAACATGGTTTTGTATTTGGACCTAAAGACGATAATGAATGCAAGGTTAGATGGATTAGAGGATAGATTGGTGGTATACTGAAGAGCCAGTTTCATTCGTCTGAGAGAAAGTGATTGTTAATTTTCCTCAAGATAAAGGCTTTCTGAAGGGGAAGTTATAAATGCTCCCAGACAAAGTTTGAGTCCTGCTTGTGTATCGGATCAAGAATCTGAAGGTAAAATTTGCGAGCTCATCCGTGCACAATCGAATCACAGTCAACTTTTGATCTTACTAAAGTCCAGTATAATATGAGTAAGACCTTCCGGTCTGCACCCAATATGCGTTTGGCAAGAGTCGTATTAAATCCATTAAAAAAATATTTAACATTTGTTAGGGAGGTATCAAATATGTTGAAAAAAATCACAAGTCCAACCAACTTGGTTTCCTCCACAACAGGAATGAGAGAACTGTTAACATTGAGGTTTGGTAATCGTGTATTAAACGGAATAGGCAGAAGTGCATACAGACAGCTTTGATTTCAAAAATTTGAACCCGATTTCTTCTGCTCATTTCTAAACTTTCTTTAAGCATATCTGTAGCTGACATTTAATAGTATGTATACTTTATGACCTATGACTGATCAAAAGGTCGTCAACGTATAATAAGCATTCCTGGGTTTAGACATTTTTAACTTTGGATGTTGAAAAGGGCGACTGGTAATATACCTCCCTGAGGTATATATGCCGGACATATTTATGGAAGTACGAGACTTTTTACTCCACCTTAGCTACACTGGCGTTAGATTTGCCGGCAGTGTTTAGCATTGGGTTTTGCAAATTGTCTGGCCTCAGGAAGTGTCATGCCTTTCTCCTGTTTTACGCACTCGATCTCCTTCTCGACTTTCCACTTAGGGCAATCTCTAGAGTAGTCTCCCTCAGAATTCGTACAGGAGATTTTCTCCTTTCATAGCGAGTCATCATGGCTATCTTTGCTATATATGGGGCAGACTGGTTTTCTATTTCAGTCATCTTTGCGATGCTCATACTTTGGCAGTTAAAACACTGCAAGGTATTCGGGATGAAAGCGTCTACTGGGATGTTCAGGAATCGAGCCTTGATCGGTGTAGGCAAAGAGACGCAGTCGAACTGTCAGTATGTAAGTTTTGCTGGGAATCAACTTGCCGTTACGGCGAATTTTGATTCGCTTCACTTTGGAGAAGTTCTGAGTTCTGAGATTTTTAAGCATCTTCCTTCTCACTGCCGCCATGTAAATCCCTAGATCGCACAACACATCTACATGTTTAAAGATATTTATGTGAAGATACCTTGATATGTATCTCCACAAACCACTTGAGCGAAGCAGGTTATCAGGAGTTGTACTCTACAAGTGATTGGCCCGACATTTTTTTTCTTTTACTTTGTTCACTCTAGTTTTTTTTTTCTTGCTTTTCTTTCATGACAAAAATCATTAAAATAAATACAACACAGACAGTGTTTGATCTAATCCCAAGTATTAGCAAGCGTCATCAGTTTTCTCTCAAATCATATTCATTCTATTCTTGCTGTCAGAGTGAATCATCGGCATTGAATCAATGATAATGTACATTCTCTCTCTCTCTCTCTCTCTCTCTCTCTCTCTCTCTCTCTCTCTCTCTCTCTCTCTCTCTCTCTCTCATATATGATGAAATCTGTCGCCATGTTTTGTGTTTTGTGTTTTATATATGTGCGGGAAAGGCCAACACTAAGTTAAAAGAATTTGTCATACACTTCACTTTTGTCCTTTTGGATCAATAAAATATGTTCAAACCGGACAATGAATTTCATAGGATGGGATCTTAATACAGGTTTTATCGGTAACTTGGCAGCCAGTGTAGTATATGTGTCTATTTCTACTACAATTACGTTCTTAACTTAGCGTACCGACTGGGAACCAGACTCTTCAATCAAAAAGTGCACGCATCATCGGAAACCAAAAATTAAAAAGATTTAATTTTGGCATTATATATTTATCTGAATAATTTTGATTGAAAGCTAAATTTTGCAAATTTGTCCCAGCATGAGCTTTATGCAAAAATTATCCATGGTTCCTAAGCCATAGGCTTTTGATTTTGAAAAAGTTATAGATTTTCAAATGATTTCTTGAATAATACTTACGGCAAAAATCTATACACTTTAACCCAGAAACATTTCGCGTGCGATTTACTTTTTGCATATTTCACGAATCAAACGGAATCGATAATTTAAATAGCTGCAAAATTGTCTGAATATTCCATTATCCTATAATCAACAGTTCGTAGACGAAAATTAAAAAATAGCCTCGAAGTTAATTCGAGTCTCGATCGGACAAATTTAATCGCACGCGAAAGAATTCTTGGTTCTTCATTATAATGTTATCTTGAGCCATTAACTCTTGCATTATGTTGAATTGTTATGTTATGAAATTACAGTTTAAATACGTGTAAAATAGCTTCCAACACTTCCCTGTTAGTTTAACTCATATTTCCATGAATAACTGTTCATTTTAATTATCTTTAGCAGCTTTGAGTTTACATCCGATGAAGCAGATTATGTCCAAGATACATGTTTGTGGCACAATTAAAGAAAATGGTTTCTTTATAATAGGAAGTGGCACAAAAGGTCGAGCTCTCGTCGACTAATATATGCTAGGCATCATTGGGAAAGATGGGGCAATGGAGATAATCACTCCACCTCCAATACTGTTTTAATCAAATGGAATGGAGTTACAACAAAAGATCCATATGTCGAAGTGCAACACGCTTGCTTAGCACTTTTGCGGCCCACGGTTCAATCCCTGGATCCAGCCCTAACAAAAATTGAGTGGTCATCCATTCAATGTCGATGGTTTCTTTAGTCTCTGTCACAAGTAACCTGGTTCACCTGCATTTCTGCAAGTACCGCGCAGGTACTTTAGATTAAAGATCGACACAGTCTGGGTTACAAAACGTAGAAAACGCACGGTATGACAACGTATTGCTTGTATTTTTCAAAATAGCATTTTGAACTAATTTAGATAATTTTCAGCACATGTATGTTCTGAGTTGTATCGAAAATTTTAGTCTTGATTTCGATGTAGGTATAATAGAAACATATGTACAAATCTAATGAAAAGGCATTTTTGCAAAGCTTGGAACATGTTGCCATCCATTTCAGAACAAGGAAATAGTTCAAATAAATAATTTCAATATTTAGAACAAGGAAATATTAAGACGTGGATTAATACATTTGTGTTTTTGCAGCATGCATACAGGCATACACATATGTGTCTAAATGCTTCCACCCTTTATGTTGCTTTTTTGCTTATTCGAATAATATTATTTATGGGAGTAGTATATCTCGGAACATCTCTAAAAAAAAAAAAACAAAAAAAAAAACAATCAACCGGTTAAACCCTATTTAAACATCCTCGTACCCTTTATGAGAGGACTGCATTAGAACACTTGTAAATTTCTAAATCGATGAGTTTAGCACTAAACAACAATCTCAGTATAACAAAAATAAGGTGTATTTATTTACAAGTTTTGATGGTATAAAAGTGTAGTCAAAGCTAGTTGTGTTACAAAATAATATACAATATAACAAAAATGTTTACTTTTTTATTTCAAATATAAAACAGTCTTGCAATGTTAGAGAAGAGATGAAGATTTACAGATTTAATTCAATCATGATAACATCCAGATAAAAGCAACATAAATCCTAATAGCGAGATTGTTAAAACAGTGTGATGTGGAGAAGGAACACATTACGGATTTGATGAGAATAAATACACGAATTTCTTTTTGGTAAATTTTTAAAGTACAATTCCAAGATCTTGTCAACTTTACAAGGTCAATCTACAACGATTCATTGAAAACAGAGATAAATAAAGTTCTATTAAAAACAGAACATGGTGGCTCAGCATATGAAGTAGCTGTTTTTAAATGAAAACATTTGACATACATCTGAAATCATTCATACGTTTGAAGGGATTGAAGAAATACGCAAATTGCTAACTAAAATAAGTTTCCATTGTCGATGAATATCTTGTAGGCTTGCTGATAATACGTAACGACATTTTTTAAGAGTAACATATTCTCCTTATGTTGTTATACGGTTTTAAATGGCTGACAAAGAGTTGTATTTAAGACATTTTTAATATGATCCTGAAAGTACAGTTGCATACACGAATATCAATCAATTAAGAGGGCAAATTAAACGGGAGAAGAAAATAAAATCCACTGAATTGAAAGAATGATTAATTGAACACTCTGCCACTTCATTATACAAGTAACCTAGAAAAACGATTTCCCATCAGAAATGTTGATGTTAGTGACGCGGATGACCAGTTGCAATTAGACATTGTTGCCATGCAAGCATACGAAAAGTACAAGGATGGATACAAATACATCTTATAAGAGGTATATCTTCTCAAAATACGATTGGGTTGAAAAAGTAAAAACAAAAAAAAAAAGATGACATTCACAATACTTTCAGAGAAATTTTCCATGAGCGAAAACCTGAAAAGATGCAGTTTGATAATAGAAGAGAGTTTACAACAACAAAGTATAGGATTTGTTGGAAAAGGAAAACATTGCGTACTTTTCAACTTATTCAGACATAAAAGCATTTGTGGTGGAAAGGTTTAAAAGAATTCTTAAGACTAGAATGTGAAAGAATTTCATTCCAAATGAAACCAAACCAATGAGTTGACGTTGTATCAAAGCTGATTTGTGGATACAATAAATCTTAACACACGTCAATAGATATGACTTCGGTTGAAGCAAGAAAGGAAGAAAATGTCAACAGTAAAGATGTATTTGGTTATTTGACAACTGATACATCTGAAACTACTCCTGAATTCAAATTTGGTGAAATTTCAGATTTTTGAAATACAAATTTCTTTTTGCAAAGGGATATCTTCCTAACATTACCAAGGAAGACTTCAAAATCACGAAATTTTAAGTGATCCGGTAGTTTACAAACTTTAAGACTTCCAAGGGGAGAATATTGAGGGCATGATTTACGATCAAGAATTATCTCTGTATGACAAACAAGATGACATATACAAAGTCGAAAAGATTTTGTAGACAATACGAATGAAAGGTACAAATTATGTTTTTGTGAAATGGAAAGGATACAATGATTCATTTAACAGCTGGGAACCAGCAGAAAAAATATAATTCCATTAAACTAAAGGATTTGTCAAAGACACACCTCTCCTTTTGAGACGAATGCAGCACAACACATTGATAGCAGTATTAAGGCTAAGGCGCATGAAAATTTGAGTTTTTGAGAAATAATGAATTTATAGAATTTGGCCGATATGGAAAAAAATTACACCAGAAAATGAAGGAGTTAAACATGCACGTCACGCAGATTTGTATTGATCAGGAAAACAGATAGGAAAAAAAGTACATCCCAAAACAGCACAGTTAAAAAACTAAATGGTACAAATAAAACACGCGATAAATCGACTACACTATAGCCAATGTCCTAGTATGGTAATGGATGACATCACAGAATAAATGAAAAGAGATTACATTCGGAAATATGAAGCTGATTCAAACTATATCTCTAAATCGAATGAAAATAAAATAAAATAAAATGTAAATGACAACAAGCTGGTCTACGAGATATAAACAAGATAATAGATAATACAAATAACATTAATGTTGATACAGTCATGAGTGTCAGCATCGATTCACACTCAATTAGTTATGGATTTTTACTGGACCAAATCTTTACCATGAACAATTTTAAAACATCTATAAAACCTTGAGTCACAAAGAATTACCACAACATTAGCAACAACAACAACAACAACAACAAAAAAACAAAAAAACTAAACAAAAAAATTGATATGGGAAATGAGATTAATCTGGTATTACAATGGATGAAGTGAGCAATATCGGGTGAGAAATCAGCACATAATTACATATAAATTTGGAAAACATTAAATAGGGGCTCAGTGTCTTTGTACTATAAAAGCAAATTCTATAAACGAAGCATCGGTGAACATTATTCAAAACATTAATTTGTTGATTTTAAACAATGGGTAAGCAAAAGCTAACATTTTATCGTACATTATTAGACTTCAGATTTTTTTAAAAAATAACCAGTACATAAATTTACCCTTGTCTGGCAACTCGGTTTAACGCAGCATTGCACAAGGTTGTTGCAAAATTATTTAACGAGATAAAAGTTTGCTATACTGGAACTCAAATTTTTACATACAAAGCATTAAACCTTTAAATACCTACACTTTAAAATTTGTCAGTGGTGAATTTATGAAAAACATAGATCACAGTGTGCTATGAAATTGTGGCAAAATTTACTAAACTGGGCATTATGGATGGCCACATCTAGTTGTGGGAGTTCTTACTGGCATTTGATAGATAAAATGTATTAGCGTTATCAAAATCGGTATACAAATTTAATGTTTATTTCCAGGTGCGAAAACTGATGATTGAGTATAAAATACCTGTACTCGATGATGATGCATCCAAACCAAATGAGAATATTATAGATATATTAGCTCTGCAACAATTTTTATCATCCACTACAGCACGACTGGATATACTTAAAGGTGGTGGTGGTGGTGGGAATGAAACAAATTCTTGGTTGGTATTGGTCCAGAAGAATACAAAACTGTACATCAAGGTTTTGTTTAGCCTAAAGATGCCCTTGTAGAAGCTGGTTACAATCGTAAATGTAATTATTGAGCAGGAACTATTTAATACTGGAGAACGCTATCAGCTGATGAAATTAATTTTATGTCAGACAAAGATAGTAATGGTCCGAAGCAATAAGGTGGTTCAATGTTGAATCAAAGTTGAATCAAAGCATTAGATCATATTTATTTTTTATTTTAAAAGCAAAGGTACAAAACATTCTGTTTTGACTGTATCAGACACTGTTAAAGAACTAATGGTGCTCTTCGTTTTAATAGAGCAAGGTTGCGACACAGATGAAACACTATTGTGAAATTATAAAAATAAACAAATTACAGATTCAAAGGTGACATTGGACTATGCCGTTGGTGGTGACGATATCTTTGTATTACCGAGTGACATGCTGATAAAAATGGGTAGTATCATCAGAAATCTAGTGACTCGTTTAAACCTGGGTTACTTCTACCATCAATACCGATGGTAGTAAATAACCGTATTCCAAAGGCTGATAAATAATCTGTGACAGTACGACAAGAAACTGGTAAAGAAAAACAGGAAGACAAAGTGGATAAATATTATATATTATGTATATGAGAAGAATTATGATGACGATGATGTTCATGCTGTCAGGTTTGCCAATTCTGTCCAAATCTCGGACGCTTTAAAAACAATGAAATAAACAAGCAATCATTTATTTTGAGACAAATGGTTACATGAGATGCCATAGTTTACCTTGTGAAAAAGTCTACAACTTCCTCAGCATTTACATAGTCCCTTAATTATCTTTCCTCTTCTCTAGTGAATGGTCCATTCACTGCAGGTTGAAGTTCTCCGCTTTGAATTATTCCGTGGTAATTCTAAACTACAGTCTCTGCGTATCTAACCTGGCTATCAAACGCCTCATTTGTGTCTATTATTGGTATCTCTTTTTCCTCGGGGACTTGTATTTATTGTGTTTGTACATAAGAATGTTCTAGATTATATTTGCTTTAGGAGATGCTACGCTATTTAGACTTTGCATTCTTGACTGTGGAGCTTTGATGCATTTCGTCAACAGAAAGTACCCATCTATCATCTTGTTTCGTCTAGCCTGCTTCGATTAACAAGTTTCTACCAGTTTTACTTGCTATAGTGCTGGTGCTAGCATAGATTGTATGTTACCTTTCTTCGAAATTGGAACCACCTTGCAATAAAGTTTATCATAATACAGTGTAGAGTGTTTTGTTTTCTATTCTAAGGTTGATTTATTCCAAGTAGTATTGCAGTTAATTCATGCCAAGCCCTTCCTTAATGTCCTCTTTGTACAGATTAAGAATTTGGCGTGCAATACTAGTACCTTTGCTTGGAGCAACATCTTCAAAACATCCAAGACCTTGGTCTGCAAAACCACTAGCAAGATTTACAGCATCATCAACTTGTATATGTGATGTATCTAACACACCATCATCTTCATATGCAGGATTTTAAAATTCTTTCATTTCAAATTCTTTACCACCATCAGCCATTTTTTCCCCGTTATTTAAATAGCGAAGAAATGGATAATTCACAATGACAGAACCTGGACGATGTCCGGCTTAACAAAAAGAATTGGGATTAATTGAAGACAAAAATAGCAATTACGTAGTATCACCAAAGGTGATTAGCCCCATTTCTACAGAATTGGAATAGTACAAACAAAACTGAACATAGCTATTATAATAAATGGAACAAACAAAAAGATAACCTGTAAAAGAGTTGGAAGAAAGTGATTTACGAGAAACAATTCAAGAAGACGTATGTAATCTTTGTAAATGCCACAGCTGTTAAAATATCTAAATAATTGTCAGATGTCGTAATTTTCACTGTGACATCAATAATTAGCAAACTTATTTAAATCGACAACTTAGACAGTTTACAAATTTTACTGAAAAGATGACTACACATAACATCAAACGGAATTTGTTACTTTAACGGATGTTTTTCATTTAATCTTGATTTCCCTCTATCTGCACTAGTTTGATAACTTTCAATTATATAAATTTCAAAAGGCCAACATTAAATAAGGATTCAGAAAATACTGACAGAATACTTAATAAATAATATGTGTATCAGTTGCTTTGCTTATTGATGCATTTGTGCCTTTAACCACACTTCAACTTTTTTCTTGTTATCTTCTAACTCTTCCTTGATGTCATTTTATCATTCTTAGAAGTGTTTTTACTGACTTTCATGAATGTATTCCTTGTGCACTGGGAACATTTTATATGTTGTTCAGGATAAAAAAATTAAAAGAGGCACATGGCATGACGTGATATATGTCAAATCATTTTCGCTGATACCTTCAGGTTTATTGAAGTTTGGCCATCTTCAATAAAAATCAATTGAATGAACACCAAGTATCTTTAATATTGTGTCTCATTTGATGCTTTGTTTTAGAGTTTGCACAATTCTGCTTCTTGGTTTACCTCTATCTGTTTTGAGTGCTACGTTGATAACCTTCAAACATACAGATTTCAAAAGAACAAATGAAAACTAAGAAATCTGTAAATAATGAAAGAAATACTTGATAAACAATGTGTACCGGTTGCTTTATTGTTGATACATTTGTTCCCTTAACCACACGTGTTACAATATTTATTATTACAGAATTCTCCTTCTATTATGTGATGAAGTCTAACATGGAAAATAGACCATACCGCTTAAGATATCCTCAACGATAAAGTTACCTATTTTGAATAGGTCAACTGTTTTCTTGCAAATCATGCAATTAACGTTTGTCCAGAGTCAGATTTATTTTCTATTTATCTTACAATTTTTCTTGTAAATTAAATAGAAAGTGAACAAGACAAAAAGCAAGATGAAAACAACAAGGTTAGCAATGAACCTGAAAAGGCCACTTCACAAAAATAAAAAGTTCCGCGTGTAGATGAACTTGGAAGACAACTTCTAAAACGTTAACAGGAAGTTTAAAAAGTCATTGCCGAACTTGTAAAGAAAGAACAGGAAGAGTCCAAAATGTTCAAGACTATGCAAAGTATGACTTCGGCACACAGGCACATCATAAGATGCTAAAATCACACTACGTGAAAGAAATGAAAGAGGGCCAGACATCACAATCTATTATTTGACAAGTGGTGGAGTAGCTGTTTTAAGCATCTTTTTAATTGTGTCAACGAGTAAAAGTGTTTCTTCACAGAGTCTTCAACATCCTGTTATAAAAGAAACTGAAATGAATAATGCACAATTAAAAGAATCACGACAGCAAAATCCGACCATATCAGTATCGTACGGCCTAATACGATAAATACTTTAGTAGAATTAAAAGTCTAAGTGCCATTGTTGCCCGTTTGGGACAACGCCAGTTAGGTAACTTTTTAGTTAGATAAATATTAAGATTTTGAGCGAAACAAAACCTTTATCAAGATAATTTACCATGCGACATTAAGATCTACTCTTATGTTCCTTACAGCATGCTTTTGAAAAAGCTATTGTGGTTTAAAGTTAATCCACCATCAACAATGGATACTGAAGAAGTTGTAAAGCCGATCATACCAGTTTCTTGTAGCCAGTTCAAAATCGACTACCTGATAGCAAATGGACTTTTACGTGACATAATTGTTGCTCAAAAATACTGTAGCTTGTATTGTCAGGTAAATGATTGAAAATGCATCAAGTACGCGGAGTGTCCATACAAGAAAACAACACAACACAAAATCTGCAAAAAAGTTAAAGAGATTAAAAATTATTTAAACAAGGAGATCGAACACTAAAAAAGTATGAGACAGAAAAGCAAAATAACATACAAAGTTTTTAATTGGTTACAGGCAGGTATGAAACTAGTTTGAGCTGGTGTTTCTTCAGCTGGATTATGTTATTGGAAATAGCTACTATTGTAGTTGTTCTACTGACCTTCACGGGATTTATCACAGTGGTAATATGACTTGTTTGAAAGCTTTGAATGATAAGACAATTCGTTAATAGGCTTTAAACATGATGAAATAGTAACATCTCCCATCACAAAGTCAAACAGTATCGATAAGAAGATAAGCAAAGCTATCAGTAGAAATGAACCATGAGTTTGTCTTGATCATCAACGAGTACAACATATACAAAGAGATAATAAGAGTACCGTGAACGACACATTTTACGCTTGTCCCGTGTTTAATAGTCCTCTATGCAGGGACTAGTAAGGTATGGTTTGACTCTGGAGATTACTGACCAACGGGTCACAATGATCTTGACCTTCGGTCAAGGTATGCGGTGTTAAACTATACTTATTATGCAGAAACTATAATTGTCTTATTAGACCAATCATGACTTTGACCTTTAGACTCCAGAATATATCGGTTTCTTTATTACACATAGTGCAAGCCGTCCACAAAGTTTGATCAAGGAGCAAATATTATTCTGTAAACCCAATTTTGGAGTCACAATGACTTTGACCTTTTAGCTTTTAGCTTTTGACCCAAAAATCAATAGGTCTCTACTATTCCTTAGGTACAAGACATCCACAAACGCTGGTAAAGGTACGTGGTCCAGAACTAACGTTATTCTGCAATCCAACTGATTTTTTTCGCGCAGAAACCATTTTTCTTCTTTCAGTGACAACGACCTTGGCCTTTAACCTTTTGACCCCAAGATTGATTGAATTCGTTTTTTTCCCCCAAGTGCAAGCACAATAAATAGATTATAATACGCTCTATGAACTGGAGTGTAATGGTTGTGATTTATAACTTTACAAATGTTTACAAAATGTTCTCGTAAATGTGATAGAGGATGTTTTAAACATTTTAAAGCGATTGACTAGTTTAGATCTGTCCATACCTATACTAATTACGAGTTAAATTTATTAATAATGTTATGACAATTTTTAATTTTATTTAATAGTTTTATTTAATTTATTTTCATGTCGATTGCACAGCAAGGATTTTTTACAAACGTTTACAAACGTGCTCTTAAGGGCTCTGATGTTGGGGGTATGTGGTCTTACATGGAGCATTAAACCGGAGAACCGAGAGAAAACCACTGACTGGGAATATATTGAGGACATATGCCAGATATATGGTTTATGCCATTCGTTATTTTAAAGAATACATTATCATTATTATTATTATTATTATTATTATTATTATTATTATTATTGTTGTTGTTGTCATTGTTGTTGTTATTGTTGTTGTTGTTGATGATGTTCATGTAGCAGTTATTATTATAACTTTATTATTAATTATTAGTATTATTATTGTCATTGTAGAGTAGTTATGAAAGTACTTCTCCAAAAATATTTAGTTAATAGTTATTTGACAACTACAAAGCTCTCCAAGAGTTTTTTTCAGATAAAATTAAATATTTTGAAATAAAATCGAAAAGTAAGAGCGGAGAAATTCTGAAACAGTTTTACGAAGCATTTTTTCCAAGTTAAATACATACAAATTTAGCTTTGACAACTTTTCCTAAAAATCGTTTTCTTATAAAGTAAACATTTTTAATCTAGTGTCCTAACTTTTAAAAAATCTGTATGTCGACCAACTTTTATTAATTTATATCGTGTTTTTGTTTTATACATCAAATATTGTATTCTCAAAGGGACTGCTTGCGTATTTTATTGAAATTTGACATTTAAAAAAAAGTTAGAAAAAAGTACCATACATCATGTAAAGTAATGGACTTTATGTTAATTATACACTTGTAAGATGCACTGTGGTAAAGTTCAAATGCTTTGATGATACGAGAAATTTAACCAACTTTTTCCCCCGACTTGTGTCGAATGTAAATGTTGGTGCGTGCATGGTCGTCAACGGCATCTCCGAAAGAAATACACAAATCCAGCACGTGTCCGTGCAAACAAACCACATTAGCATTCACTTGTAATCAAAGCATATAAAGTGATTTAGTACCTGGGAAAGAGTTGCATGTATACGAAACATAATCATTATGTACAGTTCCATACTTGGTAGTGAAGACAACATACAGATCTCGCCTGCACTATACAAGTAAATGCTGAACCCAGTTATTCTCAAAGCTGTACGTGCTGTATGTATATCAGTCATGTACATTTCTCTCCGAGTGCCCTCAGAGCTAATACGAATGCACCAACTTTTACATTCGCCGTAGATGGAGAAAAATGGAGGTTACTTTTTCGGTCCAAACGAGTACACTTTTTTCGTTTTATTACTACCACATTTTGCCATGATGTGCTTTACAGTTGTATAATTAACATAAAACGTTATCGGATCTATTTAAAGCTAACATGATTCATATATATCTTTCTATTTTAAAAAACACTACCACATACATAAATACATTTGGTACCATATAGCCACTATTGTGCTGATGTGCCGTAAATACTACTAAATACATTCTATGTTAAACTTCTTCTAGAAGTTAATACGTAAACAGTCCCTTTAAACATTAAAGTAAACATTTATTTATGTTACTCCAAAACAATGTCACAAAAATAACTGTGTAAAAGTAACTTTTCGATGGCCGTGTACTTTGGCGTCCTCTTAGATGCTGGAATTCCCTTCCATTAAAATATAATTCATCACTATTTTCGGGTATATTACAGTCTGTATTCGAATAAATGCTGATTGGGCACCAGCAAACATTGTTTAATGAACTAAAGCCTAAGATTTCATTATGACAATACTCAGGGAGTGTAATGTATGTCATCAAAGATGAATACTGACATGCTGGGGAAAAGTCCGCAACTTTGGTTCGATTCAAGGTAAATAGTTATGAATTTCTTTCTTGTAACCAACTCATTTCACGATCTAAGCAAAGATCTGAGATTTGTATTTCCTGAAAAAGTGCTGTCAAATTTTCAAACTAGACTTCAGTGGATTGTACGCTCTGTCTAACGACGAATTCGCGCAGAAATCACGGCAGTCATGCGTTTGAGACATTTGATGCGCTTCACGGCAGTCATGCGTTTGAGACATTTGATGCGCTTCACGGCAGTCATGCGTTTGAGACATTTGATGCGCTTCACGGCAGTCAAGCGTTTGAGACATTTGATGCGCTTCACGGCAGTCAAGCGTTTGAGACATTTGATGCGCTTTTGCAAAATATTAGAACCTCAGAGGTTCTATGCCGCTCATTTGGCTTGATTTGAACATTTTAAAATTAACTCGTTTCAGAATGAAAGATAATTACCTCAAATTCAACCAATATGGCGGACTTTTTTCCGTGTCAATATCCGTCTATGATGACGTAATTTTCACACCGTGATACTGACATACAACTTCATTATTTTCAAAAGTTGCC
>JAQPZY010000922.1:560000-754192 GCA_029931535.1 Margaritifera margaritifera
GGAATTCAGAGATTGACCTTAGCTTCTACGGGTTTAACTTGACCTTGTCCCACAAAATGTCCTAAAAATGTGACACAAGCATGGCAAAACTCACTTTTGCTCAAATTAATCGTCAGATTTGCATCACTGAGTCGATCAACGAATTTCTGAATGGTTTCCAAGGGATTTTCCCAAGTGTGGCTGTAGATGATGACGTCATCGATGTATGCGTTACAGTTATCTATACCAAATGTTCTCATGTTCATAAGACGCTGGAATGTTCCCGGAGAATTTTTTATACCAAAAGGCATCACTTTATTTTGATAAAGCTAATCTGGAGTTACAAAAGCTTAAATTTCTTTTGCTCTTTCCCGTGAGTGGAATTTGACAGAATCTTTTTAAAAGGTCAAACTTGGTGACATATTTCACATTTCCAATTTTATCAATGCAATCATCCGTTCTTGGTACTGGAAATGAGTCCGTTTTGTTGACACTGTTGATTCTTTCAATAGTCAGTACGCATGCGGAATGTATTATCTGGCTTAGGCACAAGAATACATGGTGAACTACAGTTACTTTTACTTCTTTCTATAAAATCATTCTCCAGTAAATATAGAATTTATTTTTTCTAATATTTGTGTTTGAGAGGATTCATCCTGTAAGGATTTTGTTTCACAGGTGTAGAATCTACAATGTCCTCGTCATAATAGATTTTATTTGTTTGTGTATGAACATTAGGAAACAAGTGCTCATACCCATGTAATAGCTGTTTTAGTTCAATCCTTTCCTTTGGTTGTAGATGTGATAATTTCTAGTCCAGATTGTTTAATATTTCTGAATTCCGAAGTTTGGTAAAACCAAAGTCACTACAGTCAGATTGTATTCCATCGTTGACATCCTCACTGTGTGGAACACGAACATCTAGATTGATTGAAAAATTAACTGGGCTATCTCTGTCAAAAAACTCCTTTAACATATTTATGTGATAACGTTATTTCTGTTTGAGGTATGGGCAAGAGAGCCAGAATTTTATAACCAGGCTGAAAACTCCTTTCCTGTGTATTTCTGTCATACCTTAATTTCAATTTTGACTGAAAAGAGTGAAGATTAGTTCTTGCTACTTCACAAGCCTTTGACAACTTATATTTGAAATTAGAGACATAGTGAAAAAGAAAGATTAATTTCTGGATATTCATTTGAAAGAAGTTTCTCGTTTAATAACTTCAATGGTCCACGGACAGTAAGTTCAAAAACCAGTTCAAAAGGACTCCAAGAAGTGTTGGCAGAAGTTCACCCTAGCGATTTTGAAAAGGACATGATTGATCCTTATCCAACACCATCTGCCTCCACAGGACCGAGAGAGTCAACATCGGTCAGGAAAGAAAGTCGTTCGGTACCCCTTGAAGATTATTTTTACATTCGAACTACACACAAAGGGTCAAATTTAAAGAGTTCAAGTCTTGAGTCCCGGTAGAGAAAGCGGGTGTTTTTAATCCCGACTTATTAGAGTCAATGTTAGCGGAATTGAAATGACGGTGCCAAGCTCGTTTGAGTTTCTTCATCACACATGACAGTTTGAAATCTCCTGTTTGGATCGAGTTAAGTATACCTGCAGAATTAACTTCTTCCAAAATCTTGGACAAAATTCAGCACGTCCAACAATCGAAAGATGGGTTTGACATGACCAATAGAAAAGCCACTCTTCATATGACACACGTTTCACCTCCTGCAGGCAGCGTCTGACGACACAAAGTTTTATTGGTGGATCTATTTCCCAGTACCAAACGAAGCATCGTCCAGTTTAACAACGATCAAGATCAGATGTGTTTAGCCATTGCTATCATGTTGGTCCAAACTTATGCAGAGAAAAACTATACACCAAAGGAAACGAATATGAAAAATCACTGGTCAGTTGGACAGAGCCAAACAACGGGAAGAAGCAGAAATCCTTTTGAACAAGCAGGAATTTTCAAAGAGACGGTGTGTTGAGTTCCTGAAATATTTTTTTAAAAATTCAAGATGTTCGTGGAGATCTGTTTCAAGGAGCAACATTTCCAGACGGAAAATACATTCACATTTATCATCACCTAAATTCATTTCGATGCTGTTATTAGTATCACAGGATTTCTCTGATACCTATACTATTGTGACAAATGTGACAATAGATTTAACTATTGGGAGCAACATATTTATTGCGGAGAGAGATCTCGTGGCTGTTGAGCGTCCAGACAATGTACTCCTGAAGGATAAGAAAGGGTTCAATGCTTTACTTGCCGATTAACATTCGTGAGTCCAGCGTATCACGGGCGACATCGCAGGAAACAATTCCAAAAACAGAAACCTGCTTGAGAATTATTGACAGTGTGTCCCACTCCTGGACATCATATTCATATCAATAACAACAAGTCACACGTCTGTGTCGGAAAGAAAAGATGTCGTATTTATGGCCAAGTCGTCGAGTTGGATAATCAATATTACACTCATAGATACGACAACGAACCCGAGGAATTGCTGAATGACCAGAACAAGAAAAAGAAACGTGTGGATTTTATCCTTTTTATTGCTTTGAATGTTCTCAAGAGACTGGAATTCACATTCCTAACTTTTGTGTGACTCGTTGCGCTTGCAACAACTGTATTCAGGAACCTTTATTTTATCACTGTCAATATTGTAGCTTGATTCCAGGGGGACCTGAAAAGATATTTCGTAGCTCTCGTACTCTTCCTGATTTTGCTGAGTGGATTTTTGACCCCACAGACGACAGACACCTGGAGCGAAGAGGAGGTACTTCGTTACGAGAACTCTCATAAATTAGATACAGTTATTGCTCACAATTTCTCGGGATACGACGGACAATTTCTTTTGAAATATTTTTCAGAACAAGAAGCCAAATTTCAAAAGGTCATCATGAATGGAGCTAAAATCATTTACATGAATATGGGAAAAGTACAGTTCAAAGATTCCATGAGTTACTTGGCTCTGCTTTTGAGTAGAATGCCTGAAACGTTTTGAATGACAGAAATGGCTAAAGGCTATTTTCCCACTTTCTTCATACCGAAGCAAATCTACAAGTCGTGCTCTTGCATTTGCCTTTAGTTCATTACTACGACCCCTGCGGTATGCAAGCAGAACAACGAGAAGCTTTCTACGCTTGGTATCAAGTTTACTCTTCAGACCCTTTTGATTCCCAAGAAGAAATGTTGAAATATTGTCGATCCGATGTGGATATTTTACGACGTTGTTGTGGAACATTTTGACAGTTATTTCTGGATCACGGAGATATCGATCCCTTGAGGGAAGCTTCTATCATTGCTAAAGCGTTTGTATTAGTGTACCGAAAGAAGTTTATACCCGAGAACAAACTAGCCATTATACCACCTCAATGATATCAATTTGTCAGTTGTCGATATTTGGCCAAAGCTTTGCGTTGGTCACATTACTTGTGTGAAATTCAAGACAAGTGGATACAACATGATCGAAACTGTAGAGTAAAAGAAGATTGAATCTTATTCCACGGATGGTTGGGATTTGGAAAACCTATAGATCGTGTACGAACTTCAAGGATGTTTATTTCATGGATGTCCCACCTCTTATCCTCAACGAGACCTCAAAAATCCTTTGTTAGAGTCCACCATGGAAGAGTTGTACGACGAAACTTACCAACGATGCCAGAGTGTGGAAAGTCAATGCTACTAAGTGGTAGAAATGTGGGAACACGACTACGATCGATGTTTCAAAACAGATTCAGAATTTCGACGCATTGTCGAAGAATATGATGTGGTCGACATCGAACCTTTGAATCCACGCAACATTTTGTTTGGAAGACGGACCAATGCTACACGCTTCTTGTTTGAATCAGATGAATCTCAAGGAGAACAAATCAAATACATCGACGTGTGTTCGTTGTATCCTTGGGTGTGTGGATATGCTCGATTTACTACTGGTCACCCTGTAATATTTTGTCAAAACACACGTGGAACATATTCGCCAGTACGAAAGTTTGATCAAATGTCAAGTTCTTCCACCGACGAACGTGTACCATCCCGTGTTGCCTCGTCATTGTCACGCTTCCTTTATATCGCACGTGTGCTGAAACGTGTTATTAACACCAACCTTGTCGTCACGATGACCAAGAACGTGCTGGGACAGGAACGTGGGTGAGTGTCAAACTGTTTCATGCTCTCGATTGTGGATACTGATTGTTACAAGTATAAAATATCTGACACTTTCTTGCCACAGAACAATACCAACAGGACGACGATTCGAGTCCAGTGATTTTTTCAGGCTACGTCAACGAGTTTCTGCAATTGAGAAAAGAAGCCATCAGCTACCCTTTCAAAGCTCAATACAAACAACAGTACCGATCCCTAGAATGCATCACCTTAGAACACATAGAACAGAACGAAAGAAGACAATCGTTTGCTGAAGTCATGCTGAATTTTTTGTGGGGAAAACTAGCTCAGCGTCCGATTTTGCCCAAAACCGAATACTTGGTAGATCAAAGTCAATACTGTCAGCTCATTGAGGATAAAGGAAAACTCATTAAACACGTGGAAATCATACGTGAAGATTTGATCTTGGTGAATTATGAAGACGTCACAGATTATTCTCCACCAGATGAGTTTGGCAATGTCACCATTGCTGCTTACGTGACAGCCGATGCCCGTTTAAAATTGTGTTCCGTCTTGGAACCTTTAGGAGACCGCGTCCTTTACTTTGACACTGATAGTTGCATGTACATCGATCGCCCTGGAGGCAATCACCCACGCAACGAAGACGAACTATTAGGAGCGTGGGCCGACGAACATCCCGAAGACACTATTCTGAGTTGCTAGTGGCGGACCCAAAACATGCGGCTTACTAGTACCCAGATAAGAAAGGACAACTTCGTACGAAATGCAAGGTGAAATGACTCACATTTGACCTATTGAAAGAAGCCTTAAAGTCAAGTCAAGATCAAGACTGTCGTGTCACAACAGTCGATCCTCACAAGATTGTACGTTAGTCAGATCGTCAAATCGTCGGTCGACCCTTGGAAAAAGTGTATCAGATCGTCTACGAGAAACGAGTAAGACTTCATAATCATAACATTGTACCATACGAGTACCGTTCTCCAGTATAAAAAGTTCACAAAAAACAAAGAAAGATCATAGTGACCAGAGACTTTCACTGAGAATGATGAATTAAATAAAGAAACAGCATGATGGACCCACCGACTCTAGGTTCAGTGAAGTCTAGTGCGATGCTGTGCCTTGCTATTACAGTGATGCTATACCCTGCGACAGTACGACCTTGTCGCTCTACTATCTAAAGCGATGCCGTTCGTGTGCGCATCTATGGATCTCATCCATACACTCACAAACCATTATGGATACCACTAGCTCATCGAGAATCACAAATCAGATCAGAATACATGTTTCTCGTGGTTTTGCCTGTCTATTATGATTTTAAAAGTCGATTCCAGAAGTTCAAAAACTGGCTCAAATATCTGGATGAATTACCCACTCCTAAAACTTTAGCACGAGCAGGATTTATCTACTTGGGACGAGGAGACCAAGTACAGTGTTTGAATTGGGATGTGAAGATCGACGAATAAAGATCAACTTTCCTAGAGCATGCCAGATGGTCTCTGTACTATTACTACCTTCCCATGGTGAGTCATGACTATTATCCTCATGGATACTTTAGAAGAGGAGAGGATTCGTAGTTTAATTCCTGAGCTGCGAGAACGCATTTACAGAGAATTTGTACAGATTCAAGTGAAATGCAAACGACACATGATTTCAACATTTTTAAACTGTTGCTATCTGAATAGATTCAGAAGGCTGATTCTCGGGAAAGACTATGACAGACACAAAACTCTACGTGAATATAATGTTCTCGATGCCACGACTTCTACAGTTAGTGTGGTACCGAATTACATTGTTGTAAATGGACAGTTTAGAAGAGCACAATCAGAATCTACCTTTGTAGCTGTGAGAACGCATTTACAGAGCGTTTGTTCAGGTACAAATGAAACGCAAGGAACAATTGCATCCGCTTCGACATGGACGTTTTAACCATTGGTATCTGAATACAATACCAAGTCTGATTACTTTAAAGGTGTTCAAATGGTCATACATTGATCAACTACCCACATCTTGTAAGGCTTTGGATGTCACTACTTCTACCTATAATGTTGGAGTGATACACGGAATTCCATGGGAGGAGGTCCAGGAAAAAGCTCAAGACTTACAGGAATAAAAAAAGAATTTAAAGAAGTATTGCCTCAGGAAAAGACTCCTTCACGACGTGTGGTGTGTGGTATGGCTACACTTCTTGGATATGATTTACCATTTGATACCGTTTGGCAAACGTATGACTATTTCCTAAAAAAAGACATTCCTATGAATGGACAGTTTAGAGGAACTAATTGAGAATCGATTGAGGATCGATTTGCTATTTTTGATCAAACGAAGAAAAAAAAGACTTCCTATGCCACGACTTCTGTCATCAGTGTTGCATCGAAATCCACGAGAGGAAGTCAATGACACGGTTCAAGACTCGGAGGATTACCAAGTACTTTTGAAAGAACTGATTCCATAAGACGATACAATTCCTTTGAACTTTGGACGACGTATCGTGTGTGTGCACGAAAAACTCATGTATTAAAAGTGTTACGATTAGGGATGAATACGACTTCTCTACCCCTGTGTTAAGAAGACATTCGTTGTACTTTATCTACTTTTCATACTTACCAAGAGGTGTGTGTGGCTAGTTGGATACACCAACAGATTTACAACTGGAAGGATGTACGTGACTACACAATTCTTGGATTCGACACTTGTAAACAAGAGGTGGATGACTATGCTAAAAACGTCGTGTGTGACTGATGGAGGAAAGAAAACATGAACTTTGTTTTTGAAATGTGGATATTTTTTGTTGTACAATTAACAATTAAACATGTATAAACTGTATTGTGTTCTTGGTGATTGTTTCAGAATTTGTAAAACTAGTCGAGAGTTATGGTTGCATTCTCCGTTCTCAAAGTGATTGACGAAAGGTCAGATCGTCAAGTTGGAAGGCACTGTATCTTCGTTATCCCTTTAACATGTTGATTGCTGGACCAAGTGGTTCAGGTAAAACCGAATTTATCGAGCGTGTGATTGAACATAAATCGCTTTTGTTCGATCGTCCTCCAAATCATATCGTGTGGTGTTACAAAGAGTAGCAATCGGCTTGCACGTTAGTCAAAGAAAGTCAAGGAGAAACCATGTGACCTTCTCCCCTTCCTCTTCTCCTTCTCTTTTGTTAATGATGATACTAGCGAAACCTCATTTAAAAAAAGTGTTTCCTCATCTAATGAAAAAAATGGAAACCCATCTCTATAGGGACTTCTACTTCTTCTACATCGACGTCTTCCTCTGCTCGAGCTGCTGCTGCTGCAACCAAAAAGGTTGCATACGCTAAGAAAAAAAGACAAAACAGAACAGGCATGTAACAAAGTTTACTGGCACTATAAGTTCTTTGAGAACACCATAGTACCTAAAGTAAAGGTGGTACGACGTCCCGACGATCAGTGTAGACGAATTCCAGTATAAAAGAAGAAATGTTAGACCAAGTTTACTTCAGTTTTTGTCTGAACAAAGATGTCTTACTCATCTCAAAGTTTACACCATCGTCAACGAGGTCCAAAGATGATGTCTTCCAAAAAGGAAAACAAAAACAAAAACAAAAGAAAAATAAAAATTAAAAAAAAAATAAAAAAAACCCCACAGGTTATCCCTTCTCTTATTGCTAAACATTGGGATGTCTTGTAAGTACTTACCAAAGCCAATGCTCCGATGCGAAAACAAATCATTAAAAAAAACTATCTTAAGAAATCATCGATACAGTGTGTGGATGTTTTTTGAACGTCTTGAAAGGAACAGTTCCTTTGACCAAGATACAGAAACAGTGATTATGGTGACATCGTCACGTTCTTAGCCGATTGGTAAAAAAGAGCAAATTCCAGTCAGTCAATAGACAAAAATGATCGTTCAACGAGGATGATTTCTTCCCATTCAGATAGACCCGTTGTTACAAGTTGCTGCTCCCATGTTAGGATCAATTGCTGGACTAGCTGGAGACGTGTTAAGGTGAACATTAAAAAGACAGATCTTTCTGGAAGGATATCACACTTGTACCCCTGGATCTTACGGAAGGACGAAAATTTACTTTAGTTCCTTACAAACGGTGGATGGAGCTCACTTACTTCCTAATCATAAGCTGTCACACTTACACCCTTTCTCTGCCGATCTTTCAATTTGTAAAAAAGGGAAGTTTTCTTTCACATCCACGTCTTCACTGTTGAGGGATGTTTCCTTCCGCCTCCGTGCCTCTAGCATATAAAACATATAAAGCGGTGCGTTCCCCAGTCTTTCCCTCCATCGTTGACCAGAAAACCCAGAAAAACACGAGCCAGCCATTGCAGGTAGGTAAATTGAGGAAAGGCTTGTCCTATTTAGAAACAGTTGCACACCTCCTGGGCAGAGTACAATAGTAGCAACCCCATGCAAGGCATCTCGAGAGGTGGATGATCTCCTTCAAGATTGGGAAAGAACTGATAAGAGACTTAATGAATGAAGAAGTGAAGAATCTAAAGAGAGCATGGGGGAGGAGAATAGGGTGCGAGAGCAAGGGAGGAGGGAGAGAGAATTCCCGCGTCTCAACCAAAACTGAGAACAGAGGCTTCGGGAAAGGGAGGAAGAAGAAAGGAGAGAGAAGCAGCGCCAGCAACTGCGACAACAGAAGCCAGAGCTGTCCCTAATTCAGCAGGTGGAGAATTGGGAGTTGTATGTAGATCAGCCTATTTGAAGGCTCTCTGTCTCCATCAGCAGATGGAATGACTTGGACTAGATGCAGCTCGGGAGGTGCAGTTGACCTGGATATCAGTAAGATCTTTGATCCAGGACAGCAACCCCAACGTCCCTTTTCAGGGCTACCCAGTACTCTTAGAAACATAGATACTACTAAATCATTGCCAATCAATATTGATTTTTTATTTTTGTGTATGTCTTTGTCTTTCACAACTAAAACTTACACCTCACTCCCAGTGTAATAGCATGTTTGTGGGTATAGTATGTGTACAATCTCCTACCCTTGTGTGTGATATCTAGAGTATATACGTATGTTTGTAGCTATAGTGTGTGTAAGCACTCCTATCCATATGTGTGATAGTATAAAAGTATGTTTGTGGGTATAGTGCGTGTAAGTATTCCTATCCTTTTCAGGTCTAATAGTATATTTGTGTATGTGTCAGAAATCCTACCCTTTTGTGTGTGATAGTGTGTGATTTCATCCCTTTCTTTTACCTTCTACCCTTTGTGTGATAGTATATAAGTGTGTTTGTGTGTATGTATATTCCTAATCTTTTCGTTGGTTAATTAGTGTGGGTATAGGTCAGTAGATAAGTCAGTGTTGGTCAGTCAAATAGCGTGCTAGTTAATAAGTGTTTTTATAACATTACCATTTCCATTTGAGGCCCTGGATACCCAAGGGCCATTTTTGAAATGGATCGATATGGCCTCAATGTTAAGTTCCCATTGAGGCGATATCAACCGTAATGGTAAACCTATGGACGTTTTTAACGTTACATTTCCCATTAGAGGCCATAATGTTTCCTTGAGGCCATGCAGACCCATCATGGACTAATGTTCAATTCCCAATGAGGCCATATCGACCCATAATGTTCAACCTACTAACATTACCTTTCCCACTGAGGCTTTAACGACTCATAGTGTTAATCCTATGAGCTAATGTTAAATTCTAATTGAGGGCATAACGACCCATTTCAAACTAGAGACGTGATGTTAAAATGGAGGCGTACTGTTCAATTCCCACTGAGGCCATAACGACCCATTTCAAAATAGAGATGTGATGTTAAAATGGAGGCGTAATGTTAAATTCCCACTGAGGCCATAACGACCCATTTGCGACCATATCTCCCCCCATTACTACTAGAGACACTCCTAGGAACAGCAAAAATACAGTGAAAGGTACTCGAGATCTTAGGTAATCAAAAGTGATCCCATAGTGATCCCAGGAGAAAAGACCATAGAGAAATACCATTTGAAACAACCGTGTAAAATAATAATAATAATAATAATAATAATAATAATAATAATAATAATAATAATAATAATAATAATAATGTTTTTACTGAGGATAGCATATGTATCATCCATCTTCCATCTATCCTTTCATATGGTCCTCACAACAATTTAATACATAATTTTTAGATATACAGTGGTTAGAAACCACAATTTGTATTTAAAATTTCCATAAAATATTAATGCTAGAATCAATACAAATTGTATATATGACATCCAACTCAGTTAAATATCAAGAAACGTTATATACATGTACACAATAAAACCAAAGATCCGAATCTGCATATAGTTTAGGGGTGGTGGACAAAAAGTGAGACAGACTGGAATTGTATTGATTTGTCCTCTGTCTCTATCTCTCTGACAGACAGACAGACAGACAGACAGAGAGAGAGAGAGAGAGGGAGTGAGTTTGTCCAATACTCTCATTTAAAATAAAGGCGCCTAGAGACACGGTAAAAAAATACCTCAATCAACCTCGAGTGAAAGAGTTCATTTCGGATATTTCACTAATATTACGCTGGAAGAACAGGTTGACAAAATTTGGGCTAGAGTCCGACAATACTATTTTAAGACAACTTTAATTAACAATAGCTGCATTATCGAAAATATCATAAATTGGAATACAAATGGAAAGTTTGGCAGTGAAGAAGTACCGTTGATTTCCGTAAGAACCTTAACTGGATCCTTGTTAAGCGGTCGTAGAACGTCGAAGGTGGGGTGATGTGACCTTGATTTCTGTTTGGATGATGGTAAATAAGTACTCATTTATCAATTTTTGAACATTGAAAAATTTGGCATTATAGCGCGACATTGGATAGAATTTTAGTCAAAACTGCAAGCTCTTTGTAGTTATAACTAGGGTACAGGTAGATCTTAGATAGCTGGCAGAGTTGACAGAGTTCCTTATATAACCTTTAGCAAAAACTTCTAGTGCTCGCATTTTTGACAGTTTCAATGTGAAATTTCTTTAAGAGAAGAAAGAATATTGATAAATTAATTGCGGCAATTGTTTATTAATATTTACTTTTTTATCAGTTCAGTTCAAGTTCATTCTTTTCCTAACTTTCCCCTTTAATGGCCCGATTCCTATATTTTCACCGTCATATTAAAGGTCCTCTTTATTTATTTTTTTCGGCTTAGAAATAAATTTTCTATTTCTGTAGACATTGGGCCCATCTATTAATTATGTTCTTAGTGATCATCCACTTCGGAAATTGCTTCGCTGCATATCACCAGAAGTTAGTCTTTTGTTCGATCAGAAACAGTTGGGTGTGGAAATACATCAATGATGTGTGCAAAATAAATAACGCATATCACGCTGTTTAAGAACTATTTTTTACGTCAAAAATTGAAGCTATGTTATTTTGTTTTCTTACTCTAACAGAAACCAATTAGAAGAATGTTGAGGTGGAGTGGGAATTTAGCAGAGGATCTTATCTTGCAAGACCATTTGCAAGACCATTATCCTAATTTAAAAAAAAAAAAGTTTGTAGTGTGTCTCATTCTTATATTCCATTGATATAAAATCGAGACAAGTTCTATATGCTGGTTCTTCGTTCCTCTTAAATTATTTCCGTGCATTTGATAAAATATTTGTGTAGCAGTTCTTGTTAAGCTGTTCAAATTGTCTTGGGCAAATCACTTTTTGTCTGTTATTTTACCCAACATCTGATAATTGTATATATATATATAATTTTACTTATCTATTGAAATTTAATACATATAATAGATATTTAATTTATACATGAATTCTCAATGGAAATTTAATACATATAATAGATATTTAATTTATACATGAATTCTCAATGGAAATTTTGAAATTTAATACATATGGTAGATATTTAATTTATACATGAACTCTCAATTGAAATTTAATACATATAATAGATATTTCATTTATGCATGAACTCTCAATGGAAATTTAATACGTATGGTAGATATTTCATTTATACATGAACTCTCAATTGAAATTTAATACATATAATAGATATTTAATTTATACATGAACTCTCAATGGAAATTTAATACGTATGGTAGATATTTCATTTATACATGAACTCTCAATTGAAATTTAATACATATGATAGATATTTCATTTATACATGAACTCTTAATGCAAATTTAATACATATAATAGATATTTCATTTATGCATGAACTCTCAATTGAAATTTAATACATATAATAGATATTTCATTTATGCATGAACTCTCAATGGAAATTTAATACATATGATAGATATTTCATTTATACATGAACTCTCAATTGAAATTTAATACATATGATAGATATTTCATTTATACATGAACTCTTAATGCAAATTTAATACATATAATAGATATTTCATTTATGCACGGACTCTCAATGGAAATTTAATACATATAATAGATATTTCATTTATGCATGAACTCTCAATTGAAATTTAATACATATAATAGATATTTAATTTATACATTAACTCTCAATGTAAATTTAATACATATAATAGATATTTCATTTATACATGAACTCTCAATGGAAATTTAAAATACATATAACATAAATTTTATTTAGAAGGAACTCTCTGTGCAAATTGAATAAATAACCGAAATTTCATAAGCTACTTATAGATATTGATACATACATAGATACATATACCATATACTGAAAAATTAACAAATGTAATATGTGTCTGTATATAGCTTAACCAATAAAACCAAAACGAGGCTGATAACCTTTATACTCATCTACTTATAACGAAATGTGGATAAATTTAAACTTTAACTCTTGTGTTGCGTTTCCTTGAAAGGGTTATCTTAACATAAAAACACATGTACACACACACACACACACACACACACACACACATTAACATGATTTTTTAAAATCAAATTCAAGTACGTGTATTTACTTTACGAATTAAATTAGGATAAGTGTTCCTGATTTCTTTAAAATTTGTATTGTGTAACTAATCAAATTTAAGTCAACAAATCGTTGCAGTATAACTAAATGACAAGCTTCATTGAATGTAAGAAAATATCAAACTCTCTCTCTCTCATTATTTAATTTTGTATAATTGCTAGACTAATGAATCCTTTGCAACTTCGCATTGGTCAGTGATGATGACGACGATGATGATGATGATATATATATATATACATCTCTCTCTCTCATTATTTTATTTTGTATAATTGCTAGACTAATGAATCCTTCTGCAACTTCGCATTGGTCAGTGATGATGATGATATATATATATATATATATATATATATATATATATATATATATATATATATGTGTGTGTGTGTGTGTGTGTGTGTGTGTGTGTGTGTGTCCACACAAACCACACACATATTCACAAAGTGTTCTTATTGTCTGTACCGGTGTTTGTGTTTGTAATGGATTTCATATTTTTCCATTGCCAAAAGACAATCGTTGTCTCATAAGAAGCACGGGAATTCGAAAATTTCCAGCTTAAGTTGATTATTATTTGCTTTATATGAATGCTACCTTCAGATTGATTAGCGCGTGGTTAACTTAAGAAATTTATGAAATTGTGTAAACAAAAAGCTACCTGATTCTTAGATAGAATCAAAATATATGTGTCTGGTCTTTTCCAAATATATGGAGATAATAGTGTCAATAGGCAGGTCAGTTTCTCCTCAGAGTATAATAAGGGTAGGGGACTGCCATGTGAAAATTAAAACTTGTTTGTTGGTTATATCAAACTTACATTAATCTAATTTCGAACAATCTATTCATTGTTACTCAAGAATATAAATGGTCTGTATTCACCTTCCTTGGTACAAATAAACGTTTCAATTTCAGACCCACAAAAGTAAATTAGTTTTGTCTACCTCGTATTTCCCTAACCTTATCTGTTTATTTATGATTTTCCCCTTAGATACAAACTGGTTATAACGGAGATTTGAGAAACATATTGTTTTGCAGGTGGGAAAGCTGGACATGGAACACTTACAACGTTTGTGGAAGGGACATAAACAAAGTCAGTTAGTAGTTCTGAAACAAGTTGCAAATCATTAACCTCCCTTGTTTTCAATCCGTAATGCGTTGTACTTACTTTCAAACCATGTAGCGAAATTCGTTCTTTAATAAGATAATATTTAGTTATTTATTATCATCAGTTTTTATTTTTCTGTTGCAATTTGAAATAAAAATATTTCGAATTTTGCTCCTGCAATCGATATTGGTATCCAGTGAGTATAGCCCATAAATTGCTTGTGTTCCAATGGATAAAGCTGACCAAAGCCTTGAAAGATTTCTATCTAAATATAAAGTAATAAAGTGAAAACGAAAAATTGAAGATTTGTTTATCAATGTCGGACTAATTTGCAGCATTTTGAGAATGAATTTGTCTGATTACATATAAATTGGCTACCCATCTGTATCAAAGTTTTCCACCGCTCGGTGGAGTGACATGATAGTGTCGTGCAAGGTTATTCTTAGATATAATTCCTTAAATTTTCTTTTGCACCGCATCCGCACAACACATCACCAAAATGCGGAATTTCTCGTTGCTTTTTGTATTGAAGATCCATTTAATACAGCCACGCTTAAAGTATCACAAGATACTGATACAAGTGCTGTGTTTCGGGGGAAAAAACGGTTGAAGGTTTATTACAAAATTGAAGAAATTGATCGCTCTCATATAATTTATTATTTTGAACTTTCTCGGCTATTTCAAAAATATGCCTCGGATGTATGTCGAGCAGCAATTTACAGAAAATTCATACATTTTGTTTGCCGGAAATTTCGCCGCAAAAAAAAAATCTTTTTGGACCATCTCGGCTGTATCTACCTTTGGACTGACTGTAAGATGATCTTGAGGTTACGAATGAAAAAAATATTTCGATCATTCGTAACTTTTCTGTCGATCGTTGTTTCATGAATAGCCAAGTGGTCCGAATGGCAGCTATCGACATACATTCGAGGTATGAACCGTAGGATTGACCTGGAAGTTGCGAATGGTAGTTGGCAAGAAAATCTAATTCCAGAACTGCATACTGCAGACTCTGATACCAGTGACTCTGAAAAATAGATGACTACACTTTAAACAAAACAATTTACAGGAAAAGAGAATGAACCGTCAAAAGTTTTGATTTAGTTTCGCTGTGAATCGTTTTTGCATGGACAGAATCAGTATTAAATTTCAGATGTTTAACACTAAAATGGCCGTTATTCGCTATATACCCTGTTATAGTATCTATACCCTGTTTTCAGCGTCTGTATCTTGCTAGACCTTACTTTATGTATATATATATATATATATATATATATATATATATATATATATATATATATATATATATATATATATATATATATATATATATATAAACAACCATACCTTTAAAAAAATATGTTTAAAATTTCAAATTGTTTTGTAGCTTTTCCTTTTCAAAAAGAAAAATGTTTACACGGAGCCTTCTTTTTAACCAATGGCATCAAAACCTAAAATAAAAGACCTAGTTTCTAACCAATGTTTAATCTATCACATTTAAGCTGCATTTCTCTTCGAAACAAATTTTTTGCAGTGTGTAACAAATTAAAATTAAGTTCTTTCCTCCAAACATTATCTTGATAATTCAAATAGTCAGTTTGGCTTGTTTCGGTTTCGGGAAACCTTAGTGTTGTCTTATATAATTATTTACATTCAGTGTCGTGAGGTGATGATATCGAGACTGGCTTTCCCTAAATTGTAAACACTACTCAGATGATTGTCTCGATTTTTGATTGGCTATTATACTTTTATAGGTAGAACAAATTATAGGTCAAGGACAAATCGTGTTGTAACTACAGTTCTGAGCGCGTGCTCTCTACTCTTTGTTTTGGCACCGCTCGTATTAATTCTGTGTTATATATGGATTGGCTGTGTACAGATGCATGTGACACGGTGACCTCGTCACCTTTTTGTTGACATCGTGATATGAGTGCGTGAGAGACAATGTATTATTATTATTTGTATTGTTTACATTTTTGTTTTCATATCTATTATTTTATTCCGCTGAAATGCAAATTTAGCATGTTCTCATTGTATTTACAGTGATCAGTTCCTTTCGTTTTTCCATTAGAAATTATAGCAAGGATCCTGCAGCTAATCTGAGATTTTTGTAATCTAAATTAATTAAAATTTAATTGAAGTAGTATGAATGAATATATATATATATATATATATATATATATATATATATATATATATATATATATATATATATATATATATATATATACATACATACATACATACATACATACATACATATAATTAGATTCGATTTTGTGTGGAATATATACATTTCACATTTCAGATTTTGTATGGAATATATACATTTCAGATTTTGCTTATGGGTAATATTATAGAGTACATGATCTCCATTAGTTTATTTGATGCCAGTCTTGTGAATAGGTCTTAAATACGTATGTCAAGTAAAATAATTGAATTGTTTTTACTATCTTTCTTCGGATGATTTTTTGTCCAAGTTGGCAAACCTGAAATCCATTTGAGAGTCGGACTGAAACAATCAATACGGAATCAAATCAATACTAAACTTTTTATACTTATTTGGACGAGGCCAGCACGTACAACACCAAAACCTTTTTGAAACTTACGCGTATGCTTATCAAAGATACCAGACCTTCTGGTTGTATTCCTCCGTTAACATTGCTAAATGAAAATGATCAACAAGCTATAGTTTATGATAATGAAGCAAAGGCCAATTTATTAAACACATAGTCCACATCAGTCTGAAGTGTTGATGATACAAACTGTTCTTTACCACCATTTTAGAGTGTATGTTCAGATGAGCTTAACAATATTTATATTAGTGAACAAAATCTACCTGATGTCATTCGTAATATTTATGTTAATAAAGCCCTTGGTCCTGATGGAATCAACCATCGATTAATTAAGGGTTTTACATAAACTATTATTAAACCATTCCAGTACATGTTTAATTGCTCAATAAATGAGAGAACTTTTCCTGATTGATGGAAACCTGGTCATGTATTTCCTCTGCATTAAAAAGACTATCATCACTTAGTTACAATCATGGACCAACCGATTTCATTATTAAATTGTATCGGTAAATTTTTATTTTTTTCTTTTTTTTTTTTTTTTTTTTTAGAGATGTGTATTCAAACATGTTAACAATTATTTCATTTAAAAAATATATTTTGCGAATTCCAGTCGGGTTTGCTTCCATCTAATAATACCGTTTTTCAATTGCTGGAAATGTATCATAGTGCTAGTCAGGCATTAGAATTCTCGCAAAATGCATACATTATTTTCAGTGACTTTTATAAAGTTTTCGATAGATTTTAGATGAAACTGACGTTACACTCTTTCCAAATAAACAAATTCGCAACATGCCTGAACTCAGATAAGACAATACTAACCTCACTTTCGTTCAGTCACATAAGCATCTTGGTTTGTACCTTTCTTAAAATTTTACAGTATGTACTCGCGTATAATTCTAATCCAAATGCAAGCAACATATACCCTGATCTGCCTTCGCATAATGCGTCAGCAGATCAGGGTCTATGTTGTTTGTTCTACTGATTAGTCCTTTCAACACTGCATAGACCCAGATCTGCCGGCGCATTATGCGACGGCAGATCTGGGTCTATGCAGTTTTTAGTTGGTATCAATGTATACATGAGCACATACGGTAAGTGGTAGGTTTATAGAGATTATATTATAGAAAGAGTGTCTGCCAGATTAGCAAACTTACGAAAATTAAAATATTCCCTGGAGCATGGAACTTTATAGAAATTTTGTTTCCTAGATAAGACGCAAGTTTATAAAATGCTATTGTGTTTGGGATGGTTGCACAATATTTGAATCTGAAAAACTGGAAAAGCTTCAACTTGAAGGAGCGCGGATTGCAACCAGATGGCCAAAATACGCTTCTGTTCAATCTCTGAATGCTGAAATTGAATGGGAAGAACTTATCACAGGAAACAAAAATAACTGCATTTGTTAATATGAATACAATAATAAATAAGTAAGTACTTTAATTATTTTTTTGTATGACCGCATTTAAAATACAATAGTTCCAGATATAATTTCAGGTGTGTAATACTTACTATTCCTATGATTTCAGGTGTGTAATACTTACTATTCCTATGATTTCAGGTGTGTAATACTTACTATTCCTATGATTTCAGGTGTGTAATACTTACTATTCCTATGATTTCAAACTCACACGAGCGAGTCTTTCTTTCTTTCCTTCAACATTAATACAGTAATCTATAATTATCTACATGGCAGTCTCAGAAATACATTTTCTAGTTCATCTTTTAAAAAAGCTTTGAATACAAATACAAAGAAGGACACTATAATAATTACCGATAATCGATTTGTAGACATCATAAACAGAAAACTCCGTCACGATTGTAGTGCCCTTTTTGCTGATCTGTATCAAGTTCAACTTTCACCAACTCATTTTTGTTCATGTAGTGGCATTTAAAAGCGTCAAAATATTTTTTTATATTGTCCAATTGTTTTAGCATAAAGTCATGACCCCAAAAAATGGTCTATCTTTTGTTCCAGTTATTACATTTAAGCAGCTTTTATGGGGTAATGATAATCCCACTAATCACAGGGTAATGATAATCCCACTGATGATAGAGTGATGATAATCCCACTGATCAAAGGGTGGTGATAATCCCACTGATTATAGTGTAATGATAATCCCACATATCATAGGGTAATGATAATCCCACTAATCATAGGGTAATGATAATCCCACTGAGACAAAACTATTTTTTCATATGATAGATTGATTTTATTCAAGGGACATTACATTTGGGAGTACATAAATTGAGTACTAGATTGATTTTGTTCAAGGGATAATTCTTTTAGGAGTATATAAATTGAGTACTAGATTGATTTTATTCAAGGGGATATTACATTTGGGAGTACATAAATTGAGTACTAGATTGATTTTTTTCAAGGGATAATACTTTTAGGAGTATATAAATTGAGTAATACATTGATTTTATTCAAGATATATTACATTTGTGAGTACATAAATTGAGTAATACATTGATTTTATTCAAGGGATATTACATTTGTGAGTACATAAATTGGGTAATACATTGATTTTATTCAAGAGATATTACATTTGTGAGTACATAAATTGAGTAATAGATTGATTTTATTCAAGAGATATTACATTTGTGAGTACATAAATTGAGTAATAGATTGATTTTATTCAAGGGATAATACATTTGGGAGTATATTATTTGATTAAATAGAGGACATTTTTGTTTCCTACGTTAATACCGTATATATTTCATCGGGTGGTACAAAAACCGTGATATTTTAACGAGTGGCGAGGCCACGAGTTAAAATATATCATTTTTGGTACCACAAGATGAAATATAGCCGGTATTTACGTAAAAAAGAGAAAATTTTCTTTTTATTATATACAAAACTTGCTCCTGAATCGAAGCTTAGAAAATTAAACTCACTCTTCAGCACACACCCCACCCTTTTTCGCAAATTTGCCTCAGTTTCATAGGCTGATCATGTAATTATCAGTGACTTAAGAGAGCGATAGGATTGGGATGACCAAATCTGTCTGAATAAATTGCATTTTTGACATTTTGGAAACTATTTGATCATATCTGACCACAAAACATGTCAGATTCAGCAATGCATCACAGGGGGTTTATCATTCTCATTCTTGTCAAGTTAGGGGAAATAACTTCATAGTTACGCGAACAGCGTCGAGTAAAATGTCTTCAGCACACATTAATTTCCGTGTCTGAAATGTAATGCAGTTTCTATTATTTGTTCTGTTACGCCTCTATGGCCTAAAAATATGTAACTGAAAGAAAGTGAAACCAACAAAATCAAGTAACATCAACAAGCAATTTATTTCTAGACAATTAAAGTGAAAATTCAAAAGACACTTACAATAACGTGAACTAAAGTCCAAATAATCCTAAGTATCCTAATCACAAGTCCAAAAATATATAATGTTCCAAATGAATTCCAATAGTCTTGAATATCCTGATGAACCACAAGCCTTGAATGTCCTGATGTACCACAAGATGTAATCAGGGATGTTTTGAATGAATTTACATAAATCCCAAAAGTCCTAAAATCTATGAGCACTTTAGTATTTCAAATAAATATTTTAAATAAATAATTCCTCTCAAATTATAGCTGATTTCAACAACACAAATAAAATAGATTCCTTACAGACTGATCTTTTAGAACCAAAATTCTAGAATAGGAATGAATTTGTTAACCAAAATCTGTGTATAAATACACATGCTACATGACCTATGTCACATCACAATTCTAATGGGAAAAATACTGGCCTACCTGACAATTCTCACATAAGAATATGAGTAATTCTCGTGGAAAATTACTTTGTGTACCTGACTTTTGTCACAACAAGACATGGAAATAACAGTCCAGCTGCTAACAAAACCGGCCTTGAACTCAAATGCTATGTAAACATAATGTTTACCATAATCTGACTAAAGTACAACTTACAATCATGGACACATATTATAACTTCAATATACATAACAGTTCTAGGTCGCAAAGTGCTCGTTTTGTTGTTGCAAGTATAAATTATGTAGGCACACACAATCAAGCATCGCATGGCATGATGGGAAATCTTATATTTTCACATGTGAAAATATGAGGATATATTTTTCACATGTGAAAATATAGGAATGAAAAAATATGAAAATTATTTCGCCGATAAGTTTCTATATTTCACACTTAAGTATATAATAAATAGTTTTTATTTTTCTCCAGTTTTGAACTAAACATTCTGAACCATGGGATTCATAGAGTATGAAATATACGGAAATATATTATCTAGCTTATCTCCAAGTAAAATTACAAATGTTAAGAAAGAATCAGAAAGCGACGAATATTTCATTTGCCTTTTCCTCCGCGATTTGAACTCTCTCTATACATCTGCAAAATGAGGAAAATTTCGATCACCTGCAAATTTATATTTAAATAGGCAGGGCTTTCTTTTTCTCTTCATATAGAGCACATTCCATTAATCTGACGTATTTTCGTACTATTATACTCTGTCTCTCTCTTTCTTTCTGTCTCTGCCTGTCTGTCTGTCTCTGTCTGTCTGTCTGTCTCTCTCTCATTTTACAAACTAAATGCCAGCTCCTTGGTTTATGTTAGCTGTTTGTTAATATTTCGGCTTGAAAATTGTCTTTGTAACAAAATCCCTCAGAAAATAGTTTAACCGTCTAACTATCGCCGGGCCATAGCCTGACGTCCCTGACTATTCATTTTCGAAGCCGGGCAGGTAAAACTTTCCTTGTCGCTAGTCCGAAACAAGTGGTCATTGATAACTGTTGCATGTACACACGTTCTATATTACCGCTTGACTGCATATTGGGCTAAGCGACCAAAGTATTGGGCAATCAAAGCACGCCAAACAAAATAAAGCCGGTATAATTATTTAGCAATGTTTTAAACGGCTTCGTTGTATTGTGTTTACTCAAACCAGATCCTCACGAATGACTCACCGTTTGATTTTAATCCAGTGAGTCAATCCAATTAAATGAATGGAAGGCATTTTACCGACATTAGTGCCTGTTCCGTTTATGAACTGACTAAATGACAGTGATGATTCTTTAATTTGTAATTGATTATACAGAGGATTAACGTTCATGTCCGACATTGCGTTTGAAGCAAAACAATTATAGTGAATTACGCTAATTAAGGAGCTGCCTTTGTTATTATTTAGAGGACAAAATGTATGTGATGATCACTTTAGAAGTAGTTGTCAAGCAAGGTAATATTTACTATGTGGATAAAATTAGTTTACTAAATTATTTTCGCAAGAAAGTTAAAAAGGAAGATTCGGAAAAGGAAAATTCATGTGAACGTGGAGGGGTAAAACGTAAGACTTCCACTGAGTGTGAGGTAACTATTTGTCCAAAGAGATATAAGCCACTCTGTGACAGCAAAAAATGTCAAATATGACACTACTGAGATACATATAAATTTTCAGTCACATTGGGTTGATAGTTATCACTGGCTTGAATTCATTAATTCGGAAGGAAAAATGTTTTGTAGTTATTGACAAATTCAGGATTGAACCAATCAAGTCTGGTGACGATTCTGGACCTCACAAGGCCTGTGCAGCACAATATATGGATGACACTAACCTGCATGTGCAGAAAATCCCTAAAGTTAGAGTTGCTGACACTCCACTAGGAGAGGCTCTTTCAAAACTTAACGATACTAAAATGAAATAAATGAAAGCTCTCTTTAACACAGCTTACAGCCTAGCCCGTTATGGAAAAACATTTTTTGATTTGGAAATGCTGTGTGCACTCAAGGAGAAGAACGGTGTTGAACTTGGTCCCAATTATAAGAACCGATTCAGAGCAACATACTTCGTTCTATCAGTTGATAAGTCTTGAGAGAAGAAGTTATGAAAAGTCTGAATTCCAGTAAAATTTGTTCCATTCTTGTCGTAGCAGCAATATGGCAATTTTGAATTTTGCTACTGATCCAGGTCAAACCCTCACCACACATGACTTTGTGCTCATATTACGCGAACCCACGCGCGAATCTGCGAAAGTTACCAACATGCGTCCATGCAAGATGATAGTCATGTGGGGTGAGGATTTGAACCCGGCTTGGTAACAAGCAAAATATCACTATTTGACTAATACTACTTCATAGTAATAGTGACGTGACAATTACGATAACGGTAACGGTCACAGTCACGATCACGAACTCGGCCGCACTAACGATATTATCTTCGACAGCTCCCGAGTACAGCTTTGCCTGTCTACGATTCTTTATCCGCGTCAACGCTAGCGTTTTAAACAAGCCGATCACTATTATTGGAAATGTTATAATACTAACACAAGTGAAGTTTTCAGTCATGCCTATATTATTGATTGTGGCTATACTACAATGTAGAGCTTCCTTTTCTGTGAGACTAAAAATAATACTGCGGAAAATCAGATTTTTGATCGCCAGCATACTGTGTACAATATTTTTTGTTTGTAATTTTTTGTTTGTGCTACACCGACTATGGCTTATATTTGTTATCAACTGTGTCACTGCAGGATTATTAATCGCCAGTATACTGTACACAAATATTTTTCCACAGCTATATTTTACACTGACTGTGGCAGAGTTTATGCGAGAATATTGTATTAAACAATTACCGCGGTGTGTATTTAATGACGCAACATTTGCAAATCGACACGTATATTATTTTTAAAGGGTTTATGTATATAAACAATTGTGGCATCATTTTACCAGACCAATGGAGTGTTTTAAACGTTACAGAAAAGGTTAGGCCGTTGTTTTTTTAAATGCATCATACAGGTTTGTCAAAGAGGCTCAAAAGATGTATGATATTTCAAATACGTATCCGGAGCATCTTGATAAATTAATTGACTTAGGAATTATCTTGGAATCGCAACGATGTAGGCTTGGAGAACAATACAACAAAAAACGTGAAATATCATTATATGATATTGTCCAAGAAAAGTTTAAGTCGCTGACGTTAACTAGTGAAACGGATGAATATTTTTGAAGCATCGAGCGAATATAGTAGTAGTAATTTAGTAGTAGTAGTAGAAGTAGTAGTTGTAGTCGTCGTCGTCGTCGTCGTCGTCGTCGTAGTAGTAGTAGTAGTAGTAGTAGTAGTGAAGATCACAAAGAATAAATTAATTAGAAAGATACTTTTAGTATTTATATAACGATGGCATCCACACTCACTAACCAATGGAAGAGATTGTATAGATCCCTTTTTAGGTCTAGAGAAGCAAAAACCACAGCTGAGATATACAAACGCTCTCAAACGTTTAGAATCATTGGATTTGATGATGTGAACGGGTTGGTGCATTACTTGGTGATGGATTATTTGAGCTCATTTGGGCTAGCATGGACTTAAGACACATTTTGCATAAGTTTATGTATTTGCTTGCTATTGATTATTTAGATAACGCGTCGGTTTATTTACAAGACCCGCGTACAGTATTTCAGATTAACATAAATGAAGATTTTACTTTACATAATACCGTGTTTTCGCCCAATTAGAAAATTTTTTACATATATAATAGTTCAATGGCATTTGGACGTAATAACTGTAAAGGTGTATGCCTTGGAAAACATTAACTTTGCGGCAGAACATGCCGTTACGAATACTGTAAATCACATTTGCTCGCGTTACGTGTTGGTCAGGGTGCTTGACCATGTACCAAATGTGGTATAGGAGTAAAGTTGCGTAATCAGGTTTGCCGACCATGCGGATTTATTCGCGAGAATTATCGCGCGCGCAAGCAAAGACTCGCTAACACTGCTTTAGAATTACCCGACGTTAACACCCCCGACGATGCTGTTAAAAACGATACAGAAGTAAATGCAATAATAGCCAGAACTGAAGGGATTGCAGTTTCCGATCCTGGCAAAGTAAAAACGATAATACACAAATTTCTCAATGAGACAATGATTTAATCTTATATATAAGCATGCCAACTGTGAATCAACTAAAGCCACTTGCGCAAGAGCACATAATACAGTACCAAGCGGTATGAGTAAAGATAACATGCTTGTAATGTTAGGACTTGCAGAGGAGCCACAGTTAACTGTGAAACAACTTCGTGAAATAGCAGCGCAGTACAATATCAAGATTTCTCCACGGGCCAAGCGGGCTGAAATAGCACAGGTTGTTGGTGATGAACAAGAACGTCAACGCCGTATCACACATACCATTGCTACTGCCACAAAAGCACGGCAATTACAATTATCCGATTTTAAATTGCATAAATCTCGTGGTGATTTACAAGATGATCAGGCAATTATTCCGACCGAATACCCGCCAAGCAGAGACGTGGTGCAACTTCTTTCAAAGATGCGTCCAGGAATCGTATCAACGTTACAGCGCACAGGTACCTTCACGGTAAAGATAGATATTGTTTGTTATGTGTATTTGAGCATGCCACTTAACCATGACTAGGATGGATTAAAAACCACAACCTCGTGGCTTCATGGTGGTCCACTTATAATCTTAAACCGCAAAGAGACTGAGGCTATTAATGATGAAATTGAATAAGGCTTTGAAAAGAATCTCCACACGTTGGAAACATACACCAACGTAGGATCAGGATGGACTCTTGATAGATGCGCGGAAGTTCAACTACATATTTTCCCGTTTAATCCTATCCGTGGGTCGAGTTATATCCCAACACCAGCATGTATTCTACGGCGAACTGTGATTAACGCAAAAAACAATGACAGTCGATGTTTTGAATGGCGCTCTTGTCCAAGTTATATCTCGCGATTGATAATCAAGACCAGCCACGGAAATACCGACAACACCGTGGTGAACTTAGGTTTAGTAACATAGAATGTCCTATGCAAATTACTGACATCAGTAATTTTGAACGACTCAACCATGATATCGCCGTGAATGTATTTGTTTGGAATAAAAGCATGCAACCGATTCGATTATCTCCACATTCACAAACCAAAGATCGTGCAGGCGATTTAATATTGATTTGTTATTATTGCATGATTTAGAATTGCGGTACCATTATGAATGGATCAAAAATTTCCCACGAATGGTAATCGCCATAGTATCGCCGTTGCATGCATGTATTTAGCACCCAACAGTTGCTCGCTAACCATGACTTTTACTGTAGTGGAATCAGTGAAAACTGCAGCGTACGATTATGCCAGAGCTGGTAAAAATATTTGGAAATTTACTGGCGTGCAACGAAAAATGAAAGTACCGTCTATCATTTACGCGGACTTTGAATGTTTGAATGTTTCCGTGGGTACAACCGAAGGTTCCAGCTCTGCTTTCCCAACCGAAGGTTTTAACGACACGTTTGCGTCCAGCACTGAGGTTCAGTCAAATACTACACAAGTAGCTAAACATATTCCATGCGGATTTTGCTACATTGTTGTCCGATGCGACGGACCAATATTGTATCGCGACCAGAACTCGGTTGAGGTGTTTCTTAAATCGCTCGAAGTTACGGCGAAATGTATCACAGAACAGCTCTATTTACCCGCAGACAAAATTATGACTAATGATAACATTTGTGAGTTTTTCGCGGCCACTCATTGCCGGATCTGTGATGGTCCCTTTGGTACCGATGTCAAAGTAAGCGATCACTGTCACATTACTGGCGCATACAGAGAAGCCGCACACAGATCATGCAATTTACAGTTGCGAATTTGTCCAAATAAAATAAAAATTCCTGTGGTGTTTCATAAGCCACGGCGTCGAATGCACCAATAAGCGTCATCTCCAACAACATAGAAAAATACATGACGTATAGGCTCGGACAATTCCAGCCTGGATAAACTAGCGAGCAACCTTGCAGCTGGAAGCAGAGCTTCCCATGGTAATGATAGTTTTACAATTACTCGTCGATACGGCGGTGCCAATGTTTACCTTACTCGCCCGCAAAGGAGTGTTTCCCTACCAGTACATGAGCGACTGGGACAAGCTTACTGAAGCTCAGTTACCACCGATCGATGCATTTTATTCGTCGTTGTCTCGCGAAGGTATCTCGGCCAAAGAATATGAGCATGCAAAGTTTGGTCCGCATTCGAATGTAAAAACATGGGTGACTATCACGATCTCTATTTGCGCACCGATGTGTTGTTGCTCGCGAACGTCTTTGAAACTTTTCGAGACACAGCCATGCGAGTGTATAAGTTAGACCCAGCTCACTATTTAACATCGTCAGCAATGGCATGGGACGCGTTGTTATCGAAACCCAAGGTGGAGTTGGAACTGCTCACCGATATTGATATGCATCTGTTTATTGAGCGGAATTTCAATGGCTAATCATTGATACGATCGCGCTAATAACCCGAGCGTTGATGGATGTGCCAAAACCAGACCAAACAGTTACAGCATGTATATTTTTCCAAACAACTTGTACGATTTGGCAATGATGCAGCCCCTGCATGTTGGGGGGTTTCAGTGGATTGATCCCGCGCACATAGACATACAGTATCCACCACCACCTTCACAATGATTATCCGCTAGCACCGGAAACGCTGTCGGTGTCTGATGAATGGTTATCCCAGTATCAGTGCGGGATAGTAGACGAATGCGGAGTCCTCGTACGAAGCCTGAAATTATATCTGCGATTAGGAATGCGTGTAAGCAAAATTCATCGGGTGCTTGAATTTCGCCAACACGCTTGGATGGCTCCTTATGTCCAGATGAATACGGACCTTTGCACCAAGGCCACTAACGAGTTTGAGAAAGACTTCTTCAAACTAATGAACAATTCTGTATTTGACAAGACGATTGAAAAATTGCGGAAAACAATTCGCGTTGACGTTGTCCGTGATACTGAACAAAACAAGCTTCGAAGGTTCATCGCGGACCCGGCATTTGAATCGTGTTAAGATGCTTTACACCGACACAGACTCGCTGCTGATGCATATAACCACCGAATATGTTTATTTGGATATTGCATGAGACACACTTGCCAACGAATTTGACAACAGTGATTATCCGAATGAACATCCGTTGTTTAGTAAAACCAACAAAAAAGTCGTAGGAAACGTCAAGGATGAATGTTCGGGTAATCCTATCGAAGAACACGTGGGACTGCGCCCAAAAATGTAATCGATTGTTGTAGGACCAAAGAACATCAAAAAGGCGAAAGGAGTTTCCCGGGTTATTGTTGAAAAAGATCTCAAACACGAGATGCATGTGAAATGAGCGATGCGAATTCAAACACACAGCAAATTCGATCATGTCGCGGAAACATCGCATGGATGTATACAGATGCACCAAGGTGAGTTTGTCTCCGCTTGATACGAAACTATGGATATTTCTCGATGGAATTACCACTTAAGCGTTTGGATATTATGCGCTAGCGCAAAAAAATAGATCTTGGTGGTAGCTCCTTATTCGCAGAAACAACTTGCAATTCCTCTCGCACAAATGCTCTACTCGGTGGACGAGGTACACTTGGTGACGGCGCCAAATGATAACGTGTTGCTTGCCTTTGAAAGTCAAATCCGATCAGCAATTGCAAATACATCGCCGGACCATACCGGGTCAGTAGCACGACGTTGTCCACCTTCTAACTCCACAGATGCATACAGATACAGAACAAAATTGTTTCGGAGCGATTCCAATGGCGGTGGTTGAGAAATCATTTTATAAGTAACAGTGACAGTCTTTTGTCGAATTGCATCAGCGGATTTTAATCTAGTCGCGCGTGTGATATCATTATTCAACGCTGATATGACTGAACGAAGCCGTGTTACTCACTCATGTGATCGCTCTGCGAAATTAAGCACTCAGGGTCTAGCCCCCTGCATCCGAGATCTCATTAACAACTCTTGTGCGTACTGATGTCTGACTAATCATTCCGCAAGTGTGCGATTAAATCGTTCCACAATAGCTGGCGACGATGTATATTAACATGGTGTTTTGCTAACAACGCAGCAACTTTTCCGAGCAATTCTTTACCTTGATCCACTTGTAATAACCGTGGCCATGTTAGTGATCCACGTGTGTAAATACGTTTAAGCGCATCTGCGACAATTACTGAATCTTTAGATGTCAACGGCTCAGCTTCTTTGTATCTGCTGGCGACATCTACGACGGTTAAGGCATATTTTTATAGCCGCAAACGACCTTGTCGTTTTCGTACCTCATCATATAGAAGAAACAACAGATCAGTCTGGTGAACTTCGTTAGGTGTTTGGATATCAGACCAACCACGGGAAATTTTCCTTGGCACGGGCAGGTAAATTTGCCACAGCGCTTGTTTGGCCAACCTTGCTCGAGCAATACCATGGTTGACTTTTGCTGTGTTTGCAGACTTTTCAAGCGGTGCTTCATCTTTCCAATACCCGCGACGACTGTAGTATATTTTCGATAAAATCCGTTCAGAAACCAGTCTATCAATGTGCTTTACCTCCAGTGAGTGGACTTTGTCCACAAATGAGTGGACTTTGTCCACAAATGAGTGGACTTTGTCACCCGGTGGAACCTCCGAGTACGATCTTAGCCTTCATGATCCATCTAGTAATTCTTCCTTCGAGTATAGGACTGATCTCATTCAAGTCATGGATGAGATCTATATCAGCACGTTGACGCGCACGAATATCATTTGATGCTTGGTATGCGAGATCATGTCAGTAATATGCGGCATCGACGCGGTTGATGGGTGATTCTCCATGTTTCGGTTGATTGTTAGAATCAAGTCGTATATCCAGCCGTGTACCAGGTCCACAGTTATTGTATCCAGGGATGTTGTTTTTCACCAGGATATTTACTTCACCGCCGCCAAGTTTTGTTTTTAACACCGTGTTTGCGTTTACCAGATGTTTCCAAACTCGGTTCGTTGGTTGATCATTGGTCCGGCTTTATCAGGGAAAATCCAGCTGTTGTTGAATATGAGTTTACGATGGTTGACGTGGGATCGCCTGTACGTGATTTGCGCCGTCGGCTGACGATCAACCATGTTATGATATACTCAAGGATTGTACGGACGCGCTTCAGGCGTCGTTAGGTGGCCCCACGGTAGATTTTTTCCACAATCGACGAAGCACATTCGATTGATGATCTAGATCCAAGCTCAAATAATATTGACGTGTACGATGATGTGATGCTTGAAAACCAAATGAATCCCGCGCGAATATTTTCCCGAGATCGCCATAAATACAGATGTGATCTATTTGACTCAATGATATGCAAACATGCCTAAAGTAATACGAGACAAATGTAACATGTTAATGATATTTCATGGTATTGACACGCATGGTCTCTCTAACATTCATTGGACTTGATGTGCCACCGACTACTCGTGGGATGAGTTTCGGCATATGTTTGCTGAGGTCACCCAACACCGACATAGTTTTCTCACTACTGACTTGACTGATGGGCTGCACAAGTATCGTACTGGTTTAAACAAATCGATTTAACAGTCATATAATAACAATAGAAAAAACAGCCAGCGATGTCATAGCTGAGTATGCTGATCGACGCAACAAAGCTATGCAGGATCGACTAAAACTTCTTCACAGTTACAAAGATGTCCGTGAACTTGTCAAAGATATGTTTGCATCGCGACAGGTCGAATGGGAAGGCGTATCAGCGGGTTTTGAACAAATGTTTGCACTGCTGATCAAACTCACGCGGAAACCGCAGAATAAGTTTAAAAAGTCGCGGAAACAACCACCACAATGATTGGTCCAATTGCTAGGACAGCCCAAACCATTGAATAGTTGCAGATTAGGCGCCCTGTGGCCCCTGCGGTCCAAAAAGAGGCGGCTGTGGTCCAAGAAGAGGCAACGGCGCTACCCAAGCGGAAGTCACTGACACCACGGACTAATATATTTAACGAGCTTGGCCTCAAAAAAGATTGAGGAGGGTGTCCAAGATTTTGCCAAGCGTTTTACTTCCAACTGGAAAGAATATGTAGCAGGATCATATTATAAAGCATTTAGCAATGATAAAGCATCTGACAATTGGGTTAAGTGGATATATCGGGAGAAGTTAAAAAAGCAATCGGCAATAGGCCCAGAGTGGAAGGAGTTTCACAAAAATGTCGAAGATTATAAAAGTTGACTCCCGAGACAGCAGCCGGAAAAAGAAGAATGCGCTGGTGAAGGTATCGGTGACTGCGCGTCCGCAGACCATGGACAGGTTGGAAACGCTTGTGGGATCAGTTCACGCGGGCAACAACGCACTAGAAGTTATTAATGAGGCCGCATCGATTTGTCAGTGGTTTCTCACCAACAACATCGTAGACCGTGAGACGTTTCGCGCGTTGATGGATGAACTTATTGACGACGTCGATGATTTATTCGACACCGATGATGAATTATGGTGCGCTTCCTGTTTTACGCGAAATCAATGCTGCGTTGCAGCGTCTGTTGAAAATACAACTCCGAGCATTACTTTGATGATTACAATCTCATCAACGAAACCAGAATTGTATGTGACTTTTCATACACCAATCACTTGCAGGGCAATCCCGCACACTAGAGATCGCATTAGCGTCATTGGCCAAATATTCGATCGCAGCCGTTTGGGGGCTTCCCCGGGAATAACTCGTTTTTCTTTTCGTCAGACGGTGGCACTATCTATAACGTTGTTGGACTTTCCACTGACGCATACGAATCTGAATCAATAAATAATTAAATCAGACGAAGAATCGCATTGATGACTGGTAAAGACCCTGACATTTTTATACGCGAACACGAGGCCACACTCAGCTCTGCTATCTCGATTAAATCTCTAAACTACGAGGTTGATATTGCGCAGTCATCAGTTCTTGGTTGGCTTGAAGATATTAATGAAATTTCCCCAAACGAACAAATTTTACGCGCAGGACCTGATAGTACCAGTAACAATTTCGCTGCAGACATTGTCAGAATTACTACCACGGCTCAGGTTAATTTCACGCCATCAGTGGCAGTTGTGAAGTCTCAACCTCAACAACGCGAGCGTCGCACGGTTATATATTGTTTGGATTTGCCCCGACTGAGGCCCCGGGTGATCTGATATCGATTACTCCCACACCCGTGTATCTTCCATGCAATAATCCCCGGTTGATAAATCTTCGTTTCACCCTTGTGGATCAGGACGGGCACATGCTGGACCTGAGCGGTGAGACCTTGACAATACAACTGTACATTAGAGATCGACCTGATATTTAATAAAGTGTAAATTGTGCGTGGACTTGTAAGACCCGTGCGTGTTGTTAACACAAGAAACCTGTTTACACGATATATTACGGAACTGGCCTTGACGATGTTGTCCGTGGATTGTTTACAGCCGCATCAAAGGTGCTCGCTGTCTTGTCTTCGCGCGCTGCACCAATTGCGCAACAAGTTGCAATGCGAGTCGTTGATAATATCAAAAACGTTGCTGCGGATTGGTTAAAACATTTTACAATCGTAGGCGGTTCAATCGATTTGAGATCGACTACGACGATTAGTGACTTGAGCACCACAAAAAACGGTTACATTACCATCAACAGCAACAATGCCAGACGCTGTCAGTACAATCATCAATGAAGCTGCCCAACAACGTCTGTCCGATTCAGCGATTGCAATGGGAAGCGGATTACGATTGTCCCGCAAAAGGTATTAGACGAAACCATAAATGTATCAACAATGGTTCAATTCAAAGATGTATCCGATTCCGCGTTTGACACAGATGCGCCTGCGTTGCGAGACCGAAGCAAGTAAAATTACCAATAATTCTCGTACGAGGCTAGGGATCCAGACAAGAAAGGGCCAGTAGAATTTCAGGTTCATGACACATCTCGGTATTTTCTTCCGTGTGAGGCATTTTTGGAAGTCCAAGGTAAGCTAGTACGCAACAAGAATGCTGCATACGGCGCCGGTGAAAAAGTCTGATTTGTTAACAACGGTATCATGGAGTTGTTCAACAGCGCACGTTATCTCATCGACGGAAAGGAAATCGAAGCAATTCTCGACAATGTTGACGTTGCCACAACAATTCTCGGACTGGCCCGATACAGTGACGATTACGCAAGGTCTGCTGGCCCGTCTATGATGTTTATCAAAGACGCAAGCGACCATCCTGATCATATCCCGCATAACATAACTCAACTTGCGCAGGCTGCTTTCGAGGACCCAGCACATGCTGGTATGGTCAGACCTGGTGCTGAAGGCGCATTCTACTAACTCCAAACACAAATTGCAACGGTGAATTGGCACAGCGTCGAGCTCAGCTTAACGTGCGCGGAGAGTTTCCTGCGTGATTCCACTCTCACACATAGTTGGGTTTTGTGGAGACTTTCATAAAGTTATTTTCGGGGCCAAGCACACAATCGTGTTAAACCGTAAGGGCAACGCCAACGATACAATTTGGCGTGACAATGTTGTCACTCCACATGTGGATATAGTTGCATTATCCAAATTTACATTTTGGATGCCATCAATAAGTCCCTCAGTAGCAATAGACGAACGTTTGACAGCACTTATGGAGTCGGTCGAAACATCTATAATTTCATTTCTCGCGATGACTACAGAATCAAAACAAAGCTACGTCCGATGAGAATTTTCGTGGCAAATAAGTACTCAACAAGGTGTCACTGCAACAAGGCACGTGTTTATAGCATTTCAAATGGTAGACAATTTAAACAACCAACTGGAAAGTCCGATGATATTTGCAAATCTGGGAGTGACTGAGGTCTAACTGAGGTTAAATGGTCACCAAGAACCGGCCGAAAACATTTTGCTCAACTTTGACAACTTTCAAATCGCTCTTCTGTATCATCGACTGTTGAAATACCTGGACCGAGACCAAAACGTTGACACAGGATTGTAGATTTCCCAGCACGACTTTCGTACATTGTAGCCGAGTTATTACTCTAACATCGAGCATCTAGACCTGATTAAACAGTCCGTGGTGGACATGTACTTCAAAGCACGTATAGGAGGAGCCGGCGGTGACTCCGAGTGCAGATGTATTGCCGTAATTCTTTCCGACAAGACCCTGTTGTTGCAGGGCTTGAGTGGTCGAATGAGGATTATTGACACGTCTGTAGAAAATTTATAAAATTCATAATTAAACCTGTTACATTTGTAAATAATAATGTCCTACCACGAAGTTAAGGTTGGCCTTAGCGAAAACCAGCCTGCGAAAATCAAAAGCGCAATACGAAACGATTGTGGTGTCACAATAAAAACTTTAAAAGGTTAATTAGAATTATCCCCGTGTGGTTGACCCATGCGCAACTTAATCATCTTAATGCGGCCAAACAAAAGAACACATCGGTGACATTAAAATTATCAAAGTCAGAGGTGGCACAATTGCAAAGGACCTTTGGAATATTTCCATTCCTTGCGGTCATTTCAGCGTTGTTAGCGGCTGCGGATCCTGCGGTTGCAAAAGCAACAGTGTTAGGGGATGTCGGAACTGTATCCAGAATGGCTTTGAATAAGGCAGTTGGTGGAAAAATCTATGTAAAAAAAGTGAAAGGTCTTCGATTATCCAGGTGTGGCCTCGCCGTTGATGAAAGCGAAGCTTTTCGTGCGTCCATTGACTAATTTTGATTTCCTCACGATGACAAAGTGAGTCAAGCATTTCCGATGTGTCTTTATGCGGGATAAACTTGGAGACATGATCCCACGCAAGTGGGAAACTGGCATTGTTAACCTGGAATCATCAACAGGACATGGAACTCATTGGGTTGCATACGTGATAACGCCTCGGCATCTTTATATTTTGACTCATACGGGCTTGCGCCACAACTTGAAGTTGTTGATTACTTAACCCGAGGCGGACACAGTCGTCTACGACTGTTTTATTCAACGCTGACGTTGCAGCTCGGTTGGACGGACCAATATGCGGTCATCTTGTTGTTGAAGCGTTGCATGTACTCGCGGGAAGCCCGACCCCGCAAATGCAAATTCTCGTTGATTTTACTTTCAACTACACTTGATAGTATACAAAATGCCTATTAACATTTACGGAAGCTCAACCGCCAGACGACGCGGTGCTGAGGTAGATTTGACCAGGTTTGCCAACAAAGCGGATTTGACTGAGTTTACCAGCCGGGTTGATGCTGACGTTGATCCGAGCAAGCTTGTGATTTTCCAAGATCAAACTGAAAAACTTAAAACGTCCAACGTGGACATCAACGATGAAAGTGATTTTGATGAGCCTAAATCTCATATCTTAAAAGTGCGTGAGTCTGGATCATACTTGTTTATCATAACCGGAAATAATGGTGAGTGGTATCAAATAGCTATATTGATAAATGACCAGGAGCGTCCTGGTTTGCTACAGAAATTACATGACATCAAACTTGCAGAATCAACATCATTTATCGACGGAGATGAAATTCGGTTCGAAGTAATGAACATCCATACAAACGGGTACTTAACCATCTTTGGTGTTTGTGTTTAAGATTAGATTTATCATTATATACGTGATGGATTCTGACCGAGGTGATGAGGTTGCGGAATTTACCGACGGGGTGTTGGATCGGCTGACCAGTGATGCCAACATCGATAGTGATTTTGTTCCACTTGTCGACGAATATCTGCTTCCAAATGGTGTTACCAGACCCTCGTATACGCTCAAATATAATCTACGCGAGGGTAAGATAGAAATCGGTAGATGGGACCACCTGCCTGATGTACCAATACCAACTCGAAACCAGCTTGGAATCATTGCATTGGCACGTGACAATACCCAATCGCTGAATGCAACGCCAAGTATAAAAACATCCAGGGATTGTTTCTACAACAATGAGGTGGGATTCACCGCCGAATCCACCCCGGTTACATTCTCTAAAGAATATGTTAAACCGATATTGACTCAACCGAGGAGAGAAAGATCTCGACGGTTATTCAACGAGGATGCACTTGTCAGTGTAACAGTTCTTGGGCGAGGACGAGCGCAATCGTTTCAGACAACAACCAAGGGTGTAATCAATATGGTTCTATATGAACGTATGGCCCAGCCTCAGGAACGCACAATTGCCTGAGATTTAAGTATTCCACAGGAAGATATTTTCTATAATTGTATGGCGGTTATACAAGTAAAAAAGGGTAATTGGTTAGAAGTGCGTGTGCGTTTTGTACCTGCACAAGGCATTGTTGTCGAGCAATTGAACTACGCAATTGTATTATTAATAGAAGAATTATAATGGACCCTCAAACGTACCGGCGTGAAACAATAATCGAAGCGAAACTGCAACTGCGAGATGAAGTTGTTAAAAAAACCGCGCTGCTCATGAAATACAAGCGTATATGAAACGTTGTAGATGCTATTGTGGAATTGCCGCGGCAACAACCGTTAGTCTGAGTGTTGCTGGAATCACAGCCACGAAAACTGTTATAGGTGCACCAATCGGGATTGTTGTTGGAGCCATATGGTTCGATAGAAACCGGTGTCGCAGGCGGTTGCAGTAAAATAATTGATCTATCACCACTTGTCAATCACGCTGTTCGATTAACCAATCATAGAGCGTAAATTAGACACACCTCCAGGCATTGTTTATGTCCGCTATTTTCCGCCGACAAGCTGATTTTCGCGATAATGAATTGGTTATCGTAAATATTTAAAAATTTTGCAATGGTTCGTCGATTTTTCGATCGATAATGGTGAAAAGGAATTAATTGGGACTTTGTAATTCTAACAGTCGATATCCAGATCGTCTAAATGGAGGAGTTAGATTCATTCCTTTCCCGAGACCTAGAAGAAACTTAGACAGTTAAAGACTTGTGGTCTCCCGCACGATCAACTGAACATGGACACAATTGATGACAATTATCACGTGTTTGTTTGCACAAAAGTATGTAGAAAAGTATATCCCGTCGATAATTTGAAGAAAAAAATTAATAGAAAATAGAAATTGAAAAAAAATATGTAAAAATGAACTTGTCTAGAATATGGGTGGAGAACCTATAAGTTCGGGCTTTGTTGTGTGTATTTCTTCTTCTATAGGAAGCACTGAACCCCAGACTGCGTTATTTTAAAGTTTGAAAATTTACACTTTAATGTTGGTTTGTCCCAAAAATAATGCTTCATCGTCTCGATCTTTCAGACACTTGAGTGACTCTTTACTTTCAGTCAATATGCAGAAGGAGCGGTGGAGGATTGTAATTAATAATAAAGAAATACAAAAACAATGGTTTCAGATATTTATCTTCGGATATATTAAGCATGTATTTACATGTCTACATCAATATACATCACTAATCAAAATTCCATCTCACGAATAGAGCAGGACTTTAAAATTGTCATGTACAACAGTATACTTCTAAACAGTAACTAATTACGATTTTGTTATATATTTTTGATTCATTTGCCTCTAAGGCAGCATAAACAAAAGTCAGTTAAAATTAACAAAGCTAAGACTGTATGCTAAATACGTTAACATCTTTTGGAGTGAATTTCATTTTACATGAATATGTTCTCAAGCCGATTTACTGAAATAAAACAAGTAGGTTATTAATATACGAAGCTGAAATACAAATATTAATATTGTCTAGTGCAGTATATGCAACTTATTAATTTTGCATTTTTAAGAATAATAAAAATCATTTTATAATAAACATATCATTGAAATTGAAACATATTTCTTTGCCAAAAATACTGAATATTTGTAGGAGGTTAGCAGGTCGTCATGTCACGTGATTCAGTAGGCGGAGCGATCTATTAACTCGCGTAAGGTCAATTTCGTTACGGCTACATTCGCGAATACGTATCTATTCAGAATTTCTCGCGGCGGCACAAAGTAGTCTCAATACGAGTGCGAAGCTGTACTCAGTGGCTATCGAAGATAAAATCATTAGCACGGCCGAGTTCGAGACTGTGTTGGCGGAAATAGAAAACCACAGGCATCTTCGGACACAGATACGCAATCGCGTAGTGGATTTGCAGACAGTAAAAGTCGAGTAATTTCCTTTTAAAGAAAAAAAAAAAAAAACATAAAAAGTATATAAATGCCAAGAATACAAGCAGACCTTCCGCCGCAAACTATTGCGGAAATATAAAGCCAGCATGGTTCCATTTCTGCAAAAGAAGTTCAAGAAATGTATGGAATCAGCTCAACCAGATTATATCAGATACAGGAATGCTCACAAATATTGCCCTGCTGTAAAAATATCTGGTATCAACCAAAAAGATCTACAGTCCAAAATTGATAGTATTAGGTCAATAAAAACATCTGATATTGACAAAAAAGATCTACAACCCATAGTTGATCATATCCAGATAATATTGGCTATATTCGGTGATCTAAGAAATAAAATATTAGAGCTTGATAAAAAAAATTTGATTGCGATGGGATTACATAAGCTCATAACACTTACAATGGTTTCAGCAGTAGTCGGACACTTTGCTGCAAAAATCATAAAACATTTTATGGAATAACAATTTTCAAAAGGAGGCAAACGGTTGACAGAATACTTGTTAGATGAAGTTAGACAAGAAATCGACGAAGAACTAATGGAGTAAGGCGTCTCTCTATGGATGTAAATGTGTATGCATTTGTGACCGTATTTATCACGTCACAATTTTAAAGACATGTAGACATAAGTAATAGTAGTAAAATAGTAGTGGCTTTTGTTTGTTTCTGATTCGGGTTCAAATCCTCACCGGACATCACTATCCTCTTGCGTGGACGCCTGTTGGTAACTTTCGCGGATTCGCGCGTGGGGTGAGGATCTGACCTGGATCAGTAACAAAATACAAAACTACTATTTTACTACCACTCTTGCTGATGGAAGTACTGACGCTACCGTATCGGAGCAAGAAATAAGATACCTGGACAATGGAAAACTGAAAACCTTTGAGGTAACAAAATGAATAATATATGTTTTTGAAAAATTAAATTCTTTTAAGAAATAAATGATGTACATTATTTCGTTTGTTCTTTCTATGGGTTAAGGTGAATACATCTCATCAAATCTTGACAAGTGATTTAAATTTTGGGACAAGTGAAAAGGTAGGTGGGACCAGTGAATTTTCTGAAACAACTTGTCCTAGACAAGTGGACGACAAAATATTTGCTCAGCCCTGCATCGTTTATCTTCATGTTTCTGTTTAAGTCCTACTTTTTCTGATTATAGTCTCATCATTACATTTCTGATTTCAACATTATCTCTATCATTGAATGTCCTTCTTTCTCCCACTTTTTCCGGATTTATCGCTTTCCCGCCATTGTTTCCGCTGCAGGCCGGAAACATATAAAATGTTCCACTTGTAAATAAGATGGCAGCCTCCACATTGTAAAGGAATTGGGTCTATTTATTCCGCTGTTGTTTGTAGGATTGTTGCATAGAATATGTACTGACCTCTCTCTCTCTCTCTCTCTCTCTCTCTCTCTCTCTCTCTCTCTCTCTCTCTCCATAGGAGAGACAAATTTTACTTAAAGTCGGAGATGCATTACATAATAAGAAACATTAGCTCGTTGAAGCTATTTTACCGACTGTAAACAATGATATAACAATTAACTTCAACAATCAGACTTATAGTACTTACATCAATTTTTTTTTATTATTACATGAATAGAATAAACTCTACACTTACACGCAGTGTTAACATATACTGGTTAAAAATAATGGCAAATAATTAAGATCCCATTTATATGCATACAGATTTTAAATATACAACTTACAAGAATAAGGACAGACTATGCACAACATACACAAGCACACTTATACGATAAGTGTTAATGCATCAGAAGCAAAAAATTTTATAAAAGAATCTTCTAAAAGGAGGGAAATCCATCCATATCTCTCTCCCGATTCTGAACGGCTTTTATATCTATAATGTCAATCTGGTTATTATCGGCCACCGTTAATTATCAGACAAATCAATTACATTTGTTTGAACTATTCAATGCACAACAGTAAACTATAAATAAATTGTCATACGTAACATCTGGCCTCTTCCTGACCATACTATTAAAATACGACAATTCCCCAGCAAAGGAAAGGTGAAAAATTTTTGTGTTATCGTACAACTTTTGCAACACTTTTATTCAAAATAGTTACCTCCAAAAACCTTATTTTTCCATTTCCAGAAAAACAACATGTGCCTGACACTGTGTAAGAACCCGACATGGTAAAGGTCTATTCTTGTTCTGTTTCATTGAATGTCTAAACTGGTGCCTGTATTCATCTTCATTTGATTGGTTGGTAAATATATAGGGGCATGTTGTAGAGGTATTATCTGACTTTTCAAATACATGTAGCTGATTATTAAGTACAATACGTAGGTTAATATTTGGAGTAAATTAGGCTTGTAATGAAAATAATAACTACTTCAACTGATATTGAAGGGGTTTTAGCTGGTATTGCCTGCAAAACAGCTTGGATAATTGGACAACATTTGTAATAAGTTTAATTAATTATTGATCACCAGTTGGTCTTAATTGAAAATGGTGCCTATCTGACATTCAATATGGCCACCACACAGAGGCCATCTTTTAAATCTTGTTATTGCTACTCCTTCTGAATGGATGGTTGTATCAACATGAGGTTTTTACTGAAAGACTTATGATGTCTAGTTGGTATTAAATGAAAATGGTGCCGATCTGATGTCCAATATGGCCACCACAGCAGCCATTTTGAAAATCTTGTTATTGCTACTCCTGCATGGAAAGTCATATCTTGATAATAGTTATCTCTACTCCTCCCAAATGGATGGCTATATCATCATGGGGTTTTCACCAATAGACTTCTTATGATACTTAGTTGGTCCTAAATGAAAATGGTGCCAGTCATACATCCAATATGGCTGCCACAACGACTGTCTGAAAAATCAATCCCTTCAAGGCACTCTTGTTTCCAAAATGGAATCTCATGGGTTTTGACATGGCTCAATTCAGATCAATTTGATCCTTTAGCCAGAACCTTGCAGAAGCTACTATCATACAAGACAGGTTTCATACTAGCCTTAGTTTTGGCATGCAGGGTGAACAAGTTACATGCCCTTTCAATGGACCTGAACTATCTCCAGCTCAGATCGGATGGTTCTGCAGTTCTAATGATGCAACCAGGCTTTGTAGACAATAATAGCTCCCTCTCTTCAATAGAAATGTCAAGAGAAAGGACCATGCAATAACCTGTACGTGCCCTCAAGCATTACTTGAAGCGCACAGAGAAAAGTCATGGATCAAGAAAGCAACTATTTCTCCTGGTGAAGGCCAGGAAAAAGGATATCACCTCATGGCTGAAGTTTAATTATACACTCAGTGTACTCTGGAGTCTCAAAAGATCTGAGTTGCCTCATAAAAATTTAAGCTCATGAAATTCAAGTGATCTCTGCGAGCCTGGCTTTTGAACGTAACATTTCGATCCGAGACATAATAGAAGCTGTTGGCTGGCATGCACAATCAATCTTCTCAAGTTTTTATCTCCAGGATTTAGCTTTGCAGAGACAAGATTTTAATCTGGTGGGTCCAGTGGCTGCTGCCCAGATGACCACCAGACCCAATTGATGTCAGCACAACCTTCTTATGGACAGTGGTTTAGCGCTTTTTCAGGATTCACCCATAAAATTTATCAGTAAGAAGAGTTCAGTAATTCTCTTCTTAGCTGTGTATAGTTGTCACGTATCACATGACCATCAGTTGTGCTGTTCTTAAGTTGGGAGAGCTGGTTATCCTTCATATAGGGAATCCAATAATTCTTCTCTCGAAGGGTGCCTGTGGTAGAGGTAGGATGCTCAGCATTCCTTCCTCCTATTACTCCTTCTTCTAACATTAATTGGATCAGAGAATGTATTTCAAGGAGAAAGCAATGTTTTTAGTAAATTTTGTTTATCCAAGAATACTTGCCCAATCACATTACAATAAAACCCACCCAGCCTCCCAGCAAATGCGAGCATCCTATTCAATGTAGTGATTAACTTAAAACTGGTGCCGCCTAGCGGTGGTAAAGGGGAGGTAATGGGTAAGAGTATCTTCCATTTGTTTATATGGTATTTAAACAGAAAGTAAGAATTTTTCGTCTTTTTGGGAAGGCTGGATTCGGGAGCTAGTGAGCTTATATTCCTAATGTTAATGTGATTGGGTAAGTATTCTTGGAAAAACATAATTTACTAAGAAATTTGCTTTCTTAACAGATTTTGATCAGACTTGCCATGTATGCTTGCATCATCAAGATCTCAGATGAGTTTGATTATGGGCGAGAGTCACGCATATTAATGATGTGATCTTGCATTTGATTAGTCGAGTTTGTGAACACTGTAGAGGCGATGTTTCTGAATAGATCTTGATCATACTTGCTATGTAAGCTTATATCATCAAGTTCTTGGATGATTTTGATTGTGTGCAACGTCGATGCATATTAATGAGGTGATCTTGCATCAGCTTGGCTGAGTTGTTACCACTCTTGAGACCTTATTTCTGATCAGATTTTGATCGAGTTGGTAAGCTTATATCATCAAGATCTTGCATGAGTTCGATTATTGTTTATAGCATTATGGAATGTCAGGAGATTAAATTCTACACACATGGCACAGTGTATGCAGTTACTTGCTGGTTTTTATTAGAGGAAAGTGACCTATCATAAGGACTAATTAGAATCACAGGTTTGGGGTTATGCTTATTCTTCCCCTTGCAGACAAAATTTAAAACAGATAAACGATTTAATTTTATAATACAAAATTGATAAATTTCAGTAGAAGTTATAAAAAAAATAATATACATCACAAAAATTAACATAATAATACATGTTGGGGAATATAATGAATGATTTGTAATTTAAACTGAATAAAAATATAAAATAGCAATTTAACAAGTAACACTCTAAGTTTATAATAATATGACAGTATAATTATATATATGACTAGTTTGTAAAATACCAATGAATTACTACAATCTTGTAAATGAAGAGATTTTTACTAAAGAAAAAAAAGTTCTGTGGGAATTTACCAATAATGCAGTGTAGCCTCAAAGCTTAACAACTAAAATCATATCTGATGCAGACCAGTAAATATATATAAGTATCAGAATTTCTTTACATATTTAATTATGTGCAAGAAAAGAATTTGCTTAAAGAACATATTTCTAAAACCCATGTCCAAGTTTATAACTTTATTTGCCAATAATAATTGCTAAAAACTTGAATATTTTAAATCAGGTTTGATATGTTTGGTTAAATAGAGTTTGACAGTTGCTTGTATTGCCATATTAAAAGTGCCTGAAACATTTGTCATTTATATGTTATAACACGTATTGAGTATTATTTTCAGCCATTTCATATATTCAGTGCCATTGATCACAAATTATTTTGCATTTTTAGTTTCTAATAAAATTTGTCCAAAACGCAATATGCTTTCCACTTTCAAATTTAATTACTCAGTGCCAAGAAAGTCAATGCAGGGCTGAGCAAATTTTTTTCATCCACTTGTCTAGGGTGAGTGGTTTTAGAAACTTCACTTGTACCAACTACCTTTCCACTTGTCCCAAAATTTAAATCACTTGTCAAGATTTGATGAGATGTATGCACTTTAATCCATAGAAAGAACAAGCGAAATAATGTACAACATATTTATTTGTTAAAAGAATTTAATTTTTCAAAAACATAAGTTGATATTATACATTTTTTTATATCAGAGGTTTTCAGTTTTCCATTGTCTAGGTATCTTGTATGAACTATTTCCTGCTCTGATATGGTAGCATCAGTACTTCCATCAGCAAGAATGGAAAGGAATTTACTGGAATTAAAACTTTCCTTAACTTCTTCTCTCAAGACTTGATTAATTAATAGAACGAAGTCTCTTGCCCTGAATCTGTTCTTATAATTAGCACCAGGTTCAACACCGTTCTTCTCCTGGAGTGCACACAGCATTTCCATATCAAAAAATGTTTATGGTTTATTCTGTAGGCTGTGTTAAAAGGAGCTCAAATTTTTTACATTTCAGTCTCGTTTAGCTTTGAAAGGACCTTTCCTTGTGGAGTGTCAGCAACTAGAACCTTATGGATTGTCTGCACCTGCTAGCTATTGTCATGCATTACAGGCCTTGTGAGGCCCAGAACTGAAAATAATTTAGTAAACTCATTTTATCCACATATTAAATATCACCTTGCTTGACAACTACTTCTAAAATGATCATAACATACATTTTGGAAAATTTTACTTGCCCGACTTTGAAAATGAATAGTCCAGGACATCAGACTATGGGATTTGCTCAACCCTGCAATGATCTTTTAAATAAATCCTGAGAAATTCTGTAATTGATGTAGGCTGATTAGATGGTGTTATTTGAACCCGCAAATTTAAGGTCACGAGTCAAATGCCTGAACCACTGAGTCATTGCAACAACTTTGGGTGGGGATCTCAATGTTTTCCAATTTATAATTCCAGGGGTGGGGCCCCAGGGGGGTAAGGATAATCCCAGGAATCCATGTTGACTGCACAAATTAACTCCCATTGTAATGCCAAATATATATACTTTAAGGATGGGGATATGAACAGTTTCTAAGTAATATATTAGTGACTTGTTCCCATGGGCAGGGAGATATCCAGGGTACACTGCTGGTTGTATACATGACTTGTCCTTTTTTATGCCAATAAAGTGATCCTTTATATATGGTCTCAGAAAGATGATAAATAACACCAGCATTAATCGTCAGTGTTGCAACTATGTGCTGCAAGCTTTTCTGTCCCCTCAGCATTTTCAGTATATGTAAATTTGCATTCACAAGCTGACATATGTCAGCTACCCATGGGAGCAATATCATGCCCACAATGTCCTCTTGTTTTATGTTTGTTTGCTGTTTATATGTTTCAGAATTTACCTGTTTCCATTAATACAAGTTTTCAAGGCATTATTATAGGGGAAAGAATATACTATTAATCTTCACATATTGAATTATGTATTCTGTTTTGAACTGGTGTCATTTTCACTTCTCTCTGGTATACCTCAATAGTTAAATCGACTGTAGTAATCTGTTAAGTTGTCCCACCTACCCCCCATTTCAGTTTTCATATAACATGGAATAATTTTATAAAATTTATTTTATTTCAGATTGTAGTAGACAGAATCTAACTTAAAATATGGATCCAGCAGTTCCTCAGGGTCCAGGTCTAAACAGTAAGGTTGTACCTGTAAATGAGCATTTTCTACAGGGGAGTGTCCTTGACACATCCAAAGATGTACTCATTCACAGATTGCGTGGTCTATGTGATAATGCAGAAAACCAACCTGAAATTTTCCATGATCATGAGATTGTCTTTGTCATGCGTAAGTCAAGTTACCAGTAAAAGATAAAGTTGTAAACATTTACACAACAGGATGGTTGATTATATGACAGTGTTTGGAGATTTTTCATATTCAGTTTTAAAATGAATTTCTTCCTCAAAGGATTATCATAGACACCTTTGCACTTTCCCACTGTGAGTGGTTATCTCAAATCCACATCAGACCCATTCAGCTTTCCCACTGTGAGTGGTTATCTCAAATCCACATCAGACCCATTCAGATCTATCAACATCCAGCCTAACTTTAGCTCACCTAGTTGTAAAGTCAAGTGGGCTTGTGTTATGACCCTGTGTCCATCTGACTGTCAGCATTTGCTTGTTATCACTCTGGAGGCCATGTTTTTGATCTGATATTGATCAAACTTGGAATATAGGTTTATATCATCAATATTTTGGACAAGTTGGAATATCAGAGAGATTAACTTGGATGCATAATAATGAGGTGATCTTGCATTAGATTAGTTGAGATTGTTACCACTCTGGTGGCCATATTTCTTATCTGCTTTTGCTAAAACTTGGAATATATGCTTATATTGTCAAGATCTCAAACAATTTTGATAATGAGTGAGATCCACACATATTAATAAGGTGTTATTGCATCTGATTGGCACACATTGTTAGCACTCTTCCTTATATCATCAAGATCTTGGACAAATTAAGTAATGAATGAGATACATGATTATTAAATAGGTTAATTAATTAATTAATTAATTATTAAATTATTAAATCTTGCATCTAATTGGCTGAGCTTGTGACCATTCTTGAAGCCATATCTCTGATCTGTTTTAGGCAGCCACAGTAGCTCAGTTGGTAGAATGTCAGAATTGTAATCCATGGGTCATGGGTTCGATATCCACCAAGGCCATCCCAGGTTGGCTGTCTTAGGGAAAGGCACGTAGCTTGTGTTTTCTCTGCATGATACAGCCAATAATGTGTTAAAAGTGCCATTAAAACCAACAACAGCATCTGATCCCATTTAGATTAAACTTGGAATATGGACTTTTAATATCAAGATCTTGGATATGAGATCCACGCGTATTAATCAGGTGATCTTGCATGTGATTAACTGAGCCTGTTACCACTCCGGAGGTCATATTTCTGATCCAATTTTGATCAGATTTGGAATATAGGCTTATATGATCAAGATCTAGGAAGAATTCAATAATGAGCAAAATCTACATATATATACAGGGGTCAAGCTAGACTTGAATTTTAGGGAGAAGTGACTTCTCCTTCTGGACAGAATAGGGAGAAGTCAGAGCGGAACAGGGAGAAGTGGCAGCGATGCAAGAAATGCAAATATATATATATATATATATATATATATATATATATATATGTGTGTGTGTGTGTGTGTGTGCTATGGTTCTCTTATTTGAACTGTGTCCTGTATTTCTCATTATGCATATTTGCATTTAACATTAGTTTTAAGCAATATTTTATCTTCAAGTAGAAAATTCTCTATGTTGTATGTATATTATATACACAGTTTGTAAGTGTATGAATGTATCATACTCATATACAGTGTATTCATACTTAAAAGTGCGTATGTTTAGATGGAGATAAATATGCAATGTATTTTGGCCATATGACTTCAAAAAAACATAGCAGAAACTATACATTGTAATTAATTTTAACTGACAGGAGTTCCTAGATTACAGTATTGTAATTGCAAATAGTCAAAAATACTTCGGCAACTGCCACTTAAAGAACAAATTTAATTTTTTGTTAGTTACTTCATTAGAAAATGGCAGTCGAAAAATTTACGAACTTTGTTTGAAACAACCCCTATATTAGGCTATAACACGCACATGAGAGCATATGTACATGTGTCTTCAACATCATAGTGTTCATTCATTCAAACCACAGTGGTCACTGATGAGTAATCTCACCTTTACACCTGCATTTTGAGGGAGTTGATTCTAAATTAAATGTGAATCTTTTGACTGTCATTTTTGTTATTGTTTTTTAAAGTCGATGCATCTATTTTAGAAACGGATTTTCTTAATATGACCACTCACTTTCTAGCTTCGTTGCAACAATCCCTAGATAGGATTGAAAATGTATGCTTTTAATATTTGTCTACGTACTCGTAATAACGTCGTGTACTGGTTGGATATTTGTTTCTTTGCTACTTTTTCTCATATTTGCATAAAAATATGTGATGTAAGCTAACAACCTTGACCTTAAGATACAGTGCTTATCAATTCGATAACACAGAATTGTTCAATACGTGTCTGACCAACACATTTTTATTTCTAGGCTAAATCTTTTATCACATAATAGTTACACTTTGCTTCTACGAATTGTATAATTTCCTTAATGTTTGTGCCCAATGAATTACGAAAACAGACAGTCTAATGAAGACTTACTTCCAAGACACAGCGATGTCCACCATTATTACCCCTTAGCAGGTTCACTTATGGTTTCAAACTGATTTTATAAAGAAAATATTGGAAGAACGTCAGTTAAAACCTTCAAACGATATATTTAGAAAGTGCTTTCACCGATACTATTCTTAAAACATAAATTGTTATTTACATATAGATGATTTTGTTTCGAAATGCAAGTTATTAAGGTTTCAGCATCAAATGATAACTTGCGGAAATCTGGCAGCAATGTCTTGCAGGGCCAAAGAGTTAATTGGTCAGTCAGCTATTAAAACACATGTCTGTGAATGTGCACGAGTATGTTTTGTTGACGTAATTGATATGAACACATGCTAAGGCAATGCGCAATCCATTTCGCCTGGGGCTTAACACTACTTGGCTGGGTTGAGGGAGCATCTCAAAACCCATAAACTACAGGCACTCGGTGTAGCTCTTTTAAAAAATTTCGCTTTCCTATTACAAGAGGGCGAAGTTTACATTTTTTCGGCGACTTAGTCGCCCATTTCGCCTGGTAGCTTGACCACTGTATATATATATATATATATATATATATATATATATATATATATATATATATATATATATATATAAGTAAGGATAGAGAGAAATGAGAACAAGCATAAGGTATTCAAACACTGGTATTACTGAAAATGAAAGAAAGAATAATAAATGATTCTAGTATTATGATAATTAGATTTAATACTTATTCAAATTGATTCTTCATTCAATTGAAACTGTTGTCGAAAAATTTAAATCCTCCTCAAAGCACGTCTCATTTTATCCATACATGTTTAATCCAAATGAACAACAAGACTTTAAAATACTAGACCTATTGCTTGAAGCACAATTACTAATGAAACACTAGGTATATACACTAATTACTGCAGAGTATTGAAGCTAAGGCTTCACTGATTTTCGGACAAAACCACTGAATCAACATTGTGTCAATCAAGTCTGCTGGTACGCTGTACACACAAATGTTTGTCAGGTAAATAATCCTGAAATTGTTGAAATAAACAAGTCCAGCTTTCTCGTGTGAGCTGCAATTATTCATTCAGCATTAATTGGCTTGACTGATGAGGTTTTAAGGTCCACTAAGACAGTACACTGATCTTCACCAATGATGTCTTCCTTTTTCTCTGATGGTCTACATGACCTATTTGTCATGCCAGTTGTGGAAGTGTGATTTTAATTCTTCTTTGTAGTCTTTATTTATTGTCAGGTACCCATGAAAATGTCCCTTTTTTTACAAAACAATGAAAATTGAGACCCATAAATATAAATGAAGCTACTGTATTTGGAGGCAAGTTTAATATGTTTGGTGAAACAGAGTTTGACAGTTGCTAGTATTGCCATGCTAAAGTGCCAAAACATTTGTCATTGATATGCTTTCACATGTATTGTGCACTATTTTTTATGGCATTTCATATATTCAATGGCATTGCTCTCACAAATTATTTGAAATTTTTCATATATTCAATGTCATTACTCAAAATATATTTGAAATGTATATTTTGTACTTTTAGCTTTTAATAAAAATTAAAAATACTCCAATATGCTGTTCTCCTAAAACATTTCCAAATATAATTTCCAAGAATTAAAAAAAATATGGCCTTAAAAAAGAACCTGTGAATTATAAATTTAAATTCATTTGAAAGCCGTATGACTCTGTAGGCCACAAATTAAAGCTGTAAACTTAAGTTCTAAAGATCTTTGATGACTCAATTATGTGCAAGAGCCAATATATATTTAAGTACTCCTTCATCTTTGGAAAGTTGTTGTTGTGTGTTTAACGCCATATTTCAGCACATGATAGGCTATACATGGCGGCCAGTTTTATCTGGTGGAGGAAGAACCCGGGAAAACTCCGGGAAGAACCACCGACCCACGGGAAGCTACTGGCAAGCTTTCTCACATATCCACATTGGCCGAGCCCGAGACTCGAACCCATGCGGACAGAGGTGAGATGGCAGTGATCGGTAAAGGCGAGCGCCTTTAGACCACTGGGCCACCCGGGGCCTCTTTGGAAAGATTTTTTTTTTTCGACTATAGGTAAAATCAACATGATATAAAGTTTGGGAAATAGTTTACATGGGTTGTGTTCTTACAATACTAATACTAAATAAACTTGCTTAGTGAAACAGTCAACTGTTAAGTTATGTAAGCTAGGTGAGCAATATCAGACCCAATTGAACCTCTTGTTTAACAATGTTTTACATACAGTTTTGTACTTTTCAATACCCAAGGGGTTTTCTGCCCTTTGGGATGAGAGTAAAAGAGTGTAAGGAAATAGCACGTTTCAATGTAATGTGCATGACCCCAGTAAACACATTGTTTAAACAGAATTATAATGGTAAGATAAGAAATACACAAATTACTCAGGTACTCATAAATTTAACTAGAATACCGTGAATGCTAAAAGTTCGGTGACCCCAACTTTGCAAAAATTTTATGGCCATTTTGGTGACAGAAAATTATGCACTTCATTGCTCCACTAAACATTATCTCTTTAAAGCTAGGAAAATTTCAACAGCTACTGGTACATGCATCTTTCCTGAAACAGTTTACTTCTCAGAGACTTTTGCATTGATGATGGTTCCTCTAATTCTTTTTCATGATTTGAAGAAGTAGATTGAAGAAAAGTAACAACGGTATGTTGTTGACATTATCATCATTATAGTGTGTGACTTGATTACATGGATGCTAACCTTGACAGTGAGCAACTGGACAGGTTGTTTCTATTTTGAGATCACTGTTGTTCTGGTCAGGTACCTTAGACCCCCTCTTGAACAGCCTCTCTGACCAGTCGCCACCTGCTTTATGGTCAGAATCCCTTGGCACCAATGAGTGTGTGTTCAAAAGTACCCCTGTAGGACAGTCACCCCTCTAACACAGCCAGTATATTAGTGCAAAAAAAGTAAATTTTCCCTCACAAGCAGACACATATTGGGGTTTACAGATTGAAATCTCGTGAACATTTGTTGATTTCTAAATTGAACACAATGACATTTGTTCTAGCATGCTGATAAAGTGCGCAACTTTAATCCATACAAAGAAGTAAGTAATCCGATTATCCTTACTGCTATGTGTTCCTTAGATGTCAGATTTTGTCACTTTGATAATTACTGGCTGCTATTACCACCAATAATTGTGAAGATGAATAAAGCTAACAGGTGAGAAGCACCGCATTGTTAAGCTTAAGTCAGTGTGATGTCTGGCCGCCATAAAGTAAAAATAATATGTGAGCCATTGTGGCTTCTCTCTTAGATTATGAAATGTAATTGAAAGGGTGTCATACAATCATGTGATAAGCTAACTTCCTTTGTACACTTAAAGCATTTCATGTAATAGCTACAGATTTGTTTGACAATGATATAGTTGCCAATGAAGGAATAAGTTGTTGCAAAAGGTGCAAAATGTCATCAGACATTTTCAGTTTAGAAGTGAAAGGAATTTAGCTAAGCAAAAAGAGGGATAGTTCTATGATCTTTGCTGGGAAATTTGACGTTAGAAAGATTCAAATAAACATCATCACTTATATATTCTGCAGCAGTGTGAAAATGGAATGGATGGAGAATGATAGTTACAGCCAGATGTTTGTATACTCTGTTCCCCAATTTTATTAACAAGGTTTTCTAATGGTTTTGTACAGTGATTAATGATTATTCATAATTATTTAACATAATATTTTTTAAAAGTTTTATCACATTGACTACATAACATTCATGTGATTTCAAAATTAGTTACACCTATCTTACTTTATATGTAATTATTACTCACATTTGTGTGATCCCCCTCTAGAGAGTAATACCACCCCTCGTATAAGGCCACTTTTCTGCTACAGTAGAATGAAAACCAGATTAATAACAACACTTCATGGCTAGACTGACATGAAGTGTTCAATGGGGGCACTTGTAAAATAGGATTTTTTTCTAAATGCACCCCTTACCCCACAGTTGCAGATTTAGTACGTAATTATACCTCCTTATCAGGAATGTAGTCAGCGATTTTCAGCTGCAGTATGAGATTTACCCACATATTTACATGATGTAAACTCTGTTAACAAAATTTGGTGAATTAATTTATTTTTGCAGGTGTCAACTTTTATGAAAAATGACATTTTTGTTGGTAGAAAACTACTCCTGATTGGGTCTTGGTTTGTAGTAACCATGAAATCCATGAAAATTAGTACTGTATATACTCACTTATAAGTCGAGTCTAACTGCAAACAACACAGACTCTGTTCTGCCATCACATAATGCTCCTGCAGATCAGGATCAATGTTGTTTTTTTCTACTGATTACTCCTAACAAACTGCTTAGATCCAGATCTGGGTCTGTGCAGTTTGCAGTTGGACTCGACTTAATAAGTGAGTAAAGATGGTGTCTAGTGAAAAATAGTGAATTAACATCATTCTGTCAACTTTTTCTTCTAATTGATGTAGGTAGTTGCAGTTATTTTGTTTACCTAGATCTCTATAACATAAAAAATAATAGTTCACTGGATTTTCTTGCAAAAACATAAATTTAATTGTTTGTGAACAAACTGATCAATTTTTTTTTGCTTCTTTCAGAAGGCAATCCAAACGTGCAGCCAACGTATTTCCGTGCTCGTCATTCACTTATCCACCCAGAGGCATGGTATGCTCCCTACTTGCATAGGTTTACACTACATTTTTATGTGCCCACCTTAAGGGTATCATAATAGTATCATGTTACGATATTTTCCATCTGTCTATATGTTCATCTTTTCTATATTTTGTTTCTTCACAATAATTTGAGTTCTCTACCATCTACCATCAACAAGCCTTTTAAGTAGCTTGCATTTTTGGCAAGGAAGAGGCCCATCAATTTTGAGCTCAAAATTTTAAGGTTAAGGTCACAGGGACTAAATGAAGGAAAACTGTTTTCACACACTGTCAGTTACTTGATTTGTATACCAGATCCTTTGAGCAAACTTTGTAAATGCCTTGCATTTGAGATAACAAAGACACCCATTGATTTTGGGGTCAAAATGTGAAAGGTGAAGGTCACAGTGACTCAAAGAAGAAAAATGGCTTCTGCATGACATCTTGAGTTCGTTATCACCTACTTTGTCCAGACTTTGTGGATGGGTTGAATTGAGACAAGAAAGACACCTAATCACTTTGGGATCAAAAAGTCAAGGGTCAACAGGGACTGAAAGAAGGACAAAATGTTTTCCACTAAATTGCTTTAGTTCTGTACCATGTGCCTTGACTGAACTTGCACTTGAAACAAGGAAGATGCCTATTGATTTTGGTGTTAAAAGGTCAAAGGTCAAGGTCAGAGGGACTTAAATGAGGAAAACAGTATCCACAAAGTAACTTAAGTCTTGTGCCACAAAACATGACCAAACCTTGTAGATGGCTTGCATTTGAGGCAAGAAAGACATCTATTGATGTTGGGGTAAATAGGCAGAAGGTCAAGGTCACCAAGACTGAAAGAAGAAAAATGGTTTCCGCAAAATAACTTGAGTTCTGTGTCTTTTTACCATGACCAAATTTTGTGGAATGCTTGCATTTGAGACCAGGAATACACCTCTTGCTTTCTGAAAAAAATAAAAAGGTCAAAGGTCACAGTCACAGTGACTCCAAGAAGAGTCACTTCTATCTTATATACCTAGTCGAAAATTCACTAGCAGCTTGCATTTTTGGCAACCTCTTTGGCTGACTTGCATGTGAAGTACGGGTACCACATCTTTTAGTACCTGTGTACTGAATCAGTGAAAGGGGGTTTTAAATAAAAGAAGTATAATAATATTATTTACCACATAGTGGGCATATAGTGTACTGTTTACAGTACTCTTGTTTCACTGTATTTTAAATTTGGTGGGAACTAATAATTGTCCAATGCCTCAGCCTAAGGGGATTATAAATTTTGAAAGAAACAACATTAGGTAACAATTGTAAACTTTTGTATAATTTATTTAATCTTTCTGAACATCATCAGTAATTTCTTCAAATTCAGTTTAAATTCTGACTTACATACACACATGCGTTTTGTACTGCCAGCGCTGTATGTATAACCTAGTTTTGTTAGTTTTGTTTCTGTGTTTGTTTGCTTTATGAGCAGGCTTAAGAAAAGCATTATTTTCAGATAATTAAAATGATACCTTGTCATGACATTAAAATGCAAAAAACAGCATCTACATCTTTCATTAATTGCTTAGTTTACTTGTACTCACTGACTGCCGTCAATGCATTATGTGCATTATGACATCATCACCATATTTAATGATAACAACCATTGTCAAACACAGTTTGTCAAAATTTGTTGCACTGCATGCAATCAGATAAGCAATGGAAATACCCAGTAGATTCTGATGGGTTTTGTTTCAGTGGTTACTGTATAAGCCGATACCAACTGCAAACTGCATAGACCCAGATCTGCTGTCACATAGTGCGCCGGCAGATCTGTATCTATGCAGTTTGTAAGGACTAATCAGTAGAACAAACAACATAGACCCTGATCTGCTATTGCATTATGCGATGGCAGATCAGGGTCTATGTTGCTTGCATTTTAACCAGGATTATACATGAGTATGTATGGTATAGATAATCCTGTTGGATGCATCCATAGAGTTATTTAATAACCAAGACAAAAAAGACCAGAGAATTAATTACACAATACATTTACCAGACTCAGGCTTTGCCTCAGAGTTTAAGTTGTATGATCAATTACATTTAGAAACGTAATTACAGTAATGAACAAGATCTAACATTGTGTAACTTTGGCAAGTACTGCCTGCCACTTAGTGTAGAACACCACTTTCTTAAGTTGTAACATATCCCAATCAAAAAATCTTCAGATACCTTTACATTGAAATTTGATAGTCATTACTGCCTTTTCTATATATTTATTGAAGGCACCTAAGATATCTTGGAGTAGCAGAAATGGGCGACAAGAACAAGTTGACTTTGGTCAGACATTGTGTGGATGTTGGAGTATCCAGCAATGTTGTGGAGTTTCTGAATGAGATGGGTTTTAAGTGAGTTTAGTACTTCTTATCAAAGATTATGAAAGATTCATATTTTGTATTTCCACTCCATCTCCCCCCCCCCCCCTACGCACACACACTTGGGGCTTTTTTTGTCATCTTCATTGTACCATCAGTACTTGCATCTCATTTTAAGTACTTTTTGAAGATGGAAGTGATAGCAAGGATTAGTTTTTTGGATGGAGGAAATTAAAGTTTGGGTTTCTAACACAAATAATCAAAACAATTGTTCTGTGGAATGAGATGTCTCACCAGTGAATGATGATGCAACTTTCTGCTTCAGAAGGTGAAAGGAGGCCCTGACATACAAGCGTATAAAACTTTGGCATATAATAATAATATACCAAAGTTTTAGCTGAATATAGCAACTGATACACAAAATATATGACCTTAAAAACAACTTTAAGACACAACCTTAACATTGTTAATGCCAGTGCTGTGTCATCAATAACACCATAGTCACAGTCTTAACATTGTTAAAGCCAGGGCTGTGTCATCAATAACACCATAGTCACAGCCTTAACATTGTTAATGCCAGTGCTGTGTCATCAATAACACCATAGTCACAGCCTTAACATTGTTAATGCCAGTGCTGTGTCATCAATAACACCATAGTCACCGCCGCAGCAGAGTAATTATTTGTCTTGCCATTCACACCAACTGCAAACTGCATAGACCCAGATCTGCCTTTGATTAATGCACCAGCATATTTGGGTCTGTGTAGTTTGTAAGGACTAATCAGTAGATCAAACAACATAGACCCTGATCTGCCGGCGCATAATGCGCAGGCAGATCAGGGTCTATGTTGTTTGCATTTGGACCTGACTTATACGCGAGTATATATATGTGAGATTTTACGACAATTTGAGCTAAATAGGTACTTATATGGCTGTCAGGTTTTATTTGAACTATAACAGAAAAGCTTTTATCCACAATTTGGTAGATGACTTTTTGTAAAGTTATACTCAACTTTTTGTAAGAATAGTAAATTCTATTCAAATTGTAAATTGTTGTTTCATTGTTTTCTAATTCAGAAGTACCATTTAAATGCCATAACTTGTCTTCTTTTCCAGACAAGATTATGAATTCATAGCCAAGGGATATTTTTTTCACAAGGGAAGAATGAAAGTCACAGTCTCCAAGTTATACAAGGCAAGTATACAACTTTTGATCTTATCACACAGTCTCCAAGGTATACAGGCAAATATACAACCTTTGATCTTATCACACAGTCTCCAAGTTATACAAGGCAAGTATACAACCTTTGATCTTGTATAACAGTCTCCAAGTTATACAAGGCAAATATATAACCTTTGATCTTATCACACAGTCTCCAAGGTATACAAGGCAAGCATACAACCTTTGATCTTGTATAACAGTCTCCAAGTTATACAAGGCAAATATATAACCTTTGATCTTATCACACAGTCTCCAAGGTATACAAGGCAAGCATACAACCTTTGATCTTATCACACAGTCTCCAACTTATACAAGCAAGTATACAAACTTTGATCTTGTCACACACAGTCTCCAACTTATACAAGGCAAGCATACAACTTTTGATCTTATCACACAGTCTCCAAGTTATACAAGGCAAGCATACAACCTTTGATCTTATCACACAGTCTCCAACTTATACAAGCAAGTATACAAACTTTGATCTTGTCACACAGTCTCCAACTTATACAAGGCAAGTATACAACCTTTGATCTTGTAAAATAGTCTCCAAGTTATACAAGGCAAGTATACAACCTTTGATCTTATCACACAGTCTCCAAGTTATACAAGGCAAATATACAACCTTTGATCTTATCACACAGTCTCCAAGTTATACAAGGCAAGTATACAACCTTTGATCTTGTAAAATAGTCTCCAAGTTATACAAGGCAAGTATACAACCTTTGATCTTATCACACAGTCTCCAAGTTATACAAGCAAGTATACAACCTTTGATTTTATCACACAGTCTCCAGCTTATACAAGCAAGTATACAACCTTTGATCTTATCACACAGTCTCCAAGTTATACAAGGCAAGTATACAACCTTTGATTTTATCACACAGTCTCCAACTTATACAAGCAAGTATACAACCTTTGATCTTATCACACAGTCTCCAAGTTATACAAGGCAAGTATACAACCTTTGATCTTATCACACAGTCTTCAACTTATACAAGCAAGTATACAAACTTTGATCTTGTCACACAGTCTCCAACTTATACAAGGCAAGTATACAACCTTTGATCTTGTCACACAGTCTCCAAGTTATACAAGGCAAGTATACAACCTTTGATCTTATCACAGTCTCCAACTTATACAAGCAAGTATACAACCTTTGATCTTATCACACAGTCTCCAACTTATACAAGGCAAGTATACAACCTTTGATCTTGTCACACAGTCTTTAAGTTATACAAGGCAAGGATACAACCTTTGATCTTATCACATTTAAAAGGTACATGTACAAATTGATTCTCTATCAAAAATGACAAGAAAAGTTGTCCATACAAAAATCCTATATTTCCATGGAAATGTAATTGAACAAAAAAGTTGAGAAAAGTACCTATCATAATCTGAAAGGTAAAATCTTGGCATGGAATGGTCATTCATGTGGAGGAAACTGAAACACATTGAAGCCTGGTGTATAAAGGACAGTAAAGGGATGGGATGTATGTGGCCCTTTGTGGACATATGTCCATTATTGAAAACATTTGGTGTTAATATCTCATTAATATGAATATTTAAATATACTCATTATAGCCAATAGATCTTGAAACCATAATTTACTGGAATAAATAAATCTTTTGAGAATTTGTCCAAATATAATTTCCAGAATATGTAAATAGTAACAATTACAAGGGAACCCCCTGCCATAACGTCATTTATTATAACACGAATTTGGATATAACACAGTTGGATCGTGGCTCCCGATTTTTTGTCTTAAATGTCTCTTGTTCCCTGGTATAACTCGAAACATCTGCCAAGCTGACAAACAGATAAAAATTATTCAGTTAAATGTCAGAAATCTATGACTTTCAAATCATATTTAATGTTCTTCCATAGCAGTGATTAATTTTCATCGAGCCAGATACGGTCTTAATCCCAATTGTTATATAAACTGGCATGTAGTAAAATTAGTACTATACATTTGTTCAGTGTTTTGTTTATTTCCCCTCCCCTCCCCCCCAAGTCACTTGTATGTGGGTTCATTGAATTTTAGATCATTATGTCTTTTCCACGATTCAGTACATAATGTGGGCAGCAGTTATGGACCCCAACTACAGCATTATAACAGAGTTCCCATGTAATTTGGTGCACAAACAATATCTTCGTTGAGAAAGATAACAGTTGTTATTTTGCATTGGCAGTACAAGTTAGTGCCATAAACTCCTACAATTGAGTGCCAGTTTTTAGAACCAGTGGGTGAGATGAGTGAAAAACATAGTAAAAGTATAAGATGCAATTTATTCTGTTTAATGTTTCAAAGCAAATCTGTTAAAATACTTAATTTAAAATGAAGAATGTTTTAAAAAATTGAATTCATGCCCTAAAATTCAGTTCCTGTTAAAACAGTATATTTCATAGAGATAATAAAATATAGGGAAGAGCATTAAACCTAAAAAATGTGAATGTTGACACATTTCACAAGTACAACCAATATACTCGACAGTCATAATGTCTTCCCTCTCTATTTCTGTCCTGTGAATCACAGCGGCCTAGTTCCAGTACACTTGGCAATCAGAATGCCTTCCCTCTCTATTTCTGTCCTGTGAATCACAGCGGCCTAGTTCCAATATACTTGGCAATCAGAATGTCTTCCCTCTCTATTTCTGTCCTGTGAATAACAGCAGCCTAGTTCCAATATACTTGGCAATCAGAATGTCTTCTCTCTCTATTTCTGTCCTGTGAATCACAGCAGCCTAGTTCCAGTATACTTGGCAATCAGATTGTCTTCCCTCTCTATTTCTATCATGTGAATCACAGCAGCCTAGTTCCAATATACTTGGTAATCAGAATGTCTTCCCTCTCTATTTCTATCCTGTGAATCACAGCGGCCTTGTTCCAGTATACTAAACAATCAGAATGTCTTCCCTCTCTATTTCTGTCCTGTGAATCACAGCGGCCTAGTTCCAATATACTTGGAATCAGAATGTCTTCCCTCTCTATTTCTGTCCTGCTATAGCCAATATACTTGGCAATCAGAATGTCTTCCCTCTCTATTTCTGTCCTGTGAATAACAGCGGCCTAGTTCCAATATACTTGGCAATCAGAATGTCTTCCCTCTCTATTTCTGTCCTGTGAATCACAGCAGCCTAGTTCCAATATACTTGGCAATCAGAGTGTCTTTCCTCTCTATTTCTGTCCTGTGAATCACAACGGCCTAGTTCCAATATACTTGGCAATCAGAATGTCTTCACTCTATTTCTGTCCTGTGAATCACAACGGCCTAGTTCCAATATACTTGGCAATCAGAGTGTCTTTCCTCTCTATTTCTGTCCTGTGAATCACAACGGCCTAGTTCCAATATACTTGGCAATCAGAATGTCTTCCCTCTCTATTTCTGTCCTGTGAATCACAGCGGCCTAGTTCCAATATACTTGGCAATCAGAATGTCTTCCCTCTCTATTTCTGTCCTGCTATAGCCAATATACTAGCAATCAGAATGTCTTCCCTCTCTATTTCTGTCCTGTGAATCACAGCGGCCTAGTTTAAATATACTTGACAATCAGAATGTCTTTCCTCACTATTTTTGTCCTGCAAATCAGTGCGACTTAGTTCAGAACCCTCATTTTTACATATGATGTATTCAGAATTTATCTAATAACCTCCAGAAATACAAAATTAGATGGATTCGGAGAGTAAAATTGTTCATTGTAGGGCACATGAAAATTTCCCAGTCTGTTACTGGTTGGTTCTTTGAGTAATGGATGGTGTTCAGTCCATATATTGGGAAGTTATTGTGCATCCTCTAAAATGTAGTGCCCTAGGGCATAGTCCGCAAATGTACAGCACCATTCAACATCAAGAGCTTGAATCAAAATATCTTTCGCAAAGGAATCCTCAGCATCCTCAAGATTTAATAAAGGAACTCCAAAGAAGTGAGTCTGCCACATCCCCATGTCTGAATTTGTGTCCTTTTACTCACTTGCAAACCCAAAACTTTTCATTTTTCTCCACCATGCCTGCCCAAGATGAAATCTGCAGCATTAAATTGCATCCTCAGAAAACGTTTGCTGAATAACTTTCATGTGAGCTTGATCAAAGATGAAGGTAGAGTCCCCTTTGTGTGGACAACTTGACAACTGCAGACAATGTTCTTTTGTAGCTACCATCAGACTATGAGTCAAGCAAGTAGAAAATTAACATAGTGACCATTTTTAAAACCATGCAGGGCTGATCAAATACCATAGTCTGACATCCCAGACAATTCATTTTCAAAGTTGGAAAAGTAAAATTTTCCAAGACTCTAGTCCTGGATAAGTATTTTTTCCTGTTTTAAAAACAAGTTAGGCAATCACTAATTTTCATGCTTTAATCACTTTGTGTACCTTTATCTAGCCATTCATGCCATCACTGCATACTGAATGCTTGAATCTACTTCTTCCATTTATTCATTCACATCCTGTGATATATTACACATACCATAAGTGGTCATTGATAAATGTCGCATATGCACACATTCTATCTACAGCTTGATTGCATATTGGGCTATGTGACTGAATTGGCAGCCAAAATCAAAACACTTCGAACAAAACAAAGCCAGTATGATTAGCAAGCAGTGTTTTAAATGGCCTTGTTATAGTGTGTTTACCCAACCCAGATACTTGCGTGGATCACCCATTGATTTCAGTCAAGCGAGTCAATGTAGTTAAATTAATGAAAATCACTTTACTGACATTACTGTCCGTTTCCTTTATGAACTGATGAAATTACATTAATTTTATTCTTCAATTTTTATTTGATTATACAGAGGATCAGCTGTCCATGTGCAATATTGCATTTGCAGCAGAACAATTACACTAATTAAAGAGATGTCTGTGTTTATATTTGAATGACAGAACGTATGTTATGATCACTATAAGTAATTTTCAAGGGAGTTTATCTTTGGTATGTGGATAAAATGAGTTTATTATATTATTTTATCGAGGAAGCTAATAAGAAAGATTCATATGAAAGTGGAGGGATACAACATAGAGACCTAAGTCAGACTCTGTGGAAGCAAAAAATGTCAAATATGACAAAACTAACATTCTTTCAAGTCCAGTTTCTAAAACATATATGACTAAAGTATCAAAATGTATAATATCAACCATTGTTTTGGGAAAATTAAGACCTTCCTGTATTGCAATTGGCAGAGACAATTAATCTGTAATTAGCATTCGGTTATCATGCCAAAGGACCAATTAAATTCTCAACATGTTTTCAAAATTAATTAGTTGCTGAGTAAGCAATTAATTAGGTTCTCACTGAAGTGCTATTGGGCATCACCTTGACAGTCGGCCATCTCATTTCACATTTGCATAGTAGAGGGCATCTCACATTAATGATAATTATATTGAAACCAAATTAAAAAATAAAATTAAAACATGAATTTCACTTGACAAGACTTGGCATTTATTTCTTACACTGCTGCTGTCAGGTGGCATTTCCCAACATTTTCATTTATTCATATTTCATTGTATATTGTGTTATTTATTAGGAAAATATTTTTGTTAAAGACAATCTTACAAAATACAATATTTCTTTTTAAAATTTGTGAATTTCATTATTCTGATTCCACATTAACGTGTACTAACTGTTTTCAATGATAAATAGAGCAATATATCTTCCTTGCATTTACCAATTTTGATCGTGATTTTTAAATGTTAAGCAGACAGGAGTCTAATTTTGCCTTTTTTTAATTGAAAAGAATGGGATCCACACCTTCCTTCATGTTATAAGCAGGTTCATGAGTTATCAGGGCATGTTCACATGAGGAAGCTGCATCCCTATATTTTCTTCTAAGGCTTTAACCTCATAGATGTTAGACAATGTCTGCAGTAAGCCTTTTTAAGGACTGAATATTGCAGTCAAGCTACTGGGGCAGTAAATGAAGAGAAGACAGTTTTAATAATTTTCTGTAATTCATATGCTTATAAAACTGTTTTGTTTTTTTTTCTTCTCATTTTGATCAGTAGATGTTACAGCCAGGCTCTACAGACCAGGTGGAGCCACTGTCCATATCTCACCTGGTGGAGCTAAGTGTGGTGGCGCCTCGTGTCCAGGAACAAATTGGGGAGGACATGAGAAACTTTGCTGAACAGCTCAAACCGTATCCTTATGCAGTTGTCACCAAATGTTTTTGAATTGTTAAATACTGTTGAGTTTTGGTTCCTCCAAACCAACATATGTCCCTCAAACATGTCTAATACACAGCCAAACTTGTGTATAACATTTGCTTGGAACCACACAGAAGCAGCCTTTGTAGACATGTGGTGTTTATATTCAGGCAAAAGTAATGTAAGTGGATTACATACATACATACATACATACATACATACATACATACATACATACATACATACATACACACACACACACACACACACACACACACACACACACACACATGCATACATACATACACATTTTGTGGAGAGTGAAAAAGAATGACTTTTTTATTCTGTCCAAAAACAAATATTTCATAAATATGTACAAAAACAAACAATCAAAGTATCTAAACCCAAGCACAAACAAAACACACATATGATATTATTCTATCCCTTAAGTCACACAGCAAAGTAATCAATGAATGAAAACTGACATTATTTGCATAGTTTTGTGTAGTTTATTTCAGTCTGCAAGAAAACACAAGCATAATGAAAAATACAGTTTCACATGTGAACCAAAAGAATCCACCTTGTTTTAATTTCTTACCGTCTATCTTAAACAGGCCATGAAATAACAAAGTTTCCCTACGTTTTGACCTGAAGCAATGTTTTCATCAGGGAACAATAAAATACATGCACAGAAACACACAAAGAGTGACACGTGTTGAACAATAATTATTCACATTTTGGCACAGAGTGGAAAAAATATGCAGAATATTGAAAAGAAAAAGAATAAAATAACAAGAAATAGCTACAGGTCTATAAAGGGATTTATTATCTATGAAAAAGTCAAACAAGATTTCATGCAAGCTATCAGCACAACAGCGGTGTGCTGTTTGGGTGACCCAGTTATCTATGTCATTGCGATGAGATGCTGTTTCATATGGTATCATATATAGTGGTGCATATATATGGAGAAAGAATATTATCATTCAGAATTTTTAATTCGTCCCCAACTGGCTTTGATTCATCTCCTCTTCATCAGATCTAAGCTGCAACTTTCGTTCTCCGATGAAATAGGGGAAAGTGATTATACTACCCCTAGCATCTGTGTTGGCATCCACACATATGAAAGCATATACATATGTACAGCCTCACTGCATCTCAATCAATTCTTTCTTCCAAGGTCATTGGCAACAGTTTGGAGTGGGTTTCATGGGACCTACCCCTTGAGGAGGGGACCAAGAGGGCTAGCTTTGTATATACATGTATATTATTTGTGCATTCTTGGTTAAGTTCAGCTCATGATCACATTGGTTGTTTGCACCCTGTATACATACTGTTATCAGTGGAATCATGAAACATGGTGAAGTGGTGCATCTTGAAGAGTACTACATCCTTAGTACAAAAGTATGTCATTGTGACCCACATTTCATGCTTCACTGTACATGAGAGAATCATTAAACGTGGTGATTGTAATTACATTAGCTCACCTCAATGGAGTTTCATGCTTCACTGACTTTGGTCAAATTTTGTTTTAAGTTTATTTCTCAAGTTCTGTTCATGCTAGAATCATGTATGCATCTATGTTAGTACCACACTTAGCCAACAAAAGAAGGCCACTGTGATCTACATTTCACATTATACTGGCTTGGTTAAGTTTTTGTGGTTTGGTCATGACCACACAAGTTTTTTCCATACATATGTGTAGGTTGTTTGCACTCTGTATACATACTGTTATACTTAGAATTATAAAACATGTTGATGGCATGTATCTTGACTACTACATCTTTCATCACAAAGTAAGTCACAGTGACCCATATTTCATGCTTCACCATGGATATATGTTGTGTTTTATCAAGAGAGTCATTCACTGACTTTGGTCAAATTTTGTTTTAAGTTTATTTCTCAGGTTCTGTTCATGCTAGAATCATCAAAGATAATTGAATGCATCTCAGTACCACACCCTTACAACAAAAAAAGGCCACTGTGACCTACATTTTACTGTCTTTGGTTACGTTTTTTGCATATATACCAGTTGGTTTTTTGCACTCTGTATTCATATTGCTATACATAGAATTATAAGACATGGTGATAGGATGTATCTTGAGTACTATATTTTCATCATAAAAGTAGGTCATTGTGACCCATATTTCATGCTTCATTGTGGAAATATTTTGTGTTTTAACTGTTCATGCTAGAATCAATAATAAAACTTGATAATTGTTTATGTCTCTATTAGTATTACACTTGTACAAAAATGAAGTTCACTGTAACCTACATTTCACATTTTACTGGCTTAGGTTAAGTTATTGCATTTAGCTCATGACCATATAGGTTTTTTGCATGCTATGTACATACTATCCTCTCTAGAATCATGAAACATGTTGAGGGCATGCATCCTGATGACCACTACTCCCTCATTGCAGAAGTAGGTGATTATGGCCCATATATTATGCTTCACTGACTTGGGTTAAATTTTGAGTTTGATGTTCATATCTCAGGCACTGTTCATGCTAGATCATGAAATTGATGATGACATGCATCCCTGTAAGTTCCACACCCTTATTATAAAAGAAGCTCATTGTGACCTATATATGTCATCTTTTACTGACTTTGGTTAAGTTTTTGTGTTTAGCTCATGACCATTTGAGATTGTAACATGCTATATGCATACTATCTTACCTAGAATCATGGAACTTGGGGAAGGGGTGCATCTTGATGAGTACTACACCCATATTGCAAAAAGGGTCTATCTGACCTTTACCTCATGTTTCAGTGACTTTGTTGAAATTTTGTGTTTAATGTCTCTTATTGGGTGTTGTGTTAGAATCATCAAACATGATAATTGGATGCATCTCTGAACTACACCCTTGCAATCAAAGGTCACTGTGACCTACATTTTATGCTTTTACTAACATAGGTTAAGTATTTGTATTTAGCTCATGACTATGTAGATTTTTTTTCATGCTATATACATCCTTGCTGACACAGAAGGCCCTTTCTGACCAGTACAGTTGGAAGTAGGAATAAATATGTTATTCAGTGGTAACTTTTTCATATTATTGACTTTACAGTGTACATTGTAATAGGTTACTTTCAAAAGGTTAACCATGTATTGCACATGTAAATGAGTAGGTAATAGAAGAGCCGATTGCATGCATTTCATGTGAGGTCTCAGCTGTATTGGCCAGTCAAGGTGATTACTGATGCATGGTCTATGGTTGTAATTATGGTCAAACTAGCTGTCACTCCAAGGTTACTCAAAGCTTGTGACTTTCACCCAGTAAAATCTGGCTTCTCAGAGTGGACAATGATAACAGCTTTCGAGGCAGATTTTATGAACAATGATTAGAAAAAAAGGAAATAAAATTACTCTCGGGTTTTTATACGCCTACCAAAATGCATAGCGTATAATATTAGGACTGTCCATTGCTTAGTATGCATGTACAGCCATCTGTATGTCTGTCTGTTACCTTTTTGTTTCCACACAATAACTTTAGTTTTACACCATCTACCTTTAACAAGCTTTGTGGATGGCTTGCACTGGGGATAAAGAAGAAACTAATTAAATTTGGAGTCTGAAGGTCAAGTTCACTGTTACTGAAAGAAGAAAAATGATTTCTGCACAATAACATTAGTTTTACATCACAGACTTGGACCAAACTTTGTGGGTTGCCTGCACTTGGATTAAGGATAAGGTCTGTTGATTTGGGGTCAAAGTTCCAGGTCACTATGAATAAAAAAAGAAAAATGGTTTCAGCAGGATAACCTTAGTTCTACATCACAAACCTGGACTTAACTTTGTGGATGGCTTGTACTTGGAGAGAGGAAAAAGCCTATTGACTTTGGGGTCAGAGGTCAAGGTCATTGTGACTAAAAGAAGAAAAATTGTTTTTGCATAGTAATTCTAGTTCCACATAACATTGACCAAAGTTTGTGGAGGGATTGTACTTACAGTAGGGAAGATGCCCATTGATTTTTGGGTCAAAAAGTCAAAGGTCAAGAAACCCATAGATTTCAGGGTCTAAAGGGAAAAGGTCATGTTTATGGTAAGTCTAATGAGAAAATAATGGTTTCTGCACAGTAAATTTAGTTCAAGACTGCATACATTGATCAAAAGTGAAAGGTAAGGGTAACAGACCTCTTGGTCAATAATCTGCAGAGTCAAAATTGCTTTATTAGTGTCTACATAGAAGACTATTAAACACTGGGTGTACCGTTCATGGTACTCTTGTTATCAGCTCATTATGGTACTGCTACTTTGATACCATACTACAGAATTTCTTTTTTTAATTTCTGGGTTTTTTTTGCTATCACAGGGCCAACATTTCATAGGTCAAAATCACTTTAGTCTGAATTTATTTATAATTTTTACAGTGGCTGCTGGAGACAACTAAAAACTTCATAGAGGCAAGCTATGTAATCAGTGATTACATTCTGATTAATTGTTTCAGTCAGTCTTTGACAGAGTAGTGATTTTCTTTTCAACTGAGACCTATGAACAGTATGCACAAAGTGTATTGACCATATTTTACTCATGCTGGTGGAGGATGCTGTTGAGTGTAGTTTAGTGAACTATGCCTGTGAAATTTCCTGGTTCTGGCTGTACTTCTCTCACCAGGTGTATCTATCATTGAAATCCACTTCAAGAGTGGATTCTACCTGGCTAGTTTGTGGATTACCTCTATATCCTGAAAGGACTAACTGCAGGTGGTAATATCATGGGTTGTAATTCAATTAAGTCTATTACCCAACAGCACAGTGTAGTTCAGGTCAGACTCCACCTGTAAATCCTGGAGATTTCACTGAGTAGTGCGGTGTATTTCAGGGATACTACACAGGCATGAGTTGAAAATTGTCAGTACACTTTGTGTGTGCTGTACTTAAAAATGGCTGGATGGATTTAAGTCAAATTCACTATACACTTTTCTATCAATACTATTTAGGCCAATATGATTTCAGCATTTTCCAGCAATATATAACAAGGTTATGGCCTTGTTTTACTGAAACTTAGATATTGAGAGACATAATGTGGGGAATGTTTATACTCAGTAATTGTGTGGTTTTCTCTAATAAATGATTGTCCAAAAATGTTCACTCAGGGCAGTTATTTGTGATCTCTCATTTCCTCAGATTACTTAATTGTTATGTGAAGATGAATGCGGTTAAATGATGTAAAATGATTGATTTATATTTGGTTTCTTTTCTCATAAAAATATATTCTTGACAAACAAACAAAATCATCAATTTATACATGGACTAGTTTAAAATAATTGCAGGTGTTTCATTTTTTCAATTTGTTCATCAACAATACATGGGGTCACAGTAGGAGTTAAAAGCTTGGAGACCCATGGGAAACCCAATGTTGTTTATTTGACAGTTATCAAAATCTTTTAAGTTCAATCAGTTTTCACAAACAGAGTGAGAGACATATGTAGATAGGTAAGGAGATAGATAGAATAATATGCTTTTCCTTAATGAATTATAAGTCTTGTCCAGTTGGAGAAGATTGACCACAGACGTCTTCAGCAATCATTAGAAAGCAGATAGGTGGACACTGTTGATTTGAAAAAGATTTTGTATGCAGTGAGCCAAGTTGAAATTGGACCAGTTGTACAATTATGTGAAGTCAATGTGTTGGGGAAGGATGTACCATATATGCTCACATATAAGCTCATACCAACTGCAAACTGCATAGACCCAGATCTGTCATCGCATAACTCGCTGGGAGATCTGGGTCTATACAGTTTGTAAGGAATAATCAGTAGAACAAACAACATAGACTCTGATCTGCCAGCACATTAAGCGACGGCAGATCAGGGTCTATGTTATTTGCATTTGGACCCAGCTTATATGCGAGTATATACGGTACTTAAAGCCCATGAGCATGATCAGGAGAAATTTTGTACTGTTTGTATGGGCAGTGTTCCTAGAGCCATTCAATTCTGGAGAAGTTTCTAAATTTGGTGAAAGTTCTTTCAAGATCTTGAAAGACAATGAAAATGAGAATACAGAGAGAAGTCCTAAAACATTTTAATAATTTTCTTAGAGAAAACATTGCTTGTTCATTTCTAGATCAGAAGTCAAGGAGTTGAGTTCTGAGACTGGTACTCTAAACACAGAATGGCCCTGTCACAAGAGATGTTTATTGAATTAAGGGAGACATGATGGCTAGTAGTTAGCATGCTGGACTTGCCATCCAAAGGGTGGGATTTGAATCTTGTCCAGAACAGGCTGAGTCAACTGCTGTGGTGTCACTCTGGGCAAGGCACATTACTCCGGATGCCTTGGCAAGATATATCCTTTCTTATGTTGATGTGCCATTAGACACCAAACAAACAAACATAAAAATTATTGACTTAAATTATAAAGATTCAGAGGTTCATTGTTGTTTGTATAATTAGTGGTCAAAAATTCAAGAACCTGTCATAATTGACATGTACAGTATTTTTTCCATGATAAGACTAGGGGGACCAGTCTAATATATGCATGAGAAAGTAGTGGGTGCACTATTGATCGAAGATTACCTTAGTAAATATTTGCCAAATTTTTTTAAATTGGCAGTGAGTTTATCAACAGGCAAGGGATTATTGTTGGATAAACATGGTAGCGTGCTTGGGAGTAGAAAATGGACTGATATTTCTGTTTACCATTTATTATCATTTTAAATACATTTGTTTGGGGTTTTGCAGGGGAAAAAAGGCATATGTTGGGCACTCATTTGTAGGAAACCAAGAAGAAAGCTAAAACTGAACAAGACTAATTTGTGAAATATGTGAGAAAAAAATCTTAAAGTTATTTACGTCTGTGCAGATTAGATAGCCTGATGCTTGGGACTAGTCCATTTTTCTGTCAGACAAGTGCCAGACAGCAAGAGCATAGTTCCAGGCAAGTGCTGGTAATATCTCACCTCTACAAAGTAGAGGAGAGTTATTTTAACTACCCCAGGTATTGGCATCATCATCCCCATGATAAAAGCATATACATCTGTACAGCCTCACTGAAGCTCAACCTTCTTTCTTTCTAGATCCAAGGCAACAGTTTGGAGTAGGTTTTGTAGCGTGTACCCCTGGGGAAGGGGCTGATTTAGCTAACTTTGTACATGTACAGTATTTGTACATTCTTGGTTGTTAGTTTTTGCACTTAGCTCAGATTTTTTGCACACTGTATTCATACTGTTATACATATATCATGAAACTTGGTGAGGGTATACAGCTTGAACTGCATCCTTATTACAAAGGTAGATCACTGTGACCCATATTTCATACTTCAGTGACTTTGGTTACATTTTATGTTTTAAGTTTATTTCCATAGCTCTGTTCATGCTAGAATCATCAAAGTAGATGCTTGTATGCATCTCTATTAATACCACACCCTTGCAACAAAAGGTTACAGTGACCAACATTGTACATTTACTGGCTTAGGTTAAGTTTTTTGTTAAGCTGATGGTTTCAACCTGGTACTCCTGTGTGACATGTGGCCATGCATACCACTACACCAAGCGAGTGACAACATGGCAGATAAAATTTCTTGGTCATAATGTTCTCGATGTCTATTGACTGCAGTGAAAAAATAATTTTGGTAATTAACTCCATTGAATTATCAAAATTATTTCTCATGGAAAATCCAGCATAAAATAAATATATTTATTCAATGGTAAACTTTTCATAATAATGACTATACATTGTACAGTGTGTTAGACTATCCTCAGCAGGTTAACTGTGTATTGTACATTTGAATTAGTATGGGAATTAAATGTGTGGGCTGCATGCTTTTCATGTGAGGCCTCACAAGTTTTGGCTAATCAAGGTATTTATTCATGCATGAACTGTACTTATACTACTGGCTGTCACTCCAAGCTTACTCAAAGCCAGTAACTTTCATGTAGTAAAATCTTGCTTCTTGGGGTGGATACAGATAATAGTTTCTGAAGCAGGTTTTAAGAACAATGTTTTTTTTATTTTAAAAAAACCCCATTAATCTTTGGTTTTTATCAACTCATTATAGTACCTCTACTTTGATATCATAGAAAAAAATGCTTTTTTTCCTTTGTTTTGTGTCTTGGATGCTTTGTCACTGTATGTATGTCTGTATGTATGTATGTATGTATTAGGGGTGAAATGATACACCTGTGCCTTGTATCAATACGATTCACGATACACAGCCTATGATACGATACATTATTGATTTTCAGTTTTAAGAATAAAAAGGCAAATGACTAATAATTATTCATGACTGCTGAAGATTAAAGTAACTTATATAGGGTAGATATAGTTTTGTATCAATTCTTCACCTCTTGTATTGATACATGTATCAATATGGCAAAAGTATTGATGCATCGATATATCCATGAATCGTTTCACCCCTAGTATGTATGTATGTATGTATGTATGTATGTATGTATGTATGTATGTATGTATGTATGTATGTATGTTTAATGGTATGTAAGCACAGTACTGGCTATAAAGTGCTGATTAAAAGTAAAACTTTTAAATTTTCAAAGATCAAAAGTTAGATGTAAAGATAAAGGTTTGAAACAAAAATTTGTTAGAAAAGGGGCTAACATTTCATTATCAGGATCACTTTAGTGTGACTTTCTTTTATGCTTGATACTTAAAGTTTACAGTGCTCAAAGAAAACTTTTTTCAGACACAGGCCCACGGCTGGTGACTTTAAAAAATTCACAAGCCCTGGCTCAAATTCCACAAAGCCGTGACTACAATTCCATGTGCCCAAAAGGGACCTATTTTTTTACTATTATTTGAAACACAACTTTGCAATTGCTGCACTTTAAATATGAAAAGAAATAAGCAAAATATAAAATTGAATTGTGTCTTTATTCAGATCTCAAAATATTTCACGTCAAGTCATGTCTTCCTCCAGGTCCTGATGTCAACCAGTGTCATATTGCTCTTTGAATGTCCTCCTTACTCACTGGATCAGCAGTGTTGATGTTCATTAGCATCTGAAGCATGTCTTGCTTTACAGTTTCTCTTTACACTTTGATGTTGTTCGTAGGTGCCACATAATATGTTTAACCAGTGTTGAATTACTGAAGTGTTTCTGCCTAAATCATTTTTTAGTCAGTCTTGTTATCTCACCTCTGCCAAGGATGGCCGATTTTTAATAAATGACTCAAAAGCCATCAAGGATCATCTTTTTTGATCCCTTAATTACTTATTACACCTCAAAAAAACATCCCACATTTGGCCTAAATTCTCCAGATTACAACAATAAGGTAATCGACTAACAGCTTGTTGTGTACACATGTTAACTTTATTCCGTTTGCTCAGCCACGCAATATTGACACCGGTTGCAACGACTGCTGGAACAGTTCTGGTCCCAAGTAGACTGGTTCTGGCTGGTGTCTGTAATGTGTGGATAGAACGCGTAAAAATATGTTTTATTTTTTTCTTCTTTAATTTACCAATTTTTAAAAAATTTAAAATCTGCTTATTTTTAAAAGCAGTAGATTTCAACTATAAAATGGTATGTATGGTAGACGGCCTCAAAAACAGTATTTTTGTCCTACCACCAGTAGAATCACATGTATGTTAAAGCCAAATGAGCATTAATTGTAGATAACCCAGGCAATCTGTTCCCCATTCATAGGTCACATGCTTCGCTTTGTACACAAAGTTTACAGCTTTCAACAGAAGTACAGTAAGTAAATAATCTTCATAAAGGCAAGGGGCATACATGGGGATAAATATTAATAATTTACTAGTCTTTGAACCACTTGAAAATAAAATTCTGCATTTCATCAGTGACTTTGAAGTTTTCTCAGGTAAATTATATTTTTTTCAACAAGCCCTATGGTTACATCACTTAGAATACAAGAGGGGCCCGATCTCAAATTAGAGAGGCCCAGGGTGTTAGGCTATCAGATTTTTTGAGCACTGGTTTACAATGGCTGCTAAAAGATTTGCAGAGATGAACTATGTAATCTTTTAATTCACTCTGGTTTTTCACTGACTTTTCTTTCTTCAAAAAAAATGCAACAAATAATTGAAGAAAAAAAATAGAAAAAGTATGTAAAATTAACACAAGGCAGACGACTTCCCTCTCTTTAAATCTGTTTAGACTATATTGTGTACATGTGTATGAGCAAATATGTAGGAAAAATAATTTTGAGAATGATTTACCAGTTTATGACACAACAACCACCACACTACTGCCCCCATAATTAACCTAAATAATCAGATCCTCCAATTTTCCAGACACCATATTTTCAAATTTGGTCATAATTTTTATTTAAATTTCCAAACATCAAGCAAACTTTTTTGAAGCTGATGAAAAATATAAAAATTCAGGTTGTTAGGTAAAGTAAGGAGTGTTTTACTTGTTGTCAAAAACTGGTGATTGAGTAGTGAAACTCTTTTAATTACCCAAATTATCGCATGGATTAACTGAAAGTGTGTTCAATAGGTAGCAAGAAAAACAGCTGACATGCTCCACATTCTTCTTAAAGGTAATGATAAACAAATAAAAAACCTTTCATCCTAAGACGGTTAGTGGAATTAATTTATGAATTACTTCATAACTGTAAAATCAATGGTCATCAATGTTTCATCAAGCTAACATATGATTGCAGGCTTTTTTATTTTTACTGCAGGAGAGTGCACAAAGGAAGATAAAGCAGTCATGTACATCAAATGGGAAAAATTGTGTGTGCCATAATTTGAAACCATTAACAAGTGCTGCTAATTAATTAGTTATGATTGGCTACAAATTTGTCTTTATTTTATCATTTAACCAATAAAAGTTGAGAAATAAGTAACAAGTTTCACAAGTTCTTGTAGTCTCAGTTTTATTCAGCGGCAGATTCCTCTTGAAAACCTCATTTTGGACGTAGTCAGTTTGGTCTTCATAACTATAATAGCAGTACAAATAATGGTATTCTGGATTCTGCAATTAAATTCATGAACCAGTCTAAGTGATTTGGTTCATGTACATAGTCAGGGCATATTTGGACATGTAGTGTCACGATTGCTAAAAGCATTTTTGAAGAGAAATATAGATTATCTTTCAGATTTTCAGAGTAAAGATAATATGAATAGAGTATATTATTTTGGTGATATATTCTTTTGCCAAAGACAATCCTTACATTATGAACAATATCGATATTAGAATTAGAACTGGGTCATGCTCATAGATAAGTTTCAAACAATGATCAAGGCTTGTCACCAACAGCAGTATATGTACATGATGAACAGATTGTCATAGTTTAAAAAACAAAAACAAAAACAAACACCAGAAATGCAACAAGAATCCTTCATTTGTAAAAGAAAACTGAAATATTACCATGAATGTGTTCTTTCTTGGCAGGCAAGGATATAATGCAACCTAGCTTACCTACTTACACCAATTCTACCAGTACTGAACTTGCTGGGTGCATTGATATACAATCCTGTCAATAAAGACATTTAATTTTCATTAGTATAATACCATAGTGAATCTAATAGAAGCCCCTCTTCTAATAAATGCCCCCCCCCCCCCCATTTTCTTTTTCCACAAAAAAAAAAAAGAAATTCCTACCTTATCGAAACTTATAGATCCATATATATCCATTATGGTATGTCCAGATAATTACAGTACATGAGTAATCCAATGACTGTTTAAAAAATCAAAACAACTTAATTTATGAATGTTTTCAGTCAAACAGTGATGTATGATATTTTAAAAAAAATCCATACAGAGCATCTAATGAGTCCAGTTTACATGACTACCCAACCCATCGTAAACATATGATGTCATTGAAAGCGAGTGGAAAGTTACAGCACTGGATCAGCTGTTACAGCTGTAATTAAATATAACTGGTATGTTGCTGGCTTGTTGCTGCGATCCGAGACTATTTGTAGACTGTTGGACGATGGTACTAACGCTAATAGTACTCTAATAAATGCCCCCCTTTGTAAATTGCACCGCCCCTGGGGCATCTATTAGAATAACTATGGTAATTGTCTGGACACAGAAAACTAATTATTTTGTAATGTTCAAATATTGATGTAAATGATGGTATTTCTATTCCTCCTCCATCTCTTTTTTCTAATATTACTATGAACACAACTGCAGTGATGATGTCGAAGAAGACAATTAATTAAATCTACCATTTACAGTATTGAAAGTCCTGTAACTTTATTAGCTCCACTGGTTGTAGACCAGAAGTGCTTATGGATGGCCTGTTATCCATTGTCTGTTGTCCATCTATTAGCACAAGTTTGTTGTCACTGCTTCTCCTAAAATACCTCAAGGATTGCCATGAAACTTGACACACACATTGATCCCTAGGTCCAGTTGGTCCTAAATGATAATGGTGCCACTCGGACATTCAATATGGCCACCACAGTGGCCATGTTAAAAATATTATTGCTACTATTTGTGAATGGATGCCGAGTATGACAACCCAAACAAGTATTCATGAATTTTTATCGAATACAGATTGTGGATATCTCTGATAAATATCTTTCATAATTCCACTTATTAAAAAAATTAGATCTAGATTCAACCAAATTTAGCATACAGTAACTCGGAGATGTAAGAAAACAGTTTTTCTACCCAATTTGGTATGTTAGAGTTTCTCAAGAATATCAGAGATGGTTTCAGTTCTCAGTAGTTAAAAAGAAGAAACAGTCTTATCTTGGATTCCTGGAAATTCTTTTATGTCAGGGAACAGCAGTCCCCTTGAGTGAGCCCTGTATGAATAGGATTGGAGGGTCACAGATTTGTGAGCAGAAAGCTCTTGCTTTCTCTATCTCTCTGCCTGTCTGTCTCTTTAAAGCACACTGGGGAGGAGAAGAGGGAAAGAATACAAGTTTTGCTTCTGATGGCAGGTGGGTAACTTAATGGTACTTTAAGTGGGGATACGCTGTCCAGGGTTCCAGAAAGGTTCACAATCATGTACCAGAGATGCTTAAAATTCGCATATTTATGTATTTGTCAGATTCATGCATCTCGCCCCTACATGTAGATTATACTCCTTGAAACTAGCTGACGACTTTGACGTGATATTTTAACTGAAAATGTTAAATTATGGACCTATTCATATATTGAGACCCAAGCATGTACCTCAAATTGAAGACACCTACTTATCTACTGCCATTCTTGAAAAACAGACCCATACAGGTGGCACATCCCCATAGCAAGCTAACACCCACTCTCTTGTGTTTACTGTTGCATTTTTAAAACCTGTTGCATTTTTAAAGATGATGATGATGATGGCAATGATGAAGGGATTTATCAAAAGAAATATACATTGTAGATGTCTTTGTAGATGTGTCTTAAGAATAAAAAGTTTTTGACAAACGAAGTCTGATTAATCAACCCCCAAACCTGTATTGGTATGTTGGTGGTTTGGTGTCTGATAACATATACAACATGCTGTTAGTAAACAAGAAAGTTGTTGGATTATTCAATGATTAAATGAACAACCACCCATACAGGAATATGCAGTCTCAGAAGTAATAGAACTCGCAAAGATGAAAAGAAGGTATGTAAGGGTGTTAAAAAATATGTCATGAAGAAACATTACAAATTTAATATGTACAAAGATTGTTTATCAAAATATAAATTACCAGGAAATGAATTTACTGAGATTGTACCAACATGAATTATATAACATTACTGTAAATAAGATTGCATTAAGTTGGTATGATGACAAGAGATATTTAGTTGATAACATGAAAACTTGACCATATGGTCATCTTCATGTTCAACCTTAAGGAGTATTCAGTTGACAACCTTGTAATCAAGTGCATACTCAAACAGCATTAAAAGTTTATTTCTTTTTGTTTTGTTTAGCTTTCAACTATCTTATCTTTAAAGAGTAATGGTATTACATTATTTTCTTCTAACACATTTTCCATTTACTATTTGTCTTTGGAGTTGATAATCTCATGTGGGTTCTTTATAACAGAATTTTATTTCTGTTCTTTAACCACAATGATATTCCGTAATGTCTACGACTGAATGCTGACATTTGTTGCTTCTTTCTTTGCATCTTCTAAGTTAGCACCCAATCGTCTGTAAAAAATGAAGTATTACTGCTTTGAAAAAATATCTATTAGTAACCTTAATGATTTGTCTAATTTATCACCAGGATCTATCATACATGTGAACCTCTCATCCAGGAGGGTTTTTCTCACAAGATGAGGGGTGTCTCCCATCACTCTCTGAAATCTCCCACTTATGCACAATTATTATTGAAAAATTAATGTTTTTTCCATTTCTTTCAACAGCTTCTTTCCAATGTAGTATATTTGCAGTAATACTGCCTGTGATCACATGACTGTGAACTGGCTTAAGCAGGGCAAGACAATTTAGTTGCTAATTTCAAGCAGCATCAAAACAATTAACATCCCTTTGATTCTGTTGGCAGGGTCGGTTGGCTTCAGTGTTGGAAGTTTGTTGACATGGGTTATACTATGTGTGATCAGAAGTAATTCCAAAAGGATTAAAGACATTAATTGATTATGGTTGGATTACTAAAGAGCTCAGTCAGCAAAAAACAACTAACATTACCGTACTTTAATTCTCTCCACAGGCTAGGTTCTGTTTCTGGGCTTTAAGTTGTCAAGATGGATTAGAGTCTATACTATGTGTGATCAAAAGAAATTCGGACAGGATTAAAGATGTTAATTGATTACGGTTGGATTACTAAAGACCTCAAGTGGTATAAAACAGGGTCGGGTTGGCTTTAGTGTTTAAAGTTTGTCGAGATGTCTAAGCGTGTGTTATCTCCCAATGCTACACCAAAATCTAAGCAACCAAAGTGTCACACAAAATTCAGTGATGGATGGATATGGGAATTTCAGTGGTTGGAATCAAGTTCAAAGGACATGAATATGCATTCTGCCCTTCCTGTAAAGCTGATTTTAAAATCTGCTATGGTGGCAAGAATGACATTATGTATCATGCAGAAACCCCATCTCGTGAAAGCATATTAAACGCAACAACACATATGCCATCACTGAAATCCATGTTCGCAGAATCTGAATCAAATGTGGATAAAGATTTACGTGCCGAGACACTGTTTGTCAACTTTATAGACGAACATAATCTCCCGTTTATGGTAGCAGACCATTTTTCAGATCTAGTCAAAATAATGTTCCATGACTCAGAAATTGCACAAAAGTTATCTTACAAACGGACGATACCTACTCACATAGTAACCCAATCTTTGGGTCCAGATTGGGATAAGAAAGTCGAAGACATGTGCTGCAATGACAAATTCGTCATTCTCACTAAAACTCCTCCCTCATTTGAATTAAAAACTCCTGACCAAATTTTGCAAAGCTCCCAATTTGTCCTAAGCTGACATTTCTGTTCTGTCACATGCATGATATATCATAATTACTTCGTGATCTTTGAAAAGGCATTTTCTGTTTTAAATCTTGTTACACATATATGTTGGAAAGATGATGATAATATAAAGAAGTACTTTTATTCAGTTTCTATCAATTCTAGCTTTGTTTTTCCGACACTTACAATCATGCGGTTATTTCATATATATTAGTTTAAACATAGATTTAATTTGTTTTGAATATTTGTGCATCTGATACAAAGCAAATGTACATGTTATGTGCATCTTTGTTTGCTTTTCTATTTATCTGCATATGCATGCCTAGTTAATGTATAAACACTACCATGCAATTTATTATCTGGTGTACTTATCAAAACAAGCCATAAACAATGGAAGTCTGAGAAACAAAATTGTTAGCACCAACGTTACTGATTTGTGTGAATTTTTTATTTTATTTTTTTAACTTAAATTAAAGAAATACTTTGCTGCTTGATTAGACTGTTGCCTCAATTTATCACTTAGAGAATAAAAAATGCTGGCTAATCGTTCGACACTAATCATTGTCCTTTTTTATAGCTGGAATGAAAAACTTTTCTGATTCATTTTCTCTGTCTTTCTTACACAAAATATAAAAAAAATCCTTTTAAACTCTATCTAGGTGCATCAAATACCATATAAGTTGAGTCCAACTTGCAAACTGCACAGACCCAGATCTGCCGTTGCATAATACACCAGCTCTGGGTCTATGCAATTTATTATGAGTAATCAGTAGAACAAACAACACGCCTTGATCTGCCAACACATTATGGCAGATCTGGCTCTATGTTGCTTGCATTTGATTTGACTTGTAAGCAAGTACATATGGTGCAAGATTTGTCAAAGTCATGTTTTTGCCCACCTCAATAATTCTATCTCTAGTTATGTAGTCATAGAAGAAAGAAATTTCATTTCTGTATCATTAATTCACTTGGCCATTGAATCTAACGTAATCGTATCACACTGGAGACAGCTAATTTCAAGTTTATAATCGGGGTTTCCGCCTTCAATAAATTCAGATGCTTTGTTAATGTAATGGTAAATCTTAAATCCTGAGGAAGAGAATTTAGATGTAGCGAAAAAAAATCTTTAAGTATTTGAAAGTCAAGTGGTATTCTAAATTTCATTTCATATACAATAAACATAACAGCTTCTGTACCAGTGTTTTGTGCATTATCAGCTCCTGATCTCAACTTTCTCAATTTTTCATTCATGATGCCTTCTTAAATCTTGTTTGATCTAAAAGAGATTGGTAACCATAAATCGTTATATCATGAAAATGTTGTAGTCATTTAATCTGAAATTATCACTACTATAAGAAATTGTTTCATCTTCAACCAGCACTTTCCAGTTTTTTCCCACTTTTCGTATTTTTTCCTACTTTTTTGTCAGACTCCCTATTTTTCCTACTTTTTCCAGAATGGCCCTACTATCCCTACTTTTTATCAAGTTGATGTTGAAAATCAGTTACACATTGCATGAATGGCCAATCTAAGCAAATTCAGAAATGATCTCTATGATGTAGAGCTGGGTTTTTAAGAAAAAATGGATGCAACCTGGACTAAAGTGACAGAATTTGAGTAAAAGCATGCTTTTGTTGAAGTTTATGAATGCAAGTCAAGTAAAGGTTTTATTTTTTCAATAACAAACAAAAAAATTTCACTCTATTTTTTTGTATGAAATAACCCTATTTTGCCCTTCTTTTTAAAACAAAGTAGCCCAACTTTTTCAAAGAGGGTTGCTGGAAAGACTGATTTTTCCCGAAATTATTTACCATTGCATTGTTAGCGTCTCCTTTCACCTTTACATCAAATGATATGAAAACGCTACTAGAAAAAATCATTACATTAGGTTTCAAACTAGATATTACTAGTTCAGGTTTAATACTACTGTGATTATGTGTAATACAAATGTGTTGGATTCAGATTTTAATACCCTGTGCTGTTTGTTTTTCTCGTGCATTTGTAAACTTACATGTATATAATATATATCTACCATACATTGACATTTTTGTTATTTACTAACTTTAAAAGATTAATTTTAAGAAAGCACATATCTATTACAACAGCAATAAATATATACTCAGAGTTTTCCTGATTATCAAGTTTATGTTCTCTAGGTTTTTATATAGATGAATCAGGTTGATTACTGTAATATAGACAAAAGTCATCGTTAACATTGGATTAGACTTTGTAATCCAACTTTGTTCTCTCAATCTTTCATTTAGATAAGAGTCGAGTGCCTTATTTCTCTTATCATTATACTGTGCTTGTTACTTCTGAAGTACTTCCATTGCATTGTTGTGCTTAATTCAGATATTATTAACAAAGCATTGCTTCCTGTAAATACTATAGAATTTGCTACTGCTCCTCCAACAATAGGTGCTCCTGCTGCCATCTGTTTAATGGTAAAAAAAAAAAAAAATGGTTATACTGGATCCAGGTTTGATTTTGCACCCTGCCAGAAATTCTGCTCTTGTTTTTCAGTCCAATTATTAAAATAGTATTTTCTTCATTATAATATATATGTGTTTCCTTTATATTATAAAGGTTAGTCTCTGATTGTTTTAATTCTAAGACGCAAGCAAAATATTGGTTGTTTACATGTAAAAATCCAGATTTTTTTAAAATTGTGTATTACCCAGTAAAACTGATTTCTTGATTTTAACTATGTACTGTTGTGAATTATCTGTTGTGTTTAACTTGTGTTTAACAAAACTTAATTTAATATAGTAAAATCTGTAAATGGTAACTAATGTCTGAGGTGTAGTTTCAGCTTTAGAAATATATTGCAACCCTTTTTTAAATCAGGTTTTTAATATCAATTTCTAATTCAGACATAATGATAATATTATATTGATCACTATTAAATCCGATTCTATCACAAAACTCCTGACTTTTTTACAATATGAAAATCAAAAACAATAAATACCCAGGGTATACAATTTTTTTTTCTCAAACTCCTTTAATACTTATCAATTTCATCTTTAATTGTTCTACTTCTATCAAACAACACAATATTATTTACACCCATTTCTGTGTTTATTTCAGTCAAAGCTGTACCAAGTTCTCCACTTAATGTGATAGTCTTTTTATATGCTTCAGTTTTGATACCTCTGCATCTGTTGTAAATCTTTTCTCATTCATTTATCTTTTGTCTAATTTGTCAATACTACATTTACCACACCGATACGATTAAGCAATCCTTTATCAACATATTCATTATTATCTGTTTTAGACAGGTCTATGATGGCGCTAAGCTCATTTTTTAGAATTGGTAAAGTCTGATCATTTATCACTTTGATTTTATTATTGAAATCAGTGATAGATAAATCAAAAGTAATTCTCATAGATATTATCATGCTTCATTCACACTCACTTTGTTTTTGTTGTCCTCAGTCATGTGGTGAAATAATTAATTAGCCTTTTAATCTCTTGATCATTTTTCTTTTATATCTTGTTTAAGTTAAAAAAACAAAAAACAATTGAAGTTGTTCAGTTTTGATTGTAAAGTATTATAGTTTTTTCAAGAGATTGTTTTTTTTTCTTCCATAGCACTCTCTAATGTATCCATCTCTGAATTCTACTTTTGTTTGATTTATTGTAAGTGTTGTTAAATGTTTTCTATTTCCTCAGTTGTTTACTTGCTTCCTCTCTCTCTCTCTCTGTTTGCAATGCTCGTATAACATCAGATGAAGTATTATAGCTCTAAGTCTTGTGTATCTAATATCTTTTTCGCATTGGCATCAGTATGCTTTTGTAGCTCTTTTATTTTAGTGGCTCTTGCATTATTGATTTGGTTGATTGATAGAAGGTTGTTGTCTATTTGTTCTCTCCATGTTTTAATATCTTTCAAATTATTATCCTCTAAAGTCTTTAATTTTTGTGTACTAACACATGTAGTTACAAATTGTGTGGTAGCAGCATTGTTTGCATTAACTAGTTTAATTCAATTGGAAATATGGTGGTTATTCATGTTTAAATCAATTTCAGTATTTTCTTCATGGTCATTTTTTGTTGTCATATCTTCTTTGGCTTTATTCGTCTACATTTCAAGGTTACAGAATCCATCAGGAATTAAAACAGTTCTCGTTTCATTCTTATTGTAGATGTAATAAAATATGTTGTTTTCACATCATTGGAAAATATTTTAATAAACAGCAACAAAATATATTCTCTAATGATATTTATAGTTTATCATCTCTATATTCAATCAGATCTGTAAAATAGATTTTTCTCATGTCCTGCTACTGTAATATAAGTCATTTATGCAGAGAAAATTATTTGCTTATGTTTGTTTTAATATGATCTATTAATTTATTTCCTTTAAAAACAAATTCTCTTCCTTACTCACTGTATTAAACAATTTACTTTACAAATGCATTCTTTATCTCCCAGTATCTGTTATACTCGTTAACTACCAAATTAAATTGTTGTCACTTATTGCCTGACTACGTGTGTGTGCATCTGATATTGTTTAACCTAGTAATAGCAGAAGTTACTATCTCATCATGTTTCATAGCCTTTTTGTTGATCAACTTTTTCTTTAAAGCTATTGCAACAAATCCAAGTAAAGTTGCACCAAAGCCAGTGAAAGTTAGAGGTATAATAATTCCTGTTGATAAGCCCACAACTCCTAAACTAGCAGCTGCCACACCAATTCCACCTGACACTGTTGATATGCTGATTTCTACCCATTTTAAAACTTCATATACTGTGTTGTATTCCTGTCAATAACCTCGATAGTGTTCTATATATCTAACCAAATCATTTTTGATTTCGTTAATCTTTTGCCATCTAAAATTCATACCATTGTCTTTTTTAAATGAAGTTTTATGAACTGTTTATACGATTGAAATGATGTACATAATTATTTTGTCTGGTATGATTCCAGTTGCTACCAAAAAGTCAACTTTAAACTCAGATAATGAAAGTGAAAGAATAAGTTTTAATTAATTTAAATTTATTGTGTGTACCTCTTGACATAATAAATATCTTTTTTAAAAGTACACTGTATAAGGGCTATAAGATAAATGCTAACCGTTGAATGGTAAACAGTCTTAATTATGTTACTTGTTCCGTTTATTACTGTTAAATTTCTCTCTCAACAACATTTCTGGACTTGGGTTTAACTGCTGTTCTTTATTTTTTCTTGATATTGGTCTTGATTTTTGTCTTGTTCTAGATGATTTTCTTATTCTTTATTCATTTCTTAATTTGGTTGAATGGTAAACAGTCTTAATTATGTTACTTGTTCCGTTTATTACTGTTAAATTTCTCTCTCAACAACATTTCTGGACTTGGGTTTAACTGCTGTTCTTTATTTTTTCTTGATATTGGTCTTGATTTTTGTCTTGTTCTAGATGATTTTCTTATTCTTTATTCATTTCTTAATTTGGTTTTTGAGATATATAAGGTTTTAAAATATAACTATTTTTACGTACCAAAACAATAACTAAAACGAGAATTACACCACCTACCAAGTAATGCATCCACTTGTTTAAACTGACCCTTCTTCATTTTCAGTTGCTCTTGGTTTTTTTAATTCATTCTCAAGTCTTTCTGCTTTTACTTTTTTAAAACGTCTGTTGATTTTCAAACCAAATTGCCTTCTAAGTTCAACTCTATGTGGATCTTTATTCTTCTGCGATGTTAATTTTTCAACCTTTGTTTCAGACGTATTTTCACCAATATTTTTACCTTGATCAACTTCCGTTTAATTCAAAACATACAAGGCAGAGATAACATGATTTAAAACTAGCTGTAAATAACAATAGTACAAAATGATTTCTAAAAAATATTTAATGTACGTTATGGAAACTAGGACATGTCCGAAATGTAAAATAGTTAAAGGCACAAATGAATTTTAAACAACTAGTTATTACTGAAAATCATGTATGAATGATTATGACAGAAATTGCAGAGGGAAAAAATGTATAAAAGACTCAAATGAATACCACGCAAATTACATTAAAGAAAAATATCACAACGATAAAAATGTTAACCTAATTTGCATGTTAGGAGTTCGAACTTTATAGACATTGACTAAAAACATCAAAGCAGATACACTGTTACAAATTCTAGGTGTTCCAATTATTCATTTTTACCGTAGGTGATTAAACTTTACAAACTCTAAAGATGCTAGTGATGATGATTTAAATATAGATCATTTTATTCATTGTGATTCATTTGACTTGTATGATCCAAAACAGCAAAACAAAACAAAAATGTTTTCATTTGTCGAATACAAGATATATTAAATCTCCCGAATACAGATCAAAGGGTAAAAAAAAAATGCCATTGGAAACAGCGATAATACAACATATGAAAAACTTAAAGACTATTTTTGTATAACATTAATTAGATTGTTTTATTTTCTTTTTCCTGATTGTTTCTTAAATATAATGTGTTTGAATGTTATCAAACTATCATTTATTGCTGGTAGAGACAGTCCTAACTTATATTAAATAAACCTGATAAAATATCTGATACTATTTGTTGTTATGCAATCTTATTTTAATTCTGTCTATAATTTGTTTAAATTATCAATGAATAGAAATTTACTAATCAATGATGTTGCTGTCAGGATCACAACATCTGATTATGACTTTGATATATTAGCCGATCTTGAATTGACAATGATTTTCTATGTTTTCTTTATTTGCTTTCCATCCATTTTTCTCCAACTCCTTTTCAGTTTAAGTTATACCCGTTATCTCTTTGTATGTTCCACTGGAATACTAATTTTCCAGTTCTTCTTTATATTCTGCAATGTCAGGTGATGAAATGCCACTGTTATTTTGTCCTGTATAAACATAATATTTTGCATGTTGTCTATCTACCATTTAAATAGTGTAATAATGAGAGAAGGTGGTAGAGAAGATTTTTGCCAAAGATTTGAAAATCATATTTATGATGACAATAATCATGATAAACAAATTTATAATGCAACATCTAAAGATCCTTCAAATTCTAATAATTTATCTAATGATGGATTTAGAAGTTCTTAACAAACTCCTGTATCTGAAGCATTAGTAGATGAATAGAAAGAATTTACTAAACACTATTTAATACATAATAAAAACAATTAGTCAAACATAATTTCAAAATTAAAAGTGGAACATTGTATTACCAAGAAGTAGGTTAAAATCCAAAACACATTTTTAAAAGTTATTACAATTAAGCTATCAGTACTTATCTATGTAGTTACACACTTATCTCTGTAGTTACACACCTATCTCTGTAGTTACCCAAAACGTGGCATTAACTTTCTTAGATTTTTAGGTTGGATAAAAGATGAAAATGGATATCACCAGATGATAAACAAAAAAGACATTCGAACCGACAGTTTCCATCTAACAACAGATCCTGAGGAAATGGAAATGCAAACAATACACACAAATGAACCATTAAATCAGCAATTAAGAGAAAATGAAATTTTTTTATATGTTTACTTTCAACAAATTTCAAAGTGAAAACCTAATCTTGCAGAAAAAGATTGTTTACTCAACAAAAAGAAAGATAATTAAGAAGATGTGTAACTATATGAGACTTGTAGAATCTAAAACGTTTATATAAAAGCTAATCTTGAAATATATGACAAACAATAGAGAAATAAAAAATAAGATACTCATGCAATCAAAAGAGACTAAATGCAGTTAAAATGTTGCGTACAAATAGTTGAACTTTAACAGCTCTAGAGCATATGGTTTGAGACAACACTGGAAAAATAAATTCAAATGCTAGTGAAAAGTTACCATTAGATGAAAGTTGTAAAAGGTTAACGACAACATTTTGACAAATGCTGCAATTATTAAAGCTGTAGGTATAACTATCAACTGCTGCTCTGTCTATATTAAATTTGGTAAAAGGAGTTGTTCCCCCTACAACAGCTAAATCTGCTCCTGCTCCAAGCGAATAATTTTTAATCTAAGTATTGTAAATATTTTGTTTGATTTAGCTAAGAATGCAGCAGCATTACCCAGAATGCAACAGCATTACTCAGAATACAACAGCATTACCCAGAATGCAACAGCATTACCCAGAATGATTAGCAGTGTAATAAGCTAGCTTTAAGTTAAAGCAGCTGATAAGATTGTTGATGCTTTTTTATCAGTTCTGGTATTAGTTGGTTTGTTGTTTGAAATTTTAGTCAGAGGTATGGACACCACCACCACCACCACAACAACAACGACAACAAAATAAAGAAAGTCCTAATATTTATTACAAAAATATAAAAAAAATATGCCAGCTCCTACAACAATCAACAAAAATATAAAAGCTGTTTTGTTTGTTTCATCATCTTTGTATTTTCAATAATTTTTCAGGTACATTATCATTATTATCTATAATGTTGTTATTTAAGTTTTTTTTTTTTTCTTCTTCTTCATCGTCTGTCTTTGGACAAATTACAACAGATTGTTTATCAGCTGCTGGGCTCGTATATTTTACTACTTCGTGATTTATATAAGTGTCCAATTCTAGTTTAAAGCTATTGGATGACTTTTTTAAAGTTGTTGGTGTAGTCAACAATTCTACCCATTTTCATGACCATATCACTAGGCAATAAAAATATACCATTACCACCAACAGCATAGTATAGTTTAACTTTTGAATCTCAAATATATATAGTTTAAATCTTGTTGTAATGTATTCATCTGAGTCATAACCTTATTCTCCTAAAATTAATTTCTCAACCTTTTTGTTGAATCTTGAACAGTTCAAAGAAACTGTGTAATAGATGTTCTGTTTTGAACTTGACCACGTAAAACACATATCACGTAAGATTTTATGCTCTGATGTAATCTTGCAAATACCTTCATCTATTAATCCGATGCTACCTTGCAAAAGAAGGTAAGCCCAACATATTTCCTAGTCTGGTTTTGCTTGTTAATTTATCTTATTGAAGTTACAGCTTACCTCATAAAAATAAACATTACGAATTTCTTTGTTACCTGTTGTATGATTATGTCGTCATTCACTAATTCCAACCATGTTTTTCCAGCAGATACGATAATTATCTTTAACAATTTTATTTTTACTATTAAGATATCTCCAGTCATGATTAGGAGGATGCTAAAGTTATTACAAATTATGTTCAATTGTTTTAGATTTATGCTAATATTTATTATTTGAATTTAATGTTTGTTCATCGGATAAAGATCGTGAACATTCAGACAATAGTATTTGAAAGTAGATGTGAAGCCTATATACCGGTTTTATTAACTCATATATACTTTCATCTGTTAAATGCCAGTAAGATATTCCACATCCGGCTGTTGCCATCCACACTGCCCAGTTAATTTGATTTTTGCCACATTTTAACATAACACTGTGCTTTGTATCTGTTAATACAGTCACCACGGTCTAATTTTTAGATGTATTTATCAAAAATGTTTAATGGTTTGTATGTTAAATAATTGCTTTCAATGTGGTAAATGTTTATCTCTGTAAATGTTTGTGCAATGTCTTTAGTAACTGGAGCATTGAACTGAGTCGCAGGTCTTGAAAAAGGTGCTGTACTTGTTAATTTTTAAAATCTGATGTCCATTATTTGATTGTCACAAATTTTAACACTTTATTTCTTTTATTTTTTGCGATAAATTTTTGATGTTGGAAAATGCAGTTGATACATCGTATAAAGTAAATATTAATTAGTGGTTTATTTGAAAAAACATTGTCTGTTAATAGACAAATTGCCTAGAAATATACATAAACTCAAGTGTGTGTGGCCTAGAAATATTTGTAAATAAATTAATACATATGGCCTAGAAATTGTGTGTGTGTGTGTGTGTGGGGGGGGGTATTCATTTTTTTTATGATGTTTTTTGGTAGTGGCCTGGAAATATTTTTTAAATTTATGATGTTTATAGCCTAAAAATATTTTTAAAACTTAATATGTTTGTGGGGTGAAAAAAGGACGTTTTGGCAGTTAACCAATAGCTACCCCACTACTTCTAAAGTTCCACATATTGTCCAATCTTTGTGCATCCGTTATTTGTGTACGAGTTATTGCCCTTTTTACTTACAGGTGGATGCAGTATATTAGATAATTTTGTGAATGCAATTGGTCTTGCAGGTTTTAGTAGATGCTGTGAAATGTAGTACAGATTATGGTCATCATCATGAGATATACATGTTGACCAGTCATTGTACTCATTATATTCTCAGAAGAGTTATGCCCTTTTACTGACTATAGATTTGTCTCCATTATGAGGTAGGAGTGGGATGCTGGAGAGCCGATGGTATATTTACGTGAACAAATTGCTCACCATTCCTCCAGTCATTTTTTAAGGTAATAATTAGGGATTAAACATTGATATGATGGTCATTATTCAATCATCTAACTTATACACTCTTTTAAAAAAGTGTCAGTTACTATCACAGGCACGTTTAACAAGTTTTATTAACATTTATGATATGTATATAGTATATACTATGTACGTATCATAAATATTAGTTAAAATTGTTACTATGGAGAGCCGTGAGAGTCACTTATAATCACCTACTTTATTATATACCTACCCAGGGCCGGATTAAGACATTTAGAGGCCCTAAGCACAAAATAAAAACAATACTAAACCGTAATTTCACTTTTTTTCTTCTTTTTTTTTTTTCTTTTTTTTTTTTTATTGCAGACCCTGCTTTGCTAGTGACTTAAGCACGTGCTTAGTCTGCCTATTGGGTAATCCAGCACTGTACCTACGAATTTTCTACCCAAGAAAGAGACAGAATTCTACCGTCATTTCATACAAGCAGGAAAACCATACTATCGTTTTCTACTTCCGTATTACCATACTCTCAACCGAGGCTAGAACTACTTTATCCTCGAGGTTTCTTGGTAACAACAGCAGTGCCCCTAGCGACGGAATGCCAACCCTATAATATAATATTCGAATTAGGGACGTTTCGCCCCATTGACGTTTCGGCCCAAGACATTTCGCCCCACTTCAATGGACATTTCGTCCCACTTCAAATGGACATTTCGCCCCACTTCAATGGACATTTCGCCCCACTTCAATGGACATTTCGCCCCACTTTAATGGACGCTTCGGACCATGACATTGTATGTTCTGACATCGTTTAATAAATATAAATGTTTAAATTCAATTAAATTATTTTTTTTTATTCCAAAACATATGTGCTAATATTTTATTTCCTTTGCAATAAAGCTTAATTAAGCCCAAAGAACACTTGCTAGATAATTATGTTCGTTTAAAACGGTGTTCTTTTGAAATTATAATTATTTTTGAAACAAGTCTTTGAGATTTTTTTTTTTTTTTTTCTCCATGTATCGTCACCCTCTAGTGTATGGGACTAATGACTGCAAATGATTGATGAAGAGTATAGAAAAAAAAGAGATAGTAAGACAAGTTATCCTCTTATCAGAAGGAGATAATAATAATAATAATAATAATAATAATAATAATAATAATAATAATAATAATAATAATAATAAGAAGAAGAAGAAGAAGAATAGGCTTATACTTAGACTATTCGATTTACGGACCCATTTCAATTTCTTTGATTTACGTTCAGCATGTCATTATACCTGACAATATTTTCACCTTTTTCTCCGTTTATGTAATAAGCCTGATCAGAAAATAAATCTATCGTTTACAGTGATCATTATTTTCCATACTGCGATACTTTTATTTTCGCAGTTACGAAAACTGAAGTTTATGATGAAGGGTAATCATATTTGTTGGGAATGGCGAGGTCGTTGTAGATAGTTAATAAATGTAGAAATGTCCAGTGAATATGGGGTGAAATGTCTTGGGCCGAAACGTCCATGGGGCGAAACGTCCAGGTACGTCCATGAAGCCGGGTGAAATGTCTTGGGCCGAAACGTCCATTGGGCGAAATGTCCCGGTACCATAATATTCATGGACATGTCAGCTTTTCAAAAAGTAATTCGGTTTATGCTTTAAGATGAAGTTCGTATTAAAGAGGTTGAAATGTTTAGCAATTTCTTGTGTTTTTCAGCTACATATAATGATTTTATTAAATTATCTGAAAATTTATAGGTATATAACAAAAATATCACAGTATTGCGATTTTGATTGCTAGATCACGTCTCGTTGTCAGCATACCGGTAGGATAAAACATCCGGATCAAGACTGGACACTTCGCGTCTCGTAATGATCCGATACTGAAAACTTGACGTAATCTAGCAAGCAAGATCACGTTACTGTGATAATACTATATATGTACCATACCCCCACTTCAAAATGCCAGTCCAGTCAGCTGACAATAAACGTTCCAGATATTGACATTTCTACCGCTGTTACAAAATGGCAAACTTCATAGAGGTAAGAGAGCTATAAATTTCGAGTTTTAAGATGGTTTTAAACTGTGTTGTCAGTAGAACATAGTTCCTGTAAAATTAGAAAACCTGCATTTTGTGCTCATTGCACAAATTCATTGGGTCAACCTAAATGAAACTTTTGTTAGACCATTTTCAAAAAACCTTGTTGAAACTTTGTACTTAGAATCACAGGGCTCGTGTCTTTGCTTAAAATTGTAAGAAACTATACGAGTCCCCATTGCTTAGAATCACCTGCAGTATCTGCTCATGACATACCCATCCAATGGGGAATGGTCTATGCGAGCGTTTCAACATATCATTGCTTGATACTCTTACCCCAGGTCAAAGGGAGCTTGGAAATCTTATTGCAGGCTACTGTAGTCCGAGTTTCCACTGACCCTTCCCACCCCATTTTAGACATTTTGACACCCCAACATAAATGTCACAATATCTAAAATGGGGTATGAAGGGTCAGAAGAAACTGGGGCTAGGCCACTGGTGCATAACAGGATCCGTCATACATAAATATAACTGATAGCAGCATCTGTCATACAGCCATTGTATGCACACATGTATGTATGTAATTTTATGGAATAAAATGTGATTAAGGTACATGTACCTCTAAAAAGGTGGGTGGGTGTGCAATTAATCAGCCCTAATGTGTGTGTGTGTGTATATGGACAGTCTTTACTGAGATAAACCAACTCATTTTTAAGTTGGGGCATCTCAGTAAGAGACTTGGGTTTGTCTATAGAAATGCATTATTCATATATCTGTGGAACAGCCTTCTGGGAGATTTTTTCTTGATTTCCAGAAGATTCATCTTGATTATATACATGTAAAGTACATGAGGAAAATACTGATTGGCTTCAGCATATATACTTGACGTGCTATCAATAAATGTACTATATTTACATTATAAATGATAGATAAGCCCAGTTCTGCTCTATAAACAAACAAATATAATCAAGAGAGATATTACTCTTTGTACAGATATGACAGTAGATCTGTCATACTTTGTACAGATATGACACAGTAGATCTGTCATACTTTGTACAGATATGACAGTAGATCTGTCATACTTTGTACAGATATGACACAGTAGATCTGTCATACCGTTACAGATCAATCCATGCAGGGGCATAGCTAGGCACTTTTCTAATGTATGCACTAAAAGAGTAGTGGAGGTTGGGGGGAGGGGGCACTCCAAGAACAATAAAACATAGTATATTTTTATTTGTCTATGATAAGTACGTGCATCTATGTATATGCCTAGCTACATCACTATGAGGGGCATAGACAAGCCATGGAACTAAATAATGAACGGGTTGGATTGTTTTTCTTTGTTTTAACTGCACTAAGTGCCTTTCCAAAGGCAGCTAACCCGGGCTGGCTGGGGTAGGTATCTAACTTGCGACCCTTTGATTACGAGTCTACCAACTGAGCTTTCATTGGAAATGGCATAAGACATCAAAGGGATTATAAAGACTATTCAGAGCATCCCACAAAGAACGAGACTTATTGAAAAGCGTGTGTTAATGAATGACTTCAAAAAATATCTGAGACTCTCTGTAGAATTTTTTTCAAGACATTAACAGGAGAAGAATGTTAGTTTTGAGAGCCTGATTTTGAAAGAAGTAGATATTTCATTTGTGCCACTTTGTTTGGCAATTTTTTGAAAAATAGAAATAAAGAATGATATTTTAAAAAATCAATGTAAATACTCAGATTTTGCACTTTACTATGTAGAAGATTGCCTACCTACATCAGAAATGTTTCCCATGAAAATCATGTACTTTTTACCAATAATTTATTAATTTTATGATCTAACTTGCTTAATAAATATTATCAAACCCAATAGCAGCAAATTATAGACTACCAAAAGAATTTTTAAAAAGGCTTCAGCATGGATGTTGTTGGACAAATTGCACACCAATGCATCAGATTTGGGATGGGATGCTCACCTGGAGTCAGAGGGTGAAATACTTTAGGGATTTTGGTCCCGGGAAGAAGCAACCTTTCATATAAACAACTTGGGCAGTGTTTCTAGCCTTACAGAGATATGTCAACCTCATAAGGCATCATTGTGTTATGTTCACCTCAGATATGTCAGTAGTCATGTACATCAGGCATTAGGGAGGTACATGTGCTTCTTCTTTTTTGCATGGAAGTATGGAACCTCCTTCGATGGGCAGCCTCAGAGAATCAATCTCTGAGTCTGCCATATTATGGGAAAGAGGAATATCCTGGTGTACAGTCTGTCTAGAGGGGATTGTGCAGTCCTCACAGAATGGTTTCTCCACCGGTCAGTTTGCTATGAGACTGAACAACAAACTCCTCTTTTATATTTCTCCAGTACCAGATCAGAGGGCTTGGGCAGTGGATGCTTTCAGTCTAAAGTGGGATTGTCTATGGTACGCCTTCCCACATTTCAAACTAATTCTGCAGGTGCTCCACAAGTCAGGATCTCCACTGCTCAGCTCATCCTAGTAGCCCCTCTGTAACCTCAACAGTCATGGTTGAATGACCTGCTCAGCCTGCTGGTAGAAGAGCTCAGGAGATTACCACAGAGGAGGGACCTGCTGTCGCAGCACATGGAGTCTCTCCTCCACAACAGCCCCCAGATTCTCCACCTTCACACTTGGCTTATCTTGAGTAATCAATCCACCAGGACCAGTTTTTCAAGCAGTGTTGCTAACTGCATTGTCCAGGCTAGGAGACAATATGTTTCCAGGGTTTTTGATGCAAAGTGGAGAATCTTCTGTGATTGGCACAGTAGGAAACAGGTTGATCCTAGCTGCTTCCCACTGAGTGCAGTTGCTGGTTTTCTTCTCTTTCCTTTTGAGGAAAGAGAATGTTCAGTGTCCACTATTAAGTGCTATAGGGCAGCCCTTTCTAACACTCTCAAGTTCTCTAGAGGTTCTGCCATTGGGTTGAACCCTCATCTTTCTGCGCTTTTGAGACCGGTGTCTCACTTACTAATGCCTAGATGGAATCTTTTGTGTGTTCATGGGACATTGTCAATACCCCCTTATGAACCTTTGAGTGAAGCTTCCTTTGAGAACCTTACTTTTAAGACTGTTTTCCTGCTGTCCTTAACATCAGCAAGGAGGAGTGAGCTTCATGTCTTGTCAGTGGAAAAGGGTTGTTTATGTTTCAGTGGTAATTATCATTCAGTTTCTCTTCATTGCCAACCTGTGTTTCTGGCTAAGAATCAGCTACTTTCAGCAGCTCCACTTGCTATTGAGATCCCCAGTCTCAGCTGTATCTGTGCTGGGGATGATCAAGATAGGCTCCTTTGCCCAGTTAGGGCCTTAAGGTTTTATTTATTTTCTTCTAAAGGAAGAAGGAAGGGTAGGAATCATCTCTTCCTACCTATTAAAGGTTCCAATGATATTTTGGTGGCTACTATTTCCAGGTGGATTGTCTTCACTACCAAGAGAGCTTATCAGTCCCTCACTGAGTGTGACCTTTCCTTCATGAGAATTAAAGCCCATGAAGTTAGGGCTATTGCTACATCTTGGGCCTGTTTGAATCACTCCTCTTTGGATGATGTTATGAGAGCCACCTTCTGGCAGTCTTGCACCACCTTCTCCTTTTACCTTCAATCTTTGGTGCATCGGTACAAAGGCATTTTCACGTTGGGCCCTATAGTGATGGCTGAACACATGACTCAACCTTTTACCAGCTTACAGTAATGAACATTCCTACCATAAGGGCAAGTACAATAGTTTTCTATACCAGATTTGTTGAGGCCATCAGCCTACCTCCTAACTGGTAAATTCAGCAATGCAATAGTAGTAGGTAGTGTATTACTGCTATTCAAAAGTAGGTCTTTTTTAAGGGGGGGGGGGGGTACAACTAATTTTAATTACATAATACTTATTTGCTACTATTGCAAAGATTCCTTCCTCCCAACCCGCTCTGATGTCCTGTATTCTAAATCCAAGTCAGAAGAATATGGTATTCCATATGTTGGCTGCAACTAATTAGTAAGACTGCGATCATGTTCTTTTCAATTCTGGCCCTCCAATACTAATTGGAAGGGGGAGTAATTAGCTTGGTCCGTGGACTATGAGTCCCAGAAAAGGAAAGCATTGCAATAGCAGTAGGTAAGTAAAACTAGTTTTACCCCCTACAAAAAAATATATTTTGCCCAATCAAACCAGGTGTTGATTGTGTGTCTGAGAAGATGCACACCAGTAACGTTCTTGCCCAACAAACTTGAAGGTCACCAGTACCTCAATTGGTATTTGTGTATTATGATGCTAGTACCCAACATATTTCTTCTTCTTATGTTATCACATGTATATTTTTTTTTTTAGGCTTTTCATATATTAAATGTTATTAGTCACACATTATTTTATGTCATATATTAAATGTTATTAGTCACACATTATTTTATTAAATGTTATTAGTCACACATTATTTTATGTCATATATTAAATGTTATTAGTCACATATATTAAATGTTATTAGTCACATTATTTTATGTCATATATTAAATGTTATTAGTCACATATATTAAATGTTATTAGTCACATTATTTTGTGTCATATATTAAATGTTAGTAGTCACACATTATTTTATGTCATATTAAATGTTATTAGTCATACATTATTTTATGTCATATATTAAATATTATTAGTCACACATTATTTTAGATATATAGTATTTGTGACCTTTAATAAAATGAAAGAAAAACAATAACCCAATAAGCTTTTCTCCTGAACCACTGCCAGATTTAATTACTGTCATTACCCCCAAAAAAACAAAACAGAGAAACTAATTCCAGATTTAAATGTTGTGGCCAGACCACATTTCATTACGTACATAGGTAACAGTATTAGATATCACACTCATTATGATGCTTACTATTTGTCCCAGTATTTTTTAGTGCCAACTGGAGATTATAAATTGTGATTCAGTAATGGATACCTTTGTGTGCTGTTTGCTAATCATGGTTGGTTCAAAGTTAGAGCAAGTTATATCAGATAAATGAAAATTATTTGAGTAATTATATAGCGAGTGTATATCAAACTATAATATAACATTGTGTTGTTCAGTAATACTGACAAAGTGTTTTCTCAAAGAAATAAAATTGGGTTGTGCAGCCATGGTTCTCTTTTGGTAAATGAAGGACAATAAATGAGTTTAAAAATTGTGATGGACCAAGTCATTTCTTTTCTAAATGAAACTGGAAACACTCATATTTTATTAGACTTAATAGACAGTGTGACATGTATGAATTTGCTTTCACAAGCTTACATTTGTCAATTACCCAGGTTAGCAATTTTGGGTCCACATGAGCCTCTTGTTCTAATATATACCCCCAAATTTAAACTTTTCTATCCATGTATTACTAGTAATTTAAATGGCTACCTTACAAAATTCGCAAGTTTCCCCACATCCTTTCTTTGTTGACAAGAATTGGAATTTGAAAAAATATTATTTATTTTCAAGTGTATTTTTTCCACACTGTCGAAAGTCATAGTCAGTCAAAAACATTTTAAAAATGGCATTGACATGTTATGAAATAAAAAAAAAAAATTCAAAATATATTAATGCCAAACTGTGGCAAGACAGCCTAGAGATTTGTTTTAAAAAAGTTTGTGAATGTTTAATGTTAGACTAATAAAAACAAATGATTTAGAAAGCAGAAGGTTAGATCTATCATATGCTACTTTAGTTGGGAAATTTATGATGGATAATGTTCATTTTGCTCAAGGGTATGTACTAAATTTGGTGTGCATTTTTATTATATACAAACAGATTTACTGAGATGTAACCTTTTTGATTACACACTGATCTCAAAATAGGCTTGGGGATATTTAATGTGTGACACATTTGTTAAAGATTTTTTTAAGAAAACAGGAGGGTGGAACTCCGGCTTGTGCTGCATCAGATGTGATTATTATCGAAGAATTATGTTTATTTAGCTCATTTTAAAGTTATAACAATATTTAAAACCATAAATCTGTATTGAAATGAATGTAAAATGTATATCTTCATGAGAGAGGTAAAAGCAGGGAGATCATGTATACATGAGCATATGCCGTAGCTTGCAGGTAGTCAGCCCATCCTGACAGGAACTGAGCTGGCTTTTACACCCAGGTGGAAAAATTTGGACCTCGCCCAAGACAGAATTGTTTCTTTTTATCTTCTGTTTCCATTCCCTGTGTTGTTTAGTTCCCTGACCAAAACATCATATTTATATTTTTGTCAAGCCTGCCTTGGCGGAATCTAGACATAGGCGATCACTTTGGTGTCCATGTGCAGGTCAATCTATATGTCAATCCACACCCTAGATTGACCTCATTGTTATATATTTTACTTTCCTTTTATTTTGATACCATTTTATCCTACCCTCTGTGGAAATGGAATATAACTTCACTATGCAACTTCTGTTTATCTTGTATCATTCTGGTTCATGGGTCATCTGATGGAATGAGGATTTTTCTCATTTTTTTTTAAGGTGATAGCACATTAAACTTATTCAGGTTGTTTACTTTTCTTGTTCTTCACTAATGTGGTCAGTTTCACAAATACAGTTGGTCACAGAGTCATCTTTTTTGGTATATGGATACATCTTGATGTGTACAATACCAGTTTACCAAAGTTGTTCAGTGTGTCATCTACATTTCACACTTCCCTGACTTAGGTTAACTTTTTTGTTTACCATAGTTATTTATGTACTGTCATTTAGAACATCCTCGTCTTTTTCCAATGTGAGTTGAATAACTTCAACTCTCTGAAAGAGACTTGGAGGTAATCGTAGTGCTACTTCCCAAATTGGTAGGTTTTTGGCAGACCAACATCCGGCTAGATGTGCAAAGAACAGTGTCTTTCAAAATGATAGATGTTAAAAATAACACTCGACCACATTTCAACAATCAATGAAATACCTGCAATTTGTCAATTTGTAATGTTATTCCTCTAACTCTGTAATGATTTGAAGAAATCATTCAGTTTAAATAGCCTTAAGCTATTGCTTACACTGCTGTTAGTGATGACACATCATCTAGTCATTGTGACATTAAAAAGTTATTATGATGAAATAACAACCATGGGCTTGTGGGCACTTCAAAATGACCATTATTTACATCTAAGGTTTCTTCTAGCATGCGATGGAAAAGTGGAAAAGGCTGTCATGTAGTGTAGGATGTAGATACATCTTGCATATGTTGAACCCAAAGGCTCATATTAAATATGTCATGAGACCTATACTGGCATACCCCAAAATATATGCAAAATAATTGCAGAATGTTTCAATCACACTTTGAAAAGTTCATGCAAGTCAAATCATGTGTTGGGTAATTTTCTTCCATTATGTCATGCCAAATTTGTATTAATTTCATTACAACCTGCAATTCCATGTCATATATTTTCAGCTTGTTTCTGGACTGCGCCAGGTTTTCCATTCTGGGAAAACCAAGAAATTTGACTGGCGTTTTGCGCAGCTGACAAAAATGCTGAACATGCTCGAAGAAAATAAAGAGAAATTTTGTGAGGCACTGAAAAAGGATTTAAACAAGGTCAGTAACTATGTGTGTATTGGAGACAATACCAGAATAGGTGATTTGCCAATTTCAAGAGTTATGGCTGTCGAGAGTTATTTCCCTTTCAGTGGTACAGACATTATCATTTCCTTCTTGCAATCAAATGAAACTTGAATTTCAACAGTTTTCCTCCATCTAACATTTGCAAACTTTGAGGACATTGTACAGTATACCATCCAAATAATATTAAGGTAACTGTTGATACCAGAACAAATTGCTTTCTAAATGTCATCGACAAGGTACATAAGGTATTCATTATAAGAGATTTACTTAGTTGTTTTTGTCTCCTTATCATTTGCAAAGAGAGGTATAAGTGCACACCACTCTTTTTGGTCAAAACTCCCATAAAAATATCCAGTGATGAGCATGCTTGTCTTGGTCCAAGGATGGCTTATAGGAGGAAAATGGCTGCTAAAATACATGTATGCCTAGAAAATCATGATTTTTTTTAAAACCTACCACCTATCATGTGTTTTGTCTCATTACCACGTAACTTTGTTGGTTTAATTAGTCTCAGAAATGGATCTTACATGTATTTTATTGGGTGTGACCACATGTAGAGAGAAAATAAACCTCCAAAGTGGAGATCATGCAACATAGACAAAGGGAGCTAGCTCCTCTATTATGTACATTCATGTGATAGGGACATTGTTTATGAGATTGTCAGTGTGTGTTTATTATGATGAGCTTTAGCATCATGTAATTTACCCAAAATAATAATTTTAGTTTATATACTGTAAATCACAATATTTTAGTGGCCTCATTGAATATTGCTTTTCTGGGATTTATAAATCCTTTAATCATATATATAATAATTTTCAGACTTGAATAAACGTAAAGTGCTTATTTGGTACGGATGAAGCTCAAGCAGTTTTATTCACCATATCGGCCTGAATCCCTTGAATCTGAATTGTTCACGTGTTTTACTTCACTTATTTCTCTTTATAATTATATAAATAATCATAAACCAGTCTATTACCAATATCAACATGTCGCGTGAGACTTCTCACGGGGAAAATGGCAGAGGCACAGCAGATTCGGGGAGAGAAGATTTTTGAATCACTAGCGAATAAAATCTCAGATCTGGACTATATTATCTAAAAAGAACACAGGTTTTTATTCGTTAATGAGTGTGACACAGAAATATCAGGCAGTATTATCAATCTTCCATTTATCAGTAGTCTGGGTGGTTCATTGCAACAATAAACTAAAAAGTTTGAAAAACTTTTAAACGACAAACAATATTTTCAGGCTGTACATTCAATACATTCAAAACAGCAGGTCACAAAATAAATTGCACTTACTGTATATACTTGTGTATAATCAAGGTCCAAACGCAAACAACATAGACCCTGATCTGCCATCACATAATGTGCCGGCAGATCTGGGTCAATGTTGTTTGTTCTACTGATTAGTCCTTAAAAACTGCATAGACCCAGATCTGCCGGCACATTATGCGACGGCAGATTTGGGTCTGTGCAGTTTGTAACAGCTTATACGCAAGTATATACGGTAACTTGTTTCTAGAAGTCTATACAACCTTTGCTGATTATTTATGTCTTTTGTATGATCTTTGCATATAGAAAAGAAATACACCGTGTAAAAATATGAATTTAAAATTGAAGTTTAAATGTGATCCTACATTGTTAAACTTCATCTCTCCGTAGTGATTGGATATCAGTATCTTGGACCTTGTTCACATGCATTCATGAAAATTTGCATGTAGATGTATCTGAAGGAGAGTAGTTCAGCCATGCTAAAACAAGGTCATTGTGACCTCATTTTCAAGCTTGTTATTTGTTATTTCAGCCATTTGTTTGTTACATCCTCGATGTCATTTGTTTGTTTATTTTGATGCATCTTAAGTTAGTGAACAGTATTTTGCAGTAATATTTATTTCCTCCATATGGTGCATATTTTCACAATTTCATTCATGTCAGCAGATTCTTAGAATTATTTCTAATTATGTCTGAGTTCAATTTTTGGGTTCAGACAGTTGCATCACCTCATGACCCGGAATTAAAGCAAGAAATATTCTGTTCCATATTAGAGCATCAAGTTAACTGGATTAATGCAAAAAAAAATATTAAAAAATCTTTCTCTTAAAGTATCTTATAAATATGTTTTTATGCTCCCACAATATCAATCCCCTGCAGGCACAGGGATGTAGAATAGAGCCAGTGCACCCTCCTGCATGTTGTAAGAGGTGACTAAAGGAGGCAGGAACCTAACTGACTCAGTGGTTAGCATGTCAGACTCAGCAATCAAAAGGGTGCAGTTTGACAGCAGCAATACGTTACCCATCACTATTATGCAGCTTGTTACTTTTTTGTGTCAAAAAATCTCGTCTGTTCAGTGTTAATACATCCTCCCACATAGTGGAGAATTGCCAATAAGACACTGTGCACTCGTACACCTCTCGCGCAGAAACAGTCATCTTTTTCAAGGATGCTATGCTAATGGTTGTGTCGTTCATAATCTGACCAGAGAAAAATTGCTTGTTTTTATGCTGGTGGCCCCTGCCCTCTTTCAGTAATTATTTCTAGAAAGGTCTTCTTAGGTTACCATGTTGTAACCCACCCTTAGGGATTAGGGTACACCACCTCTTATTTTTCAAAATACAATTGGTTCACGGGTAAGTCTTGTGTGTTCATTATAAAGCAACATAGGCCACGACCGCAATTGATAGGAATTCGTAATTCCCTTAATTAAATAATTGATCAAACATCAATTCGGTGTTTTTTCCAATTCACAATTGTATTTTAATACCACGTGTGACGCCTCACATTGTTATTGTGTGCGTCTGAATTGCTCGTAGAGAGCAATAAAATTTAAACATCTGAACATCTAATCCTTATTAAAAATCTATATAACATTGTTTACTTTTGTGCATACACTGGGGTGCATGTAGCATGCAGTATATACAAACAAGTGAGGTGAACTGGTGTGTATGTAGCATGCAGTGGATACAAACAGGTGAGTTTCATGTGTGGAAGTAATACAATGTTGTTATTATTATTTCTCTCCTTCAGGTAACTTCTTAATTCAGGGAACAATTAGTAGGGCCCTTAAGATTCTCACCCAGACTGCCTCATATGTTCAAAGTGTACATGTAAGAATCGTTGTACCTTTTGCACAAAATAGACTAATGAAATCTGGAATCTAGCCAATTCCAGATGTACATGTAGAGGGCAGAAGAAAACGTTGATCTCCCTCATGGTCTGAATTTTCAGGTTTTTCTCATATAGAGCCTCAGGAACGAACACACTGTAAGAAGACTAGTTCTTCAGCACAGAAGAACACTCCGGGGTCCCAGGAGCCTATGGGACCAGTCTCTCCTGAAACAGGTAAGGCCCCTCCTGTAAAATGGGTGAACATTCGAGGAATAGATCGCCATCCCCTGAAAGGGAGGAGAAGTAGAACACCCATCATGTTCACAGTAGCATGAAGCTACCTTCCACGAGGAAGGAAGTGCACCACTCATCTCATGGTAGCGTGTTGATGCCTTCGGCGAGGAAGGAAGTGCACCACTCATCTCATGATAGCGTGTTGATGCCTTCTGCGAGGAAGGAAGTGCACCACTCATCTCATGGTAGCGTGTTGATGCCTTCATCGAGGAAGGAAGTGCACCGCTAATCTCAGGGTAGCATGTCGCACCCTCCTGAGAGGGAGAAGCTGCACCACACCCAACACTTTCAGGGTAGCATGTTGTGCCCTCCCGAATGGGAAGAGCAGCACCGCACATTGATGAGTGATGAAGATGAACTAGGCTCTGTCATATATATGTCACCTGACCGGTCCAATCACCAGTCAATGTCTGGTCACTGGGCACCAGGCAGTTTGTCAAAGTGACTGGTCAATGTATGATGACTGGTCAATTGTCACTTTGTCCCAGTGACCGGTCATCTCGTACTGGTCACCGGTCATCTCATACTGGTCACCGACCTTACACCGGTCATCACTCAGAGGCCTCATGGTACGGGGATAGGGAGGAAGGCTGGAGGCATAGCATCATCCACGAAAGACAAGTGGTCTCATCTTCATCCTGGAACTTGTAGAACACATAGAGCTCCTACTCACCATGACGAACAAGTACGGGAAATGACACAGAGTGCACCTATGTCACTTCCTCTGAAGGACATAGTGATGCCCAGCCACTCTGCTTGGAGTGATGATGCATTATCTATCCTCATTGACTCCAATGAGTTGGAGGTAGAAACAGCTCATTTGACGCCTCCTATCAGGCCTACCAGCTCCTCTCAGTTGGATGAAGAGGAGATCTGGTCTTTTGATAAGGCGGTAAACATCCTGCTACTAGTGGACTTGTGTCTAAAACCATCTGGCACACAGTCCAAGAAGATTCTTTCCACCTTTTAAAAGTTTTCCGGGACCCAGCCACAACCAGGTCTCCTTCTCCTTCCACATTCCTCAACAATCAAGGAAATATCACAGAGGTTCTCCACAGGCCAAGACTGTGCTAGACGGTGTAGAGGGTGGTCTGTCCCGCCATCTACTTTGAGACCTATGGTCTCTGCCTTTAGTTACTGGTACATTCCCCTATGTGCACATCTCAATTTTACCTCCACACTGGAAATACCTCTGGTTTTGCTTGGACCAGGCAGTTTTTCAATTCCGGGTTCTGCCGTTCATAATTGCTTCCGCACCCAGAGTCTTCACCCTAGTTTTGGGAGTAGTAGCGTCCTATCTCCGATTACTGGGAACCCTGATTGCCCAGTCCTTCGATGACTGGCTGATCCACAACGTTCAGGTTCAGTCCCTGCATCAGGATCTGTTCTGTTGTTGGTCCACAGTAACTTGGTTGGGTCTTTTACCCAAAATAGAGAAGTCAGAACTCATTCCATCCCAGGACTTCATTTACGTGGGAATGAACTTCCTCACAAACCAGAACTTAGTCCGGGTTCCACTGGATCGCATAGATCGAATCCTGGCAATTCTAGAGGCGCTATGAGTAAAAACATTGTTGTCTGCTCGCCTTAACCTCTCCCTATTGGGAACCTTGAAAGCAACTGTGGATCTTGTTCCCTTAGGACATCTCCATATGCTGCCTCTACAGTTTCTCCTTCATGCAAGGTGGAAACCACACATGGATTCTCTATCAGCTCTGATTCCTCTAGGACCAGACTTTCATCACCATTTGCACTGGGGGATGAATCAGGACAGATTCCTGACGGGGGTCCCCATACATGCACCCGACCCCCACTACTATCTGTTCACCAACACATCAGATTCTGGTTGGGGCACTCACCTAGAGCTGAAAGGCATAATTCTCCAGGGTCATTGGACTCGGGACGAGTCATCCCCCCCCCCCATAAACAACCTAGAAATGAAAGCCGTATTTCTAGCATTGCAAAGGTGCATCGACAGAGTAAGGGGTCGATGTGTCATGGTCTCTTCTGACAGTACGTCCGTTGTAGTGTATCTATGAGATCAAGGAGGCGCACATGCCCCTTCTCTCTGCATGGAGGTCTGAAACCTCCTCTGCTCGGCCACCTTAGAGAACATTACCTTCCGAGTTTGCCACATTCCAGGGAAGAAGAACTTTTTAGTGGACAGTCTGTCCATGTCAGGCAAGACATTCCTCATGGAATGGTCTCTTCACCACTCTGTAACAGAATCCCTTTTCTCACTATGGGGAAAGCCTCAGGTGGACTTGTTTGTGACCAGGCTCAACAACCGACATCCCTTTTATGTCTCTCCAGTCCTTGACCAGAGAGTTTGGGCAGTGGATGCATTCAGCTTCCAGTGGGATTGTTTGTTTGTGTATGCCTTCCCACCATTCTGACTACTACCTCAAGTTCTGCAAAAAGTCAGAACCTCCACTGCTCGTATCATTCTCATAGCCCCATATTGCCCCCAAACATCATGGTTCAGCAATCTTCTAGACTTGTTGATAGATCAACCCAGGTCTCTGCCTCGCAGGAGGGATCTTCTGCCACAACACAGGGGCTCCCTCATACACAACAATCCACCCATGCTCCACCTTCACGCTAGGCTCATCTCAGGCGATCTATCTGCTAGAACAAATTTTCAGGCCGGGTTGCCAGTTGCATCATTCAGGCCAGGAGAGCTTCAACATCCAAGGTCTATGATGCCAGGTGGAGATTTTCTGTGATTGGTGCAGTAGGAAACACATTGATCCTAGCTGTCCCTCTGTAACTTCATTGCTCATTTCCTTTTGTTCCTTTTCGAGAACAAAAGATGTTCAGTATCAACTATCAAGGGCTAATGAGCTGCCATTTCCAACACACTTAAATTCTCTCATGGTTCAGCAATCACTTAAAATACACACCTGGCTGATCTCATTAAGTATTTTGAGCTGCAGAGATCTGTATCATGCTCTCTTATGCCCAGATGGAATCTATCTTGTGATTTATAGTCCTTAACCAAAAACCCCTATGAACTCAAAACCGTGTTTTTACTAGCTTTGGCATCTGCAAGAAGATGCAGCAAGATTCATTAATTGTCTGTTGACACTGGCTGTCTCCGGTTTAATGGCAATTATGATTCCGTTTCCTTCCTTTGTCAGCCAGGATATTTAGCCAAAAATTATTTACCTTCGGTAGCTCCATCACCTATGGAGATTCCCAGTCTCAGTTGAATCTGTGCTAGAGATGATCAAGATAGACTTTTTGCCCAGTTAGGGCACTGTGTTTTTATCTAAATGCTTCAAAAGGGAAAAGAAAGGATGGGAAGCATCTTTTTCTTTCTCTTAAGGGCTCTCTTTTATGAAACTTAAAGCCCAGAGGAACACCAACAATTTGTAAAGTGGATCTCTCCCTCAAATGGTGAGTACTTTCCACTTTTCTGTTTTTGATAAGTTTAACACATCAGCCTACCCACCTAACTGACAAATTCAGCTGTGTAATAGTGATGGGTATTGTATTGTTTCTGTTCAAAATGTAGTTTGTTTTTTTTTGGGGGGGGGGGTAAAACTAATTTTAGTTATGAAATACCTACTGATCACTATTACTGAATGCCATCCTACCACCCTGCTCTGATGTCCTGGCATAATATTTTCTGTGAAAAAGATCACAGTTTCTGTGCAAACACAGAGAGGTGCACAAATGCACCGTGTCTTATTGACAATTCTCCACTCTGTGGGAGGATGTATTCACATCAATGGACAAGATTTTTCAAGATGAAAAGTAATAAGCTGCATAATATTGATGAGTAAGAATTGCATAATTAAAATTCGTTTTATACCCCCAAAAAACTACATGTTCAAAACCAATCATTGGATCAGCCTGGGTTGACTTCTGTGGTGTGTCCTTGGGCAAAGCACATTACTCCAATAGACTTTCATCCCATCATGTCACATCCTGTCATGTCACGTCCATTATAAATTTTGTTTCCATCCAATAATGTTTGGAGAGCTGCATAGATTGAAACCATGTCACATCCTGTCATGTCATGTCCATTAGAAATTTTGTTTACGTCCAGTAATGTTTCAAGAGCTTCATAGATTGAAACCATGTCACATCCTGTCATGTCACATCCATTATAAACTTTGTTTATGTCCAATAATGTTTGAAGGGTTTCATAGATTAAAACTACATTTGGAATGAGGCTTAACATTAAGAAGATTTAGGTCAAGTTTTATTTTCACCAGCTTTGGACAACATTTTACCGAGTTATGGCCCTTGTTTGACTTAGAACTTTTGACTTCAATTACATCATTAGCAGTGGTATATGTTTAATATGGACTTATTTCTAGTTTCCATAATTTTCTTTTTCAGTCCAAAATGGAAGCCTGCATGACAGAAGTAGATTTCTGCAGAAATGACCTTGTCTATTGTATCAACAACCTCCATGACTGGGTGAAACCAGAGAAGGTAAAATACTGCAGTATTTCTCCCATGATAAGATCAGGGGGACCAGTCTAATAAATTTGTCAATAAGTAGGAGGTGGGCTTATTATCAGACAAAGGTATCTGTGGTATATATTTGTCAACATTTTTTTAAAAGGGGAGGGGGGCTTATCATCAAACATCGGCATATCATTCTATAAATGAACAGTGTATATGTAATCAGGGTTGTTTAGATTATGCATGTACAGAGGATATTTGCTCGTATCAAGTGAATAACGCATATATTTCATTGAGTGGGGGGGAAAGTGTAATGTCCGCTGTTTACTGTTTATGTTCTGCTGTGTTTTGTATATACATTCACACAGAAAATATTAATAGCAACATAATTCTCTTTTCTAATTCAAGGTAAGAAAGCACATACTTGGAAAAATATTGAGAAAAAAAAAAAAATTCATAGTGGGATTCAGATGTGGTTCTCTTGCTTTGCAGTTCAACGTGCTGCCACCACATCAAGTGATTGACAACATTGCGGATGAATTTATTTGGTCATAATGTCATTGATGTCTATTGAAAAATGTTTTTGAGTGAAAAACTATAATTGATAATTCACTGAATTATCAAAATTATTTCTCTTCGAAAATCCACTAATTCATGGAATTATTAATGTTTTGACTGTCAACAGATTATTTTTTCTTAAAATCTATGAATTTTTTTAGAAAAGAAACTTCAAACTCAGTTTTTTTTGAGGAATTGTGAACAGTTTTCTAAAATACTGTCATCTTGTTGGTATTTCATTTTTCTGGTGATTTTAAAAAGCATCTAAATGACTGATCACAAAACTGCAAACTCTCAAATTAATGGAACATATGTCTTAATTTATGTTGAACAGATCGCCTGATATTTATAAGACAAATATTATATCATCCATATTATTCTGCAACATCCTTATAAATGTCTTTCTCTCTCTTCTACTTTGTTCAGGTGAAGAAAAACTTGATAAACATGATGGACAGTTGCTATATCAAGAGGGAACCATTTGGGGTCGTGTTGATAATAGGAGCGTGGAACTATCCCATCCAGCTGACATTGCTCCCTTTGATAGGGGCCATAGCAGCAGGTAGCTACTGTAATAACTCGCATATAAGCTGATACCAACTGCAAACTGCAAATACCCAGATCTGCCGTCGCATAATGCACTGGCAGATCTGGGTCTTTGCAGTTTGTAAGGACTAATCAGTAGAACAAACAACATAGACCCTGATCTGCTGGCGCATTATGCAACGGCAGATCAGGGTCTATGTCATAAGGCAGTTAGACATATGATCAGGTCACACTTTTATAAACAAAAAATGGCACAACTTTTAGAAGAAACTTGGTTCAAGTTTTGCATGCTGATCATTTGTAAACTATGATGGGCAAATTGCATTAAACCCACATTTTGAAACAAGTTTGTTTTTTTGGAGCTTAAAGATGAGATTCTGATTTTAAATATGATTGTGTACAAATTTTACAGAGGGACAACATTTTGAGCTGAATACGTACTCAACTTGAGAAGTTTCATCAAAGCATGACCAGATTTTTGATCTGTCTCATCTGTTATGGATATTTTAAATCCACTATTGAACTTCTTTGCGAAGACACATTTCACTATCACTGCCAGTCTGTCTCTCTGTCTGTATTTCTTATGGAAGTATCTTTTCATAAATCTGGAGTGAATTTTGATCTGTCTTTGCACAGAAGTTCTTCAGTATGCTTAGAATACTGTGAGAGATATTCTGGCATTGTTTTAAAAAAAACATTTCAGTGTATGTTTAATGTTGAAAAATATTGTTGTTACAGTACTCCGTCATTATAATAATGTCCATGGGAGCCATAGACTATACCGCCTTATAGTGAGACCACCTTATAATGAAGTATATGATAGATACAATTTTAATATTACTTATGAAATGGGATCCATGACCATACTTGCCTTATAACAGGAACCGAGTTATAATGAAGGGCCTTACATCAGGGACTGTGTTATAATGAAGGGTCTTATAACAGGAATCATGTTATAATGAAGGGTCTTATATCAGGGACCATGTTATAATGAAGAGCCTTATAACGGGAATCATGTAATAATGAAGGGTCTTATATCAGGGACCATGTTATAATGAAGGGTCTTATAACAGGAATCATGTTATAATGAAGGGTCTTATAACAGGAATCATGTTATAATGAAGGGTCTTATAACAGGAACTGTGTTATAATGAAGGGTCTTATAATAACAGGAACTGTGTTATATTGAAGGGTCTTATAACAGGAACCATGTTATAATGAAGGGTCCTATAACAGGAACTGTGTTATAATGAAGGGTCTTATATTAGGGACCATATTATAATGAAGGGTCTTATGACAGGAGCCATGTTATTATGAAGGGTTTTATAACAGGAGCCATGCTATAATGAAGAGTCTTATAACAGGAACCATGTTATAATGAAAGGTCTTATAAAAGGAATTGTGTTATAATGAAGGGCTTTATAACAGAAACCATGTTATAATGAAGGGTCTTATAACATGAATCATGTTATAATGAAGGGTCTTATAACAGGAATCATGTTATAATGAAAGGTCTTATATCAGGGACCATGTATAATGAAGGGTCTTATAACAGGAATCATGTTATAATAAAGGGTCTTATAACAGGAATCATGTTATAATGAAAGGTGTTATATCAGGAATCATGTTATAAAAAAGGGTCTTATAACAGGAATCATGTTATAATGAAGGGTGTTATATCAGGAACATGTTATAATGAAGGGTGTTATATCAGGAATCATGTTATAATGAAGGGTGTTATATCAGGAATCATGTTATAATGAAGGGTGTTATATCAGGAACCATGTCTTATGATGAGGAAGTGCTGTATACAAACACAATAAAATTAAGATAAATCTCTTTTTTATATAAAAAGTCGTATGGAAATGCTTTCAAAATTCACTAATGTATGTAATTGTAATCATTAATGATATAGTTGACTGAAACTGAGGCCTGCCCCTTGCAAGGAATGGTACATGTAATAAGTGAAACCTAATATTAAGTTTCTATTTCTATGTATATATTATTCATTTAACATCACTGCATTTGCTATAGGTGACATCACCAGTTTACTTCAACAGATTCTTGTCAGATTGTGCGTTTAAGTTAGCAAGATGATATATACAGTGCTCCCTCATTATAACACTGTCCATTGGAGCCATAGAGTATACTGTTTTATAATGAGACAGCCTTATAATGAAATACATGATACTCTACTCCATCATTATAACACTATCCACTGGAGCCATAGAGTATACTGTTTTATAATGAGACAGCCTTATAATGAAATACATGATACTCTACTCCATCATTATAACACTATCCACTGGAGCCATAGAGTATACTGTTTTATAATGAGACAGCCTTATAATGAAATACATGATACCATACTCCATCATTATAACACTATCCACTGGAGCCATAGGGTATACTGTTTTATAATGAGACAGCCTTATAATGAAATACATGATACCATACTCCATCATTATAACACTATCCACTGGAGCCATAGAGTATACTGTTTTATAATGAGACAGCCTTATAATGAAATACATGATACTCTACTCCATCATTATAACACTATCCACTGGAGCCATAGAGTATACTGTTTTATAATGAGACAGCCTTATAATGAAATACATGATACTCTACTCCATCATTATAACACTATCCACTGGAGCCATAGAGTATACTGTTTTATAATGAGACAGCCTTATAATGAAATACATGATAGTCTACTCCATCATTATAACACTATCCACTGGAGCCATAGAGTATACTGTTTTATAATGAGACAGCCTTATAATGAAATACATGATACTCTACTCCATCATTATAACACTATCCACTGGAGCCATAGAGTATACTGTTTTATAATGAGACAGCCTTATAATGAAATACATGATACCATACTCCATCATTATAACACTATCCACTGGAGCCATAGAGTATACTGTTTTATAATGAGACAGCCTTATAATGAAATACATGATACTCTACTCCATCATTATAACACTATCCACTGGAGCCATAGAGTATACTGTTTTATAATGAGACAGCCTTATAATGAAATACATGATACCATACTCCATCATTATAACACTATCCACTGGAGCCATAGAGTATACTGTTTTATAATGAGACAGCCTTATAATGAAATACATGATACTCTACTCCATCATTATAACACTATCCACTGGAGCCATAGAGTATACTGTTTTATAATGAGACAGCCTTATAATGAAATACATGATACTCTGCTCCATCATTATAACACTATCCACTGGAGCCATAGAGTATACTGTTTTATAATGAGACAGCCTTATAATGAAATACATGATACTCTACTCCATCATTATAACACTATCCACTGGAGCCATAGAGTATACTGTTTTATAATGAGACAGCCTTATAATGAAATACATGATACCATACTCCATCATTATAACACTATCCACTGGAGCCATAGAGTATACTGTTTTATAATGAGACAGCCTTATAATGAAATACATGATACCATACTCCATCATTATAACACTATCCACTGGAGCCATAGAGTATACTGTTTTATAATGAGACAGCCTTATAATGAAATACATGATACTCTACTCCATCATTATAACACTATCCACTGGAGCCATAGAGTATACTGTTTTATAATGAGACAGCCTTATAATGAAATACATGATACTCTACTCCATCATTATAACACTATCCACTGGAGCCATAGAGTATACTGTTTTATAATGAGACAGCCTTATAATGAAATACATGATACCATACTCCATCATTATAACACTATCCACTGGAGCCATAGAGTATACTGTTTTATAATGAGACAGCCTTATAATGAATTACATGATACCGTACTCCATCATTATAACACTATCCACTGGAGCCATAGAGTATATTATCTTATAATGAGATTGTCCTATAATGCAAATACATGATACATATAATTTTACTACTACCGTATATACTCACGTATTAGTCGATACCAACTGCAAACTGCATAGACCCAGATCTTCCATCACATAATGTGCTGGCAGATCTGGGTCTATGCAGTTTGTAAGGACTAATCAGTAGAGCAAACAACATAGACCCTGATGTGCCAGTGCATTAAGCGACGGAAGATCAGGGACTATGTTGTTTGCATTTGGACCTGAATTGTACACGAGTATTAACGGTACATAATAAAATGGGATCCATGACCATACCCACCTTATAACAGGAACTGAATTACTTTATAGTGAGAGAGTGCTGTATAAACCATACATACTTTACATTTCACTCAAATAATTGTTTTTTTTTTTTTTGGTACTCAAGACAGTCATTCCAATGAGAACATGCCGATTCCAATGAATAAAGTGTGAAAAATGAAGTACTTTCTCTTATATTATGTATGCATGTATGTATGTATGTATGTATGTATGTATGTATGTATGTATGTATGTATGTATGTATGTATGTATGTATGTATGTTGGTTTAATGGCATGTTAGCACAATAATAGCTACATGTTGCTGATTATAGGTAAAGTTCTAATTATGTATATACTTTCTGTTAGAATTTGTATATTTCCTGCCTAAAAGAAAATTTTACAGAAATAATTACTGTGAATTTACTGTCAACATAATGGCTTATTACAAGACCAAATGATGTCTTTCAGGTTTATTCCTGTATTCAGAAATAAATATCTGTATTTTGTTTATTTTCTACTGTAACTTCCAAATTAAATATTGTTCCATTTTCTTAATTTTCCAATAGTTGACCAGTTTATCCTCAGGAGTACTAGACCACTGTGATTTATATTTCACATTGCAGTTATCATGGGTTTTTTTCTCACATTTAGATAATTTTCACAGACTTTATTGCTTGTATATTCAAGATATCTGGTATATGCATGCATCCTGAAAAATACTACATGATATCAAAAGTAGGTCACCATGACCTGAATGTTAAAAAAGAAAACACTTCACTGATTGTGCCTTTCATGTTTAGGTTAGGTTTTTTGACCCTGCTGTTTTTACAGTTATCAAAGTTTATATGATCATCTGTCCTCAGAAGTACAGCAGCACCATATAACATACACAAAGTAACTGTAATCTGCATCACCCACTTGATTTATCTTCATCACCACCCTGTACTGGTCACCTTGATCATTGACAAATACAAATGTCTTGTTTCTAAATATATATATATATACCATATATACTTGCGTATAAGCCGTTATCAACTTCAAACTACATAGACCCAGATCTGCCATCACATAATGCGCCGGCAGATCTGGGTCTATGCAGTTTGCAAGGACTAATCAGTGGAACAAACAACATAGACCCTGATCTGCCAGCGCATTATGCGACAGCAGATCAGGGTCTATGTTGTTTGCATTTGGACTCGGCTTATACGCGAGTATATATGGTATGCAGGTGAGCTTTGCCATCTTCTCACAGCTTCATTTCTTGTTTGTTACACTTAGGCAGGGGCCCCGGGTGGCCGAGTGGTCTAAGGCGCTCACCTTTACCGATCACTGCCATCTCACCTCTGTCTGCGTGGGTTCGAGTCTTGGGCTCGGCCAATGTGGTTATGTGAGAAAGCTTGCCAGTCACTTCCCGTGGGTCGGTGGTTTTTCCCGGGAATTTTCCCGGGTTCTTCCTCCACCAGATATACTGGCCACCATGTATAGCCTATCATGTGCTAAAAAATGGCGTTAAACCCATAAAACCAAACCAAACACTTGAGCAGTTTTCATTCATAGTCATGAAAGGAAACCAAATAAAAGTGTCTATTGGTGTAGAACGTGAAGAAATAGCCCAGGTACAAGATACCATGCCAATAGGAACATCATCATCTCTTTCCAATGTAAGATGAATAACTTCAACTCACTGAAAGAGACTCAGGCGTAATCGTAGTGATATTCCCAGATTGGTACTTTTTTGGCAGATTTACATGCAGCTGTATATGCAAAGAGTAGATACTTATAAAATAAGAGGTGTTGAAAATAACACATGACAATATTTCAACCATTAATGAAATAACTGCACTTTTAATTTTTTGTTTTTCCTACAAAATTCAAATGAAATTTGTAAGAAATCTTTCAATTTCAATAGCCTAAAACTAATGTATCGTTTATTGCTTATATTGTTATTAATGATGACACATCATCAAGTCGTTGTGACATCAATGAGGTTATTATAAAATAATGACCACCACAGGCTTGAGGGTAGTTCAGAATGACCACTATATATATCCAAAGTCTTTTACTAACATGTGGCCGAAAAGGCTGAGGATGTTCCGAGTGGATACAACACATGACAAGTGACATACAAATTTTAACCAAAAGGTCACAGTCAGACACCAGTGTAAAGCAGACGATACGAAACTATCAAAACTTTTACATTTCTTTTTTATAAAATAATGGAGCTAAACATAAAGCTATTAAAACTGACAAGCTTGTATTGGCAATATTTTTTCTTTAATATTGTGTGACATGCACAAAATTGAATTGCAGCATTTTCATTAGAATAACTCAAAAGTCTATGTATTTTAAATTTGTTCCGCAGGTAACTGTGTGGTTCTGAAGCCTTCAGAGATGGCCATAGCCACAGCAGAACTTTTGGAGGGGCTTCTCCCCAAATATCTAGATAACGTGAGTCAAATAAATGTTATTTAACTCTTTCCAGTTGTGTTAATTCCTATTCATTCTCAGCACAATTCTTCCTTTGCATGTTATCTCATATACAATAGATAGAACCTTGTCACAAAATATAATTTTCATAAAAGTTGCAAGATTGAAGGATCATTATATCAGATATTGTCTTCATGATTAAGCATCTCAATAGCATTGTGTGTCTTCATGCTTAATAGAATAAATGAATGAATAACCATGTAAAATTATTATTATTGTGGGGATGTGCTGGCAGATCAGGGTCAATGTTGTTTGTTCTACTGATTACTCCTAATAAACTGCATGGACCCAGATCTGTTGGCGCATTATGCGACAGCAGATCTGGGTCTACAGTTTGCAGTTGGGCTCAACTTATAATCGAATATATATGTTATATGCAGCCCTTTAAGAGTAAAATGCATTGTAAATGTAGCCTTTTTCTGTCACAATATTGAAAGCGGATAATCAGTATTGTATGCAAAAAATGTGTGTAACAGAATTTCTATTGATAATAACCATTTTTAAAATGCATTTCTGCATTTCTGGTCATATCAGCATGGGGTTTTCACTGAAAGACTTCTTATGATGTCTAGTTGGTCGTAAATGAAAATGGTGCTGATCTGACTTTCTAAATGCCTCCAAAATGGCTGCCTTGATGGCCATCCTGAAATCTTTATATGGCAACTTCTCATGAATGGATGGATAGATGACTTGTTGGTTTGATGGTTTTCAACGACACTTTCAGCACTTTATTTGACTATATCATGCTGTGGAAGAGGGAGTTAAGTGCCCTTTTCCGAGGACACACCAAGGCAACCAAACCAGACTGAACTGGGTGGGTATTGAATGTGCAACCCTTGGAGTCTGAAGCTGTACCACAGCTCCCACGTAAATTGTGGGTCATATTTGAGATCGAGTTTTCACAAAAACGCTTTAGCATATGTGGCTAGTTCTGAATGAAAATGGTGCTCATCTGACCATAAGGTCAGTGGTCATGACAGGTTTTTAGCTGTACTGGCTTGTAAGCATGATAACACAAAGGAGTATGAATGGATTTTTATCATTTAACCCAGTTTATGGATGTATAGGAAGAATACTTTGAATTATATCACGTCAATAACTTCATTTTATTCTCCATATAATATTACTGATATTTTTAACCAAGTTTAGCATGTGGTTATATCTTGACATTGTCTGAGGCAAGTTCATTGATCTTCTATCGGCCATAAAAAAAGAATTTTGTCCTGCATTTGGTATCTTGTGAACATGTTAACTAAAATTTAAGAAAATAGTTTTGTTACCAAATTTTGTATGTTAGAGTTCTGAAAAATGTCAGAGATTGTTTCAGCACTCAGCAGTTAAAAAGAAGAAATGGACTTTCTTAAATTCCTGGAAATTCTTTTCAGCCATTAGAGCATCAGTCCTTTCGAGGGACTCTTGTTTCATTATTATGCTCAGAGACCAGAAGAGCTATGCAGGTGGCCTGACACATGACATCCTTACTAATGTCCATCAGCACAAGTTTGTTATATCACATCTCCTTAACTACTTGGAGGAAAGTCACTGAGGTCTAGTTGGTCCTTAATGAAAAATGTGCCCCTCAAATTTCCAATATGGCTGCCATGGTAGCCATCTTGAAAATCTTGTTATCGCTACTCCACCTGAACAGATGGTCATATCAATATTGGTTTTTTATGAAAATACTTTTTATGACATCTGTGAGGCTTGTGATCATGATAACACAAACAAGTATGAATGGATGTTTATCAAATCCAGTTTGTGGGTATATCTGAAGAAGTCCTTGAATGATAACTTATTTTTTAAAATAATTAATTATGGAATAAACCAAATTTAACATTTGGGTATTTTCTTGTCAGTATCTGAGATGAATTCAGTAATATCAGGTTCAAGGTCAAAGGTTATGACAAAGATTTTTGTACTGCACTTATCTTGTGAACATGTTAATTCAGACATAAAAGAAAATATTTTTGTTACCAAAGTTGGTATGTTGTAGTTTCTTAAGAATATCTGAGATTATTTCAATACTCAACAATTAGATAAGGAGGGAAGAAACTGACTTCTTGTGAATTCCTACAAAATCTTTTGTCTAGTAGAGTATCAGTCCCTTCGAGGGACTCTTGTTACCAGGGTATGGTCATGGATACCAATATATAATAGTAATACTATCTATAATATACCCCAGTATATTAGGTGATCTCACCTATAACATGGTAAAGTTTTCAGGTTCCCAAGAGTAGTGTTATAGTGGGGAATTACTGTACTATGTATACTAATGACTCCAGTATAAAGTGACTTAACATATAATGTGGTAAACTTATATGGCTCCCTTGAACAGCATTATTGTGAGGGACCACCATTTTCCCAGAATTCAGATTTGCATGAAACTGCACAAAACTAAAAAGCAAAATTATTTCGTATTTGATTTAAAATTGTGTGGCAAATAAAAAAATTTACTTTCCCAGAAATTGTCATTAATTGTCATATTGCTCCCAGACCTGAGGTTTTTTTTTGGCTGGGAAACCTGTTCCCCGATTTTGTCTTTTTGTTACAAATATCAGATAAGGGAAGTGCAAATTAACATAACCTGTCCACATTTGTAATTAGACCTGGATGAGTAAAGGAGGATCATACCCAATATTTGTATGAAGTACATAACTGATGTTGTGTTTCATTTTTTCAGGAATGCATCAAGTGTGTGAATGGTGGAGTCCCAGAGACAACAGCACTACTAGCAGAAAAATGGGACTACATTTTCTACACAGGAAACAGTGCTGTCGGCAAAATTGTAATGCAGGCTGCAGCCAAATATCTGACACCAGTGACACTAGAGTTGGGAGGAAAGAGGTCAAATTTAAACTTTAATAACATTAGAGTGTTGAATATTCAAACTTTGATTATATGAACTTTTGCTTTCACCATGCTAACAAAGCATACTGTGAATTCACTGTTATTCATGGTGTACCAATTTTAATGGATTTTGTGGTTTCTTAAAACCAAAAATTTCAACATCCAAATGTCTTAGCTGTAAATGACATTTTTGTCAGAGGTGTATCCACAAATATTAGTACATATATCAATAATATATATACTCGCTTGTAAGTTGGGTCCAACTACAAACTGCATAGACCCAGGTCTGCCATCGCATAATACACCAACAGATCCAGGTTTATGCAGTTTGTTTGGAGTAATCAGTAGAACAAACAATATAGACCCTGATGTGCCGACACATTATGTGATGTTAGATCATGATCTCTGTTGTTTGCAGTTGGACCCGACTTATAAGCGAGTATGTACAGTACCTTTTTCAGGCAGGACAGAAAGTGATGGCCATGAAAATTAATTACCATATACACTCACTTATAAGTTGAGTCCAATTGCAAACAACATAGACCCTGATCTGCAATTGCATAATGCACCAGCAGATCAGGGTCTGTGTTGTTTGTTGTATCAAACTGCATAGACCCAGATCTGCTGGCACATTATTTTAGTTTGTACTTAAATACATTTGTATTGACTGATGAATTGTGGCTAGTAGTTGATTCTACAGAACTATCCAAATGATTTACATGTTCTCTGCTAAGTTTGAATACTTGAGGTTCTGTAACATCCTTAAGATGACCAATAATGTTGTTTTTCTGTGATCACTTTATTCATATGGTAATATATGAGTAATAAACAAGACACACAGTAATTAAATAGGTTACCATTTTCTATTCACAAAATAATAATTTGTAGCTACTTGATTTAGCATTACTAACTAGCATTTGATAGTCTCTACAAGTTATATTGGCCATTGGCAGTGACTTTTTTCAATGTCATTCCTCTTGGACTGGTTCTATGTATATATTGTTAGACTGGAATTTAATTTGATTTTCATTTATCAAGTAAATGAGAATTAAAGAACCAGTCTGTGACTAAACAGAAATGGTGGCTGATTGCCAGTGCAAACATTATAGAGACTATCAAACACTGATTAGAGTTTTTCGACATGGTTTAGCAGGTATACCCTTCCAGTTTCCTGAAAAATACTTCACTAAATTAAAAATGAAAACTACAAACTATGATGACATGAGAGCACAGTTATTTTGAGCTGGTAAATGAATTTCAATTTCAATCAAGAAGTATGCTTTGTCAAACACAGAAATTCTTGTACTAATCAGACATTTTTGCAATTCATTATCTGTTATTTTTTACAAGGCATTGTGGGTAAGACTGGTACATTGTTATACTTTCGCTAGTTTTGCCCTTGTATCAATGAAAATGATAACCTGATATCATTCATACACATAATACCTTGCAGAAAATTACCTACAATGACTTGTAAAGACGTCACTGAATTATACTGGAATTTCCATTGTGTAAGCAATCATCTGCTAAAAATTATACTTCAAACTGAAATTAAAATGTATTTATCTGAGCTATCATGTTGTGCAGGTCTGTAATTGTCATCTTTAATTTAGATCATTTTTTTCAGAAAACTTGAAAGGTATACTTAATTGACTCTGTTGAAATAGACTTTAGTTGTACTAAACCAAGCACTTACAAGTGGCTGCTTTGTGAAATAGAAAATGAAAGCCTCTTTGATTAAAGTTTGTTTAATAAACTACTCAAATTATCACAAGAAAACACCGCTATTATCTAATCTCAAGCATACTTTAGTCTGTGTTCATTATAAATTACTGTGTATACTCATTCATAAGTCAGGTCCAACTGCTAACAACATAGACCCAGATCTGCCATTGCACAATTAACAGCCGATCAGGGTCTGTGTTGTTTGTTTTTCTGATTAGTCCTAACAAACTGCATAGACCCAGATCTGCCAGCACATTATGTAATAGCAGATCTGGGTCTGTGCAGTTTGCAGTTGTATCTGATTTATAAGCTAGTATCAAAGGTAAGTTCTTACAATTTACATCTGACAGGTAATCTTGTTTTGTATAGATGATGGTATTAGTTAGTCTTTGAGATGGAGAGAAAAATAAATGAAGCTGGACATAACCACAAATCTCATAAGTTGGCAGAATTTGTGTGCAGTCAACATTAAAAACAATGTTTTAAGTTTTAAACCACACATCTAATTTGGGCAACAATATATCCCTTCCGTGTGCCAGCATCACATGATACATTGGTGTTACATTTATCAGCAACAGCAACACTTGTTTTACATACTGTAAATTACAACATTTTGCAACCATGAAATTTATGCTAATTTTGCAAGAAAACTGCATTTGGATAATTCTATACATGTTATTAGAAAGATGGATATTCCATAAATGTATTTATTGCATGACTACTGTCTTATTCAAACTAACTTAGCAATATTTTAAAAATTGCACATACTGGTATTTCAGAAAGTCTCATTGCATTCTATAATGTCCAAGGCATCCAAATATACTTTAAAGTAATTTCATTGTAATATTTTGCAATTTTATTGTATAAAATAAGTTCTTCTTTGTCATACAATAAAGAGAAACTTTGATTTGTGCTGCCTTCACATGAAATGTTTGAAACTCTTTCAATGATTTCAACCTTTCGCTCACCAAGTCTCACAAAAGATGAAAGTCGTACAATTAGTGTCATAAATTTAATTAAATGAAAACTCTTGAAGATCGTCTATTGCCAGTGTGCAAATCATGAACATTTTTTTGGTTGTAATAAATTTAATGAAATGAGCACTCTTGTAGATCCTGTATTGCCAGTGTGCAAATCATGAACATTTTATGGTTGTAATAAATTTAATGAAATGAGCACACTTGTAGATCCACTATTGTCAGTGTGCAAATCATGAAAATTAAAGGTGGTAATATGCTGAAATTACTGACTTGGTAGAACTTTAATGATGCAAAAAATTTGGGATGTTAAATACTTTAGCATTCTTGAATTTTTATGAAATTATTAATTTAAGCATATTTATTACATACAATTTTAAGTTTCATCAGTACTTATTTTTAATTTGCATATCATATAACTATGTTGCTATAATGTTAATATTTTTAAAAATCAATTAAGCTTTTTAAATATATTTGCTAAATATTTTACTTGTGAAGATTTTGTGCTTCCCAGTATATGAACTACCTACAGTAATGTTACTACACATCAACTTTTCAAATATTACTTGAATTTTGGTAGGGTCAAAATACTGTATACACTCGTTTATAAGTCAAATCCAACTGCAAACTGTACAGACCTAGATCTGCCATCGCATAATGCGCCAACAGATCTGGGTCTATGCAATTTGTTAGGAGTAATCAGTAGAACAAAAAACATAGACCCTGATCTTCTGGTGCATTATGTGGTGGCAGATCAGGGTCTATGTTGTGTGCAGTTGGACTTGACTTATAAACAAGTATTTAGAAACAATATTTTCCAACTGTCATGCAAATTAATTTGTCAACTGTACAATGCAGAAGATAGTTTGCCTAACCCATTGCAAAATTAATCATTATTTGCTTCTTTTCAATTTTTTTTTCTTCTTTTCTTTCAGCCCAGTGTTTGTTGATGAGAACTGTGACTTAAGCACTGTAGCCAACCGTATCTTGTGGGGAAAGTGTACCAATGCTGGCCAGACCTGCATTGCACCAGACTACATCATGTGTAAAAAAGAGACTCAGGTTGGAGAGAACACTGAATTAGTATATTCTTCTAATATTTCTGTTTAATTACTAAATTTGCTTTTTAAATTAGCACTTTTGCAGATTAATTCTAATCAGTCATGTCCTTGCATCCATCTCCTTTTGACCTAAACTCTGTCTACAAGAATTGAGAGAGGAGGATTTTACAATACGGTCACCATGTAAGTTTGATGGGACATAAACCATAATGTCATTAGCTCACTTGAGCATAATTTCAGGTGAGCTTATGGTATTGCCCAGCATCAGTTGTGAATTGTGTATCTATAAACAATTGCTCATTTGCTATTTTAAACTTCTTCTAAAAATCCACCAGACCAATTTTGACCAAATCTGGTGCAGCATCATGGCATCCAGGGTTTGAAATTTGTACAAACGATGCTGATCTGCCATCAAATATGGCTGCTGTTACTAAAAATAGTAAAATCCCATCAAATGACTTATTCTTAAAAACTGCTAAACATAATTTGATCAAATTTGATGGAAGGCATTCTGGCAGGAAGACCTTTAAAATTTTACAAATGAGGCTGATCTACCTTAAAGTGGAAAAGCTACTATTACTCAGAATAGAAAAAACTGTAAACAACTTTTCCAAAACCATTCAGTAAAATTTGACCAAACTTGACAGAAAGCATCTTGGCATGAAGACCTTTCAAGTTTGCACAAATGATGCTGATCTGCATTTGAAATATGGCTGCTATTGATAAAAAATAGTAAAAACCTTTAAACATCTTTTTCTAAAATACTGATCAACAGAATTTGTGCAAATTTGACACAAAACATCTTAGCTAAGAGGGCTTTTAAGTTTGTACAACTGATGCTGATTAGCCATCAAATATGATTGCCATTACTAAAAATGTTTTTAAAAAAACTTTAATTGTGTTCCTATATCAAAAATGGCTGAACAGAATTTGAAAAATATTGACAGAAAGCATCCTGGCATCAAAACCTTTTAGGATGTACAAATGTTGCCAATTCACCATCAAATATGGCCACCATTACTAAAAATAGAAAAACCTTTACTTCTCAAATATCACTGAATGGAATTTGACAAAATTTTACAAAATGCATCCTTGCATATAGGGCTTTCGGATTTATGCAACTGATGCTGTTCTGACATCAAATATGGCTGCCATTACTAAAACTAGGAAAAACCTTTATAAACAGCTTCTTTTTCAAAACTGTTCAGTAGAATTTGACCAAACCTGACAAAAAGCATCCTGGCATGAAGACCATTCAAATTTGTTCAGATGAAGCAGATCTTCCATTAAATATGATCTCTATTACTAAAATTAGAAAAACCTTTAAATGACTTCTCCAAAACTGCTGAATAAAAACAAGCACAAAAAAAACAACTTTAAACGACTTCTTGTCGGTAATCACTAAACAGAATTTTACTTAATTTGACAGAAAGCATCCTGGCATAGAAGGCTTTCAATTTTGTACAACTGATGCTGATCTGCCATCAGATGTGGCCACTATTACCAAAAAAGGAATATCCTTTAAATGACTTCTTCACAAAAACCACTCAACAGAATTTGACCAAATTTTACAGAAAGCATTCTGGCATTGAGGTCTTTAAGTTTTATACAAATGATGCCAATCTGCCATCATGTATGGCTACTGTTGCTAAAAATATAAAAATGACTTATGAAAAACTGCTTAACTGAATTTGATCAAACTTTACAGAAAGCATCCTGTCATAAAGGGCTTGCCAACTCACCACCTAAAGATTAGAAAAATGTACACAACTCAGTGTGTCCTTGGGAAAGTCACTTGGCTCCCATTTCCATGGCATGATATAGCCAGTAATGTTTTAAAAGCATTGTCAAAACCAAAACAAACTGAACAATTCTCAAAACGCTGCTGAACAGAAGTTGACTGACTTTGACACAAAGTGTCTTGGCATAGAGGTCTTTCAATATTGGACAAATGATACTGATGTGCCATCATGGATGAAGATACAGCAAATAGGGAAACCTTAAAACAACTGTTTTCATAACATATGCATTGCAAAGACTAATGTTCATAGCTTCTTCAACTGTTGAAGGTAATAACAAAAATTTATTACAGTACAGTACGTGCAGCCATCATTAAAGAGAGGTAACCCTAATCTAACAAATCCATTTGGCAATGTTTGATCATGTTTGTTATAAGAGCATGATTGTCGTCATAGAATTTTTATTTAGCATTCATCACATGTTTTGATGTATATATCAAAATAATTAACACATGTTAACTTTACATTAATATTTATAACGATGATACATTTAAAATATTCCAGTTTATAATTATGTAGTTTTGGTTATGGAAATTGATGTTATATTTGTTTGATGTAAGAAAAGCAGTCTCAACTCCATGGAGATGAAGTCTACATGTTTCATTAAAATCCAAGAAGTTTTCAAGTTGTGGCTATACAAACAAATTTAAACAATGTAGTGTTGATGATTTGATGATGACATCAGTGCAGACAGATATTTTGTCATCACTGTCTTCCACTTCAAACATGAACAAAAAAGCATATCTTTCTCTCCTTTTGCAACATAATTTGTTGAAAGATTAATGAAAGTTGAGCATGTTTAGTTATTTCTACACAGTTATTGTTAGTTTGTAACATGTATGAAATCTTTGAGTCTAGATATTTTTAATGCATAAAAGCAATTCTGCATTCTTTGTTTCAGTACTATGCTAAAACCTTAAATTTGAAAATCCGTTGATATCTCAGATTTTACAGAAACATGATTTACTCTTACAATCTGGAAAAACTATTCTGTACTATTGGAGTGTAAGGAAAGATAAAGCAGCCAAAGCTGCCCTGCAGTCACCCATTTCTGAATGGAGGATTCCATACAATGACTTAAAATATTATATAAATTGGCATGTTTTATATAATGGGCAAAATCTGTGGAATGAAAACTCCACAAATAAGTTTCATAACGTCAAACCCATCATCGGGGAGTGGCATGGCTCATATAGAAAAAATTACATAGACGAGCTAGTATTGTACTGATCATATATACTGTATACAGACCTGCCAACCCTTACGATTTGGCTGTAAGTCTTATGGAAATCACTCAAAATATGGACTGACGGAATAAAAGCACAACTTAAGGAAATATGATTGGTGCGGTAAAATCCGGATTCTGGCTTGTCCGTGTTTCATTCGGATCCAGGTTTCATATTAGATTCAGCGAAGTTGGTCAGGGAACCAGACTAACTTTACACAAGTACATCAGATGCTTTAAACTGCACATATTTTGTCATGCAAAATGTCTGCATGATCAAGCTGTTGCTTGTCGAATTTTTTAAAAAAAACGGTGTCCAACAAGCGACATGTTCATGATGTAAGAGGCAATAAACCTTTTAAAAGTTTTAATAGTCTGTGCAGAAGAATAAAAAGGAATATACAGATTCTGGGGAGGGGGGGAAGGAGGAAGGGCAACAATTACATTCAGTGGATATCATGTGTTGATTTGAGTGTGTCTCATAGTGGGAGAGATCATGAGATGATTGCCATCACCACATAAAAAATTGAAAAAAGGCCAAGGATTATGGCAAGTTCAGAGATAACAATAAGCCATTGAGCTAAATAGGATTTGGAACTGCAATTTGTGAAACTGTACTGTAGGTAATTAAGGTCTAAGTGTACTTTACAAACTTTTAGTTGATCATAATGTTTACTGTCGTTGCATCAGTCTTGGTTTGAACTCGTGAACTTTTGAAATGCATGTTTTCTAACTTGGCAATAGTAGTAAATGATATTTTGTTACACCTTACTGAAAACTGGTCTAACTTACGGGAAAAAAATTGACTGCCTTACTGATCTGGGTCTATGCAGTTTGCAGTTGGTATCTGCTTATACGTGAATATATACGCTAGAACACACATAGATGACTCATGCACAACTCCTGAAGGGTACACCTTGCCCAGAGTGCATACCATATCAGTGGGACACATTCTTGTTGAGTGTTTTAACTACCACCCTTTGAAACAGTTTTGTGATATGAACTCAATTAAGGAACTTTATGATGTTCTACCACCAGAGAAAAGTGTGAAGTTTTGGATGGGGGGGGGGGGGCAAAGGTAAAGTTTGGAATCGTTTCGATTCAACGGCATCATTTCAGTTTGTATATACCATTTACACATTTACAAATTATGGTAAATGTTGCAGGCTTATATACATGCATATACACTTTTCTTGATGAATGAGCAAATTATATTTTTATTTGTGTGCCTCTTGGGATTGCATGTTTAGCTTATCATAGATTTTCTCAGACTGCAGAGATAATCAGTTGACAGGCGAATAATCTCATACTCTTTCTAGCTGTACATAAAAGACTAGTCAGCAGATCATGGAGATATTACTTGAGTATAATTTCAAAAGCTGCAGCCTTTTGAGAGAGAGATAAAGAGAGAGAGAGAATTTTTTTATAGTGGAATGTGAGATAGAGCAAAATAAAGCATAAATTCCGACTTTATTGCATATGCAAGTGTAACCTCTTTGACACATCATGAAATTCTTTCCAGAATTGAAATGAAGAGAAAAACCAAAATTTGGAACTTTTTTAATGTTTGAGAAAAGATGCTCATTATTCAGCTAAAAAATAAAGATAAATCACAAATTAATAATCTCCGGAGTTAATTAAGGCTGAGAATTCGTTGATGTTGATATAAAATCAATTGTTCATTGAAACAAATGACTTACATTATTATGTCATTGAATGACTGTAAATTTCCATTATATTCCAGGATTCTCTGGTTGAAGCCATGAAGAAGACTCTGGGGGAGTTTTATCCCAATAATCCAGCCAAGTCCCCAGACTATGGAAGAATCATTAATGATCGACAGTTTCAGTAAGTAGGAATACAGGTTATGATGACAGGATTTTAACAGTCTGGTATTTGAGGATCTAAGGACACTTTGAATACAGGTTAACATGATAGAGGAGAACAGTCTTGTATTTGAGGATCTGAGGACAATTTGAATACAGGTTAGCATGATAGAGGAGAACAGTCGTGCATTTGAGGATCTGAGGACACTTTGAATACAGGTTAACATGATAGGGGAGAACAGTCTTGTATTTGAGGATCTGAGGACACTTTGAATACAGGTTAACATGATAGGGGAGAACAGTCTTTTATTTAAGGATCTGAGGACACTGAATATGGGTTAACATGATAGGGGAGAACAGTTGTGTATTTGAGGATCTGAGGACACTTTGAATACAGGTTAACATGATAGGGGAGAACAGTCTTGTATTTGAGGATCTGAGGACACTATGAGTACAGGTTAACATGATAGGGAAGAACAGTCTTGTATTTAAGGATCTGAGGACACTTTGAATACAAGTAATCATCATAGGGAAGAACAGTCTTGTATTTAAGGACCTGAGGACACTTTGAATACAAGTAATAATGATATTGGAGAACAGTCTTGTATTTAAGGATCTGAGGACACTTTGAATACAAGTAATCATGATAAGGTATAACAGTCTTGTATTTGAGGATCTGAGGACACTGATGAAGCCATTCACTTTGGATGAGCATGTAACCATTAATCCATTTATTCATCAGAACTTGAAATTAAACTTTGACTACTGATGGCTGCTGAAGCTTGTTGCTGAATCATTATATTCTCTTCTGCATTGTATTTAAGATATAACGAGTTCTAAACTGGAATGCTTTTGTGGGCAAGAAAAAGCAGATGTAAAGATAATTTTTTACTATTTTTTTCTGCTGTAGGTGGGGCCTGAATAGTACAGTGGTAATGTTCTCACCGACACCTAATTTGTTTCAGATTCAATAACAGGTTGTGCCACCAAGTGCAATAATTAGTGATTGTCGATCTAAATTCAGTTGTTTCCTCTAAGTTTGCAAACTCCACCACCACTACCACCACCACACACTGAAATCTGAGCTCTTCAGAGAATGTTGTAGAATTTGTTAAAACTTCTTTTGTACACTCAGAATAAAAACAAATAAGTCAAAACATTTTAGTATCAAATATCAAGGTTACACAAGGTAACATTACTCGTAAATCAGGTAATAAATATTATTTTCTTTTTCTTTCTTTTGCAGGCGTCTCAAGAAGGTCATGGATCATCTGGGAGGGGGTAAGGTTGCAGTGGGAGGGGAGACAGATGAGACCCAGAGGTTTTTTGCCCCAACAGTAATAACAGATGTCAAGTTTTCAGATCCAATCATGCAGGAAGAGGTAGAGCAATTAGTTGTTATAATGCTTTATAAATGTATCCTCAGAATGGAGTCTTCATTAATATATCATCTGCAGTAACAGATATTAAGACACTTTTTAATGGCAAAAGTGATGGTGTAACTGTAATGATACAGTGGTCCCTTACTGTTATGCTGTGAATGGGAGCCTTAAAAGTGTACCATGTTTTATGCAAGGTCACCATATACCGAGGTAAATTACACTGAACAAGAGGCTAGAACAGTATAATGGAATCCGTAACTATACCCATGTTAGATCAGAGCCATGTTATATCAGGGACCATCTTATACTGGGGACAATGTTATATCTGGGACCATCTTATATCACTGACCATGTTATATTGGAGACCATGATATACCAAGTTGCTTTATAGTGAGAGACCACTGTATTGGGTGAAGACTTTGTGTTAAACCTACACAAGTCATGTACAGGAAGGTCGGCACTGTTTATAGACAAGATAGTATAGTGTTATGTGGAACCTTGTTTCTTAATTAGCTTTGCATTCAAACTTAAAGAGTCTGTTGAACTTTTTAATTAGGGTATCTGAAATCCATATCTTATCTAGAATAAGGTATAGTGTCATGTTCAGTATTACTTGTATCATAAGCCCAATGACCTACCATATAAATTTGTTAAAAGGTGGAGGATGGGCTTATTAATGGACAAGGCTTTTTTTTATAATTAAAAATTTGACAAAATTTTTCTTTAAGAGGGAGATGTGCTTTTAACCAAGTGTTGGCTTATTATCAGAGAATAAGGATATATAATATCTTAAAGTGTGCAGGGACAAAAAATCTTTTTGAATTTTATTCAATCTTACAGTCCAGCCTAGTAAGTGTGATTTCTATAAAACATATGTCTTCTGCTGAAATATTTACCAAAGTCAGATATTTTTTCACCTTTATGGTAAAATACAAATCTCGGACAATAATTATTGATAATAGACAAACAGTTCAAGTAGTAGATAGATATTGATTTGCTATTGATAATAGATAAACAGTTCAAGTAGTAGATAGAAATTCATTTGCTTTTGCATCAGAGAAACTATGACTTCATTGAGTTCAGCATGAAAGGAAGAAGGTAAATACATCAGGAATGGAGTTTTTGCTCTATTTTTGTCCAAGAACCTTAATCATTACATTTAAATTGACCTCACATTACAAATTGTACACAAGAAATTATGACATTTAGACTGAAATGTATATTCGTACACAAGAAATTATGACATGTAGACTGAAATGTATATTCGTACACAAGAAATTATGACATTTAGACTGAAATGTATATTCATACAAGAAATTATGACATTTAGACTGAAATGTATATTTGTACATGATCAGTCCAGCTGTAGCTGGTTTGACAATCATGATTTTGTGATGTAATCTATATTCAAGCACTTGAATTGCACATGATGTTTAAGTTCAAATTTTGTTATGTTTAAAAAATATATAATATTAGGTGTATAATTTATATACACCTAATAATTTTATTTATTGATTATATAAAATAACAGTTATATTTGCTGTTGACAAACTGTAAAAACCCTTCATGTATAATTTTAATGCATCTGTAATGCACTTTCTAATTTGATTAAACATACAAATTTTTTTCAGTATATCACATCTGTAAATGTAATGCACTTTCTGACTGGTTAAACATGCAGATTTCTGGCAGTATAATCCATGGTATACAAATGGAAATTTTGATATCATCAGGACTACACCAATGTTGTGGTACCTTGAATAATTACACATGGTTTGTATAACAATATTGGTGGTTATATTTTTCATTGGCTCAGTGAATGTGTTGCCAAGAAAAACTAAATTGCATGAGTTTAACCACCAAATATACATCAGCAAATCTGATAACATGGTGCAGCTACTACCCTTAATGTAACTCTCTTGTCTGTTGTAGATATTTGGCCCTATTCTTCCCATAATCACAGTTAAAAATGAAGATGAAGCTATCGACTATATATTAAATCGGTGAGTTTTCCACAGCACTCAAAATATTTATAAGGACCCAGTGATAACACTCTTGCACTTCACTACATATAACCGAATTATTATCATTATGGTCAACAAATATTTCTAAGTTCATGTACAAAATTTGATTAACCAATTATAAAATTTGTCGATAGTAAACTGTTCAGAGTAAAATAATACCTTGCTCTTGTGTGAAGATGAGAAGATTAAATAAAACAAATCGACACTTGATGGTAGATAAAGAGATAGATATATTGGTAGATAGATAGATTGGTAGGAAGTTTTTATGGATAGTGAGATAGATAGATTTAGAGAGGTTGATTGATAGATATATAGATAGATACATACATATATGTTGATCAGTAGATACATACATATATGTTGATAGATACATAGATACATACATATATGTTGATAGATAGATACATACATATATGTTGATAGATACATAGATACATACATATATGTTGATAGATAGATAGATACATATATGTTGATAGATACATAGATACATACATATATGTTGATAGATACATAGATACATACATATATGTTGATTGATAGATACATACATATATCTTGATAGATACATACATATATGTTGATAGATACATAGATATATGTTGATAGATACATAGATGCATATATGTTGATTGATAGACACATAGATACATATATCTTGATAGATACATAGATACATACATATATCTTGATAGATAGATACATACATATATGTTGATAGATACATAGATACATACATATATCTTGATAGATAGATACATAGATAGATACATATATATATGTTGATAGATAGATACATACATATATCTTGATAAATAGTATGATTTTTTTTCCTAGTGCAAGAAGAAGAATTATTGTGTTAGATATTTGTGTTAATTTTGGTAAATCAGGTTTCTGTAATGACAGTTTTGCCAGTTATGTACAAATATGCTGTAATGACTTCATTTATGTTTTAGGGCAATTTAGTGGAGAAAAGGTCAATGTAGCAAAACCAACTTACAATAGAAATGTAGCGAAACAAGAAATCTCTCTCTCTCTTGCTCTCTCTTTCTTTCTCTCTCTCTCTCTCTCTCTCTCTCTCTTGCTCTCTCTTTCTCTCTCTCTCTCTCTCTCTCTTGCTCTCTCACACACACACACACACACACACACACAAATGGTTCCATAACATATGCAACATTACAATTACATTAAGCACACAAGTCAACCTCCTGAGCAGGAGGACAATTTTCCCAGTATCAGAAATAGCTTCTGTCACTGTTTGAAAACTCAGATCTCATGTTTCAGAAGAAGAAAAAAATGATGAAATAAAAAATCTGGGTCTGACAGTATACAGTAACTTTGCTGGTTATCTGTTATTAGAATCTGATCAACTTGATGCTTGCATTAAAAAATGATGGGTTCAGGACACTTCATCTTCAAAAATCCTCATGGAACTCTTAAAAACTTACCAAATCTAGAAGACAGAAATTATGTCATAAGTGATGAGAAGCTACAGTACTTATTGGGCAAGATTCTTGACTAATTGGCAAATTATATTTTAATGTAAATTTATCAACTGTGGTGGTTGTTGATATCACTTGTACCAATTTTGTGCATTTTTGGTTTTCAAAACATGAGAAAGTAAATAAAACTCAGTATCTAACATTGTCTGCCATTGTTGTTGACCTTCCTTCAGATCTGGCTACCGTATATACTCGTGTATAATCCGATACCAACTGCAAACTGCATAGACCCAGATCTGCCATCGCATAATGCGCCGGTAGATCTGAGTCTATGCAGTTTGTAAGGACTAATCAGTAGAACAAACAACATAACCCTGATCTGCTGGTGCATTATGCGACGGCAGATCAGGGTTTATGTTGCTTGCATTTGGACATCGGTTATATGCAAAAAATTTCAGTCACTTAAAATCCAACAAAATGTGGGCAATATCACTTTGCTTTTATCTTTTTGAATCTGCAATTTTTTTGTTTCTAGTGAAAAGCCACTAACAATGTACATCTTCTCCCAAAACAACACACTTATTGAGAAGTTCCTCGAGAGCACCAGCAGTGGGAGTGTGTGTGTAAATGATACCCTGATGCAAGGAAGTGGTATGTTGCTTGGACTCTCTCTCTATGTCATACATGCACACGTATTTACTGATCCCCACCAAGTTATAAATGCATTCACTATGTCATAAAATAGTGACATCATATTGAGGTACCATCTATACTCACTTATAAGTCAAGTCCAACTGCAAACAACATAGACCCTGATCTGCCATCATATAATTCATTGGCAGATCAGAGTCTGTGTTGTTTGTTCTACTGATTACTCCTAACAAACTGCATAGACTTAGATCTGCCAGCACATTATGTAATGGCAGATGTGGGTCTGTGCAGTTTGCAGTTGGACTTGATTTATTAGCGAGTATATAAGGTGTGTTACAAGCAAACTTGACCAAATCTTAATGGGGATTGTTGAACACTAAAGTATAAAAGATAGACCAGGCTATATATAAACAATATTAAAATTGAATCCTATGAGCCAAGAACTGACATAAATAGAAATGAATTAAGTAGCACCCAACATCAATAGATATGAATTAGGTAACAACTAACATAAATAGAAATGAATTAAGTAGCAACTGACATACATAGAAATGAATTAAGTAGCAACTGACATAAATAGAAATGAATTAAGTAGAAACTGACATCAATAAAAACGAATTAAGTAGCAACTGACATAAATAGAAATTAATTAGGTAGCAACTGACACAAATAGAAATGAATCAAGTAGCGACTAACATAAATAGAAATGAATTAAGTAGCAATGATAGAACTACAATGTCAAATTAAGCCAGTTTAATCTGATCCATTATAAAACTTGTTTTTAGGGGTGTGCAGTTTAATTAGTATATTGGTATATTGTGATATGGATCATGCTAGTATGTGTACCTTGGTACATTGCTAGTGAACTAGTTTTTGTTGTATTTCTACAAATGCTCGACAGCTACAATGTCTACTTCAGCCTTAATTTTGTTGCATTTGAATTTGTTGGGATATTCCCAGCAACTCTCGGAACTTGTTGCCATGTGTGTGATGGTATCCATGGTAAATCTTTATACATCACTTTGCAGAATAAACTTATTTTAATTAAGTAGTCATTGTATTGGAAAATACTCAGATTTAAGTTTTTGTACAATTTGTTTCAAACCGGAATTATAGTTTTTGATAAAAAAAAAAAGGAAAACAACACTGTTATTTGCTCACCATACACGTACTTTAGTTGCCAACACGAGCAGAGTTGAGAAGATGCAGATTAAACAGTAGCCTATCTCATGTAGCTCAGACTCATCCACATGTAAGGCTGTTTCCCAATCATTGTTTACTCAAAGACAGTAGCATATCTCATGTAGCTTAGACTCATCCACGTGTAAGGCTGTTTCCCAATCATTGTTTACTTAAAAACAGTAGCTTATCTCATCTAGCTCAGACTCATCCACATGTAAGGCTGTTTCCCAATCATTGTTTACTTAAAGACAATAGTGCATCTCATCTAGCTTAGACTCATCCATGTGTAAGGCTGTTTCCCAATTATTGCTTACTTAAAGACAGTAGCCTATCTCATCAGTATGTAAATGTGTTTCCCAATTGTTGTTCATTTAGAGAGATTTAAAAGAAGTTAAAGTTATATGAAACTTTTATTTCATGTTCAGTCTTTGATATTATTTTGTACTTTAGATTTTCCAGTATATTGCAATATGTATCAACACACTGTCCTGTATCACAATGTATTGCAATATGTATCAACACACTGTCCTGTATCGCAATAAATTGTAATTAGAAAATTCTGACAATGGCCACCCCTACTTGTTTTATAAATAGGGGTTGTGTTATGCAAAGGGGCACTATACTGAGGAAAATGTATATAATGAAAAATAAGCGTTTAATACACTTCATGAAGTACCAATTAAAATTATTATATTGTCATAAAAACAAAGAACATCTGCAGAGGTTTGATCAATATATATGTAATTTTAGTTGGCCAGAAGGGCAAATTTCCTCAAGGGAAGTAATGCATGCATACCAAGAGTGAAAGGTGAAATGTTTGCCAATGTTCTAGACCAAAGAGGTTAAAATTCAATATCACAGGAGTGGTTTTTACCACACTGTGAATTGTGCATTACTTTCTTGATATTTCAAGTTAAAAATTGTACACATTTTCATCTCTTCAGTCCCCACTCTGCCCTTTGGTGGGGTTGGTAACAGCGGCACAGGAGCATACCATGGCAAGTTCTCCTTTGACACATTTTGCCACAAAAGAGCTGTGATGGAGCGAGGCCTCAGAATGGAGTCTGTAAACAGGTAGATCACAAATTGGACAAATTGACTTTATTGATATGTTTATCAATTTACAAAATAAGGCCAATAAACAGAAGTTGCTAAATATACAAAGTTCCATTTTTCACTGAAAATTTATTGAGATTTAATATTGACCTATTTTTAATTTAATGAAATAATAGTTATACTCTATGTACAAAAGGCATTCAGGGCTGAGCACATTTTTTTTTTATCCACTAGTCCCGGACTAGCGAATTTTACTTGCCTGACTTCAAAAATGAATAGTCCGGGACGTCGGGCTGTGGGATTTGCTCAGCCCTGAAGATGATTAAGAAGAACCTGCAAGTCTTCCCTCCCATATTTCAACAGAGCTGCCCTCTCATGAGGAAAGTGCCTGTAGTAAAATGCTCTAAAGCATCTCAAAGGTTCTGCTTATGTCTCTTTGGAGAAATAGCTACCGCACACTCAGTAGCAGTCATACGTTTTATCCCTCCACTTGCACAAAAATTTTCCTTCTCTGAATCGCCCTTATTACCTTCCTTGCGAAAATAATTTAGCAAACTCATTTTATCCACAGAGTAACTATCAGCTTGCTTGACAACTACTTCTAAAGTGATCATAACATACATTTTCTCTTTTAAATACGAACAGAGACAGCTCATTAATTAGCATAATTGTTTCACTTCAAACGCAATATCGCAAGTGCAAGTTAATCATCTGTATAATCAATTAAAAATTAAAGAATCATTACGGTCATTTAATCAGTTCATAAAGGAAACCAACACTGATGTCGGTAAAGTACCTTTCATTGATTTAATTACACTGACTCGCTGGATTAAAATCATAGTGAGCTGCTCGTGAGGATTTGGCTTGAGTTAACACAATGCAACAAAGTCACTTAAAACACTGCTAATTGATCATGCTGGCTTTCTTTTGTTTGATGTGTTTTGATTTGCCGATAATTTGGTTGCTTAGCTCAATGTGCAGTCAAGCGGTAACAGAACGTGCGCATATGCGAAAATTATCACTGACCACATTTATGTGTTATACAGAATGTATATGTACACATGAAGAGGGGTAGAATCAAGTATTCAGTACGCCCGGAGGGCATGATTGGCCAAATAAAGGTAGATATAGTGATTAAAGCACGAAAATAAGGACTTGCCCAACTTTTTAAAAAAGCACTTGTCCCGGACTAGCGACTTGGAAAATTTTACTTGCCCGACTTCAAAAATGAATAGTCCGGGACGTCGGGCTATGGGATTTGCTCAGCCCTGGCATTGTTGATTTTATTGTCGAGCTTACTTCAGTGGGAAGTTAGATAAAGCAGTCACTGTTCTGACTGCAGCAGCTGTGGTGGCTTCAAAAGATTGTTAAGGTTTTGGTTGACGTTTTTCATTTGCATATATTTCCAGTTCAAAGTGTAAGAAACTATTTTAACTGGCAGAAGGAGACATCAGCTGATCCACCCTACTCCCACAACACTGCCCTTCTTAATAAATAGGTGCATGTCGATGTCTGTAAGCAGCTTGAGTTTGGTATCTGCTTATTTTTGTAGGGCATCCTAGCTCATTCTTGGTGCACTGAGTAATGGGACGGGTGGAGGTCATAGTTCTTTAGTGAGGTGTCATGGAATGCCTCGAACACATCTGCTAGCAGAAGCACATCGGTCTTGAGGTAGAGGTTGTGGTAGCTTTCCATGTTTTGGCAGCCAGATGTCTTCTAAACGCTATGCGCATGCACATGCTCATATCTTTTTCAGTTATACTGGCATGGCTGAGTTGGCTATATAAGGCCTCTATTGGTGGAAGCTTTGTTACTTTGAATCAATTCCAGTTGCTCACATTTTCTTACGGGTAAACTCCTTTCCAGTCTGCTATTCATAAACTGGAGACTGTCAATAAACTGTAGCTTCCCTAGTGAAAAGGTCATGTACTTCTCCATGTTGTTTGGAATGGTGCTTATTTCTCTATATGAGGCTGTTCATATAGCCTCCATGAAAAGGTGACTTGTAGCCATGTAGGCTATGAAACACAAATGGCACCTTTATTGTTTCTAGGTAGATGCACAGCTTGTGGTTACATGCTTTGTTGGCTTTGCTGCAGTACTTAATATGGCAGTGGTTTCACACCCAATCATTACCTAGCCCCTCACCACAGATGTGACAGTCTGTGGCTTTCTGGAAAGCCTTGCAGTCATCTCCATCAATTAAAATCTCAGGCAGATAACAAAGCTCCTCTTGGATCTCTTCCATTTCACACTCGAGGCTCTGAATGAAAGTGGCAAAGCATCCCCTCCACAGTATAACACTGGCTCCTTTGAAACACTGTCGCTGTGAACAACTATGTAGCAAAAGCTACATGGGACCTGGTCATTGATTTTTTTGTGTGTTGCTTTCTTTGGATAGCCTGCCGGGCCTTCCACTAGCATGTTTAGTGCCTCGAAATCTGCATAAATAATGTACAGGACACACATCTGGCGGTGGTGGTTCTGGATGTTCTAGCCCTGCTCTGGTAAGGGGGGTGCTCTACAGATAATACGTGCTTTTGAGAGAGTGACAGGTGTAAGATGAAGTTGTTTGCATTTGCAACATGCACAATGCAGAGAATGTTGGCACACCTCTATGCTACTTTTATGTACTGTGGCTGAAATTTCTTTACATATTGTAATTGTGGAAATTGGACATGATCTAAGCACATAGCAGACAGAAATGGCCGCTCCAGAGTACTCGAAAAATCAGCCTGAATTAGTCAGAAGTACACTATTTTCAGCAGTTATTAAAATAGGGAAACAAATTTTGCCAGAGTAGGCAATACCAGTCTCTGAAAGTACAATGAATGAATTACAAAATATATAAAAAGTAAAAAAAGTTATCGACTCTTTTTTTTAAAATTTACCTTTGAAGTCCAGGAAGTGAAAATGACCAAGCAGAGCTAGCAGTTTTTTGAGAGGTGCACATCTTAAGTAAGACCAAGCTGTATACTCTATAACCCAAATTGCACCCATCAATCATACACCAAAATAAAGGGAATTCAAAGTTCTTTTAACAATACCTTAGATATACAAGGTCTTTTTTAAATAGCCAGGACAACCAGTGAGGAAAACCTGGGTAATTCTTTTTCTTTAAAAATCTAACCCTATGCAAAGTACGAAACTGGAGAGTGCCACCAAGGACACATGCAGGGGCTTTTTGCCCTCACCATGACAGTCTTTCATGTGGGCTTATAATAGGTCAGCCAGGCTGAAGATGTAGAGGCACTGGCAGCAGATGTGCTTATTTTCTTTGTGTTTGTTGCAATGCCATATGAGGCGGCTTAGGTTATTTATCCAGACATAGTGGCTCTTTTCACATTTTGTGTTTTGCAAGTGAGCAGCAAGAGGTCTGATGAATGTTGCCTCATGTTTTGCAACTCACTACTGTACAGCAGGTTTAGGCTTTTTCACCAACCAAAAACACTAACTGCAATAGTTTTGTTGCAGTGCTCAAACTTGCCAGTATTACTAACCTTCAAAGGAAAGTCGATGCCTGTTAAATCAAGCTTGCCTAAATGCTGGTGGTACTTTCTGGGCTGATCATCATGGTGATTGTCTGCTTGGTAAAGAGCTGACAGAATGGCCTACTCAACAACGGTTGTCTTTGTTCTTCACATTAATAACTGACCATGGTAGTATGCAGTTTGGTGTTGAAATGTAGCTACATCCATGTAACTGGCGGTACTGAGTTCAAGCACTTTGCATTGGTCTAATACTCATCCTGACTCTTCGTGCATGTATTCTTCATTGTAGCTTAGTTTGATGACATTAGCTTCATCAATCTGCCTCTTTATCTCATCAGTGTGCAGTATGACAATGGCCTCATTTCGGAAATAGGCTTCTATTTTAACAGCTGTTATGTATGATGTTTATATACTTAACTTTTGTCTATGATTGTAAGTTGTATGGTTATTTAAAAATACATGCTTAACTTTTGTCCAGTTGTTTACATAGTATTTTCATAGGCATTTCACAATTAAACTTTTGTGACATATGTCAGGTGGGCCAGTATTTTCATAGGCATTTTGCAATTAGATTTTTGTGACATAGGTCATGTAGGCATGTATATTTACATACAGATTCATTCCTATTCTAGAATTTCGGTTCTAAAAGATCAGTCTGTAAGGAATCTATTTTAGTTGAATTGTTGAAATCAGATATAATTTGAGAGGAATTATTAATTTACAATATTCATTAGAAATAAAAAAAAGTGCTCATTGACTTTTGGATTAATACAGGCTGTTGGAATTCATTTGGAACATTCTATTATTTTGGACTTGTGATTAGGACATTTAGGATTATTTGGAATTTAACTCACAAATTGTTAGTGTCTTGAATTTTCACTTTAATTGTCTGGAAATAAATTGCTTGTTGATTTTACTTTCATTGTTGGTTTCACTTTCTTTCTGTTACATATTTTTAAGACCTAGAGTTGTAACACAGCATCTAGCTCAGCTTCATCATCATATACATTTTGTAGGCCTGGTACAGCTTTTTCCAACTGTGCCATCAACACTAGGCTAAACTTCAGACCCCCAAGTTCACTTGCTGAGTACAGCTTGTATATTAGGACAGTACAGCTTGTATACTAGGACAGTACAGCTTGTATACTAGGACAGTACAACTTGTATACTAGGACATTACAACTTGTATACTAGGAGCCATAGCATCTATAAATACAGTAGCATCAGATTCAAGCCTGTGCTTTTTGGCACAGGGACACGAGTCATTTGCAACATCAGTACTAGTACACAGATTTACTACGGCTGGTAATTCACTGTGACTTTTCTTCGCTCTTGAGCTGTCTGCTACTCATTAAGAATCTTGTCTATCAAATTGCCGAAGTCATCTGTGGAAACCAGCCATTCCAGCTGTCTAGGAGTTAAAACTTGGACTGGCTGATCAACCTGGCAAATTGATTGCCTAGGAGCCAGAACTGGCCGTGTGGCTTGGACTGATCGTTTAACATGACAAATCTACTGCCTAGGAACTGGAATTGGTCGTGTGGCTTAGGCTGCCTGTCAACAAGGTGAATCAGTTGCTACTCACCAATAATGCATCAAGTGCATCATCATACTTGCTTTGGGTTATTTCCAAAGCAACTCATTTAAACGTGTGAATGTAGACATTTTTGTATATAGCCTATTAACCAGCTTTCTCCAATTAAAATTTTTAAAGTTATTAAAGTTAACAATAACCTTGTCATATAATAAATTATCCAGCTATTTCTATTTGAAAGTTTGTAATGGCTTTGAGTTGGTAATGACCTTCTCATATAGTAAATTAACATGTTATCTCAAATTGAAATATTTTAGTGATCTTGAGCTCAGCAATGACCTTGCCAAACTGTCTATGTGCCGCATTCTCTATTTGTTTTAGTTTTCTTGAGATTGTAATGCCACCACAACATGGACAGATCCCATGATCAGCCCCAACACCCACACTTCCAGCATGGCTTTATTTGACACCCTCACCTTCTCTGTGCTGCATGAATGGCACAGTATACATTTATACACTTTTTTCTGCACAGACTTTTGCTCCCTAGTTTTAATTCAGCGCACTTGTTTTCACCAATATGTGGCATAGATCAAAGGTATACAGTCTGTCACCAAACAGTATTTCTGATTAGCTGTATGCTATGACAAAGCATTATTTTCACTGGAATAAAACACCCAGGCAGTTTGCTCACATAAACTGTGGCAGTGCCATTTGTCTGGGATTCCAAACCTTAACATCTGACCTATGCAGCAGCAAAGGAGGAGAGGCATGAGCTGTTTAAAAACTCCTGGCTGACAGTCTCTATGGGGTTGTGAGTCAAAGGCCCAGGCCTGCCTTCAGTATCAGCCTGCAGTTTTACATACACAGTAGAGTACTCTGAACATGAACAGAAATCAGCTTGGCTTCCTTAGCCTGCTGAAGCACGTTGGACATGACCTGCTCCTCATCTGGCACATGCAGAACTGGATTCGATAAGGGAGGACGAGCCATACCAGGCAAATGTCCCATCGGACACTGCTGTCGACCATGTCTACAGGGCCCTCACCCTCCCACTTGCCTTCATCCTCCTCCTTGCTTTCCTCATCGACCACCTCCAACACTATCTCATCACCAACATAGTCGTCGAAATCACCGGCAAGGTTTTCAGAAAGCTCACCATCACTTATGTCCATGTCACTCATGTCTGCCAATTAGTTGAGCATTCGTTTCATAACCTATAACAATGTCTGTTCCTGATATGGAATAAGTTGGTTGGTCCACTTTAGTGGCTATTACAAAGCTAGTTATGAGCAGGTTTCAGGAGGGGGGGGTCTTGGCCTTCCTAGCAACCCTTGTTTTTTCTCTCACATTTCATAAGGCTGCCAGACATTCCTACAGGGCTCCCAACTGGCTAGCTCAGCACAGGCCCCCAGCTGCGACAAGACATGCCTCCAACCAGCTCCCCACAGGCCCTCCAGCTAGGCAAAACATCTCTCTTACATCTACTTGCCAGTTTCCCAGATTGTAACATTTCCATCCTTTGAAGATACCCTGTCTAAAATGAATTCAATTTGCTGTTAATAAGCGTGTTTAGTTCTTTTTTTAGACAAAATGATTTAAAACTGAATACAAGTTCACCTTGTGATATAACATTACAGCATCAGGTACCCACCTAGTTCAGAGACAAAATTGAACAGATTGACTTGGCTGTCATCCAGAACACCGAAGACACAGGGTTTCTTCTCCAAATTTAATTTCTGGTCGTAAAAAGAAACAAGAAACAGGTATGTATATATGTATGCATTCTAACTGAAAATTTTAGGCAGCATTCAAAAACTTATTTTAATTTTGCACAAATTAAACTCCACAAAATGATTGATTAATTTGAAAATCGTAAAATTTAATCTTAAGTCGTACCTAATTGAAAATTGATAGAAATATTCAACACAAAGACTTTCTATTTCACTTCACTTGCATTTATTGGTTAGTTATCTGTGAATCCATGTGCCTATCCAGTTGATCAGAAAAGACAAATTTCTAAGACTTTGCATGCAGTTATCAATTTATTGGTGAAATAATATGCGTATAAAAAGAATTACCTTTTTCATTTGTAATAATAGAAAAGGATTAGTTTCAATGAAATACAAATATAAACATTGTATTTTATTTATTTATATAGGTGCCTATTAAATTTGTTATAAAATTGTTACTCATGCACAGATTGTACCATGTTCATAGCTGTGTTCATTGTAATGCATCAGCAGATCTGGGTCTATGCAGTTTGTTAGGAGTAATCAGTACAATAAACAACATAGACCCTGATCTGTCAAACAACATAGACCCTGATCTGTCAAACAACATAGACCCTGATCTGCCAGCGCATTATACGATGGCAGATCAGGGTCTTCGTTGTTTGAAGTTGAACTCAACTTATGAAACTTATGAGCAAGTATATATCATAATCATAAGAACTGGACATAATAAGATTATACCTATATATATATATATATATATATATATATATATATATATATATATATATATATATATAGATAATATACCATAATAAGATTATACTCCTTGTACCAAAACAAATATTCAATTATTGACTTTTGATTTGATAGGCAGAAGTGAATATAATTTTTATGAGAGTTCATAGGTCTTTGTATCGGCTGAAATCAAAGTCAGTAATTACTTTATTAAATTACTTGTAATTTGCTTAGTTTTTGTTATTTAGCTTTAATATCATTAAGACAACACTCACTGAATTGTAAAGCATATACCAAGTAAATTTGCTTAACATTAATTCAGCAAAAAAGAAAGTATTTACCATATGTAATCGTTTATAAGTTGAGAGCAACTGCAAACTGCACAGACCCAGATATGCCATCGCATAATGCACCACCAGATATGGGTGTATGCAGTTTGTTAGGAGTAATCAGTAGAACAAACAACTTAGATCCTGATCTGTCAGTGCATTATGCAATGGCAGATCAGAGTCTATGTTGTTTGCAGTTTGACTTGAAGTGTAAGCAAGTACATGTGGCAGAAGATTATATTCAATCGTAATATGAATTTAAATGATCAGAAATATATCAATAAAGGAAAGAAAATAAAAATAAAGAATAATGATTAATGTTTAGAAATTTGTTTCTTTTTTCCTGATAACTTTCAGTGCTAAACTTTCTTTTAAGATGAAGGTAAGTTCAGAGGAAAGATGGGCAGACAAATGGATAGATGGATGGATGGTGAAGCAGATGGACACACTCCGAACAAATATTCCATCACTTGTATATAATGTGTGTATTGCATACTCGAAACATACAACTTTTGTATTTCATTATCAGTATTTTGAGTCCCTTAGGTTACCCTGCCTATGGCACCATAGGCAGAGTGATGTCAGAAACTTTGATTTAGCCGTCAGGTGAGCTATGGAATCTTATCTCACCTTCATTTGTAGACTTGAGGGTGATATAATGATTTAGCAAAGCCAGCTTCTGTAAATTTAACCAGTAAAAACATGGCAAAATGGGAAGTCATATAAATACACATTTTACAACCTGCCTTTATGAACACTTCTTATTTTGTAGTACTTCATGTTTATGTTTATTTCGAAGGGTTTATCTTTCCTAAAGTTTTTGTGTGCAGTTCTTGATATTTACATTTTTAGAACTTGCTTTTAATTGGGATCGTATAGTCAGTGTTGTGGAGCTGGGCTGTTAAATCCTAATAAATATATGCATACACTTTTGTCTAAAGGACACCTCATACAGGACAACATCAATTAACATACGGATTTCACGTATATTTAAAGGTCATCTGTCGAAAATAGACGAAATAATCTGGTCCCATAAGACAGCTTTCCCAGTACAATATAACATTGATTATCTGGACACATCAGGAAACTCTGGTTTTGTCCAGTAAATTCGTTGTCTGGATAGATGATAAATTTATACAAAATAGATAGTGTCTCTGGGGGACATTTAATTGGTCCATATGACCAGAATGCCGCATCCATGTAGTCAGTGTTTCACTATGCTTGTTAGATATGGATTATCCAGATTCAAAGTTCTACATCCTAGGATGTAGTTTTCAAAATAACATTAAAGTTTTACATCCTAGGATATAGTTTACAAATTATCAAAGCTTTACATCCTAGGATATAGTTTACAAAATAACATTAAAGTTTTACATCCTTGGATGTAGTTTACAAAATAATATGAAAGTTTTACATCCTAGGATATAGTTTACAAAATGAGATGAAAGTTTTACATCATTGGTGATAGTTTACAAAATAATATGAAAGTTTTATATCCTAGGATATTGTTTACAAAATAACATTCAGATTTTGCATCCTTGGATATAGTTAACAAAATAACATGGAAGTTTTACATACTTGGATATAGTTTACAAAATAACATGAAAGTTGTACATCCTAGGATATAGTCTACAAAATAACATGAAAGTTTTATATCCTAGGATATAGTTTACAAAATAACATTGAAGTTTAACATCGTAGGATATAGTTTAAAAAAATAGCATTAAAGTTGTACATCCTTAGATATAGTTTAAAAAATAACAATAAAGTTTTACATCCTAGGATATAGTTTAAAAAATAACAATAAAGTTTTACATCCTAGGATATAGTTTAAAAAATAACAATAAAGTTTTACATCCTAGTATATAGTTTAAAAAATAACATTAAAGTTTTACATCCTGGGATATAGTTTATAGTTTTACATTCTAGGATATAGTTTACAAAATAGCACCATTCCAATAAAATGAAAACACAATCGCAAATTAGAAATGTTGAGAATTACTGCAAGAGGTGAATGGAGCAATGAGAATGACTGTGACTGTCAAGCAATAGGGCTCACTTTTTCTTACTTGAATTTTACTCTACTGGTAATTCCAGTTTGCAACATTACAAACATTAGTGCCAATATATACACTGGTATAACCAGTATTAATAAATTTACAGTATTCAATTATACAAAATACATGTATGCTGTGATCAGTATGTAATTTTCAAATAAGACCTATAATATGTATTAATTTTATAAAAAATAATTGTTAAGAGTAAAATGTATGCAATAATTTTTTGTTGACAGTTGTTTGTTAAAATAACACTTTATAACATTTGAATATTATAGCAATTAAGTCATAATATCCCAGATGCATTCATGTATATAATTAGTGCTACCATCATGAGAAGTCATGCTATCTATAATTTTTCTTTATTTGAACTGATAATTAGATGATTTTTTTTCTTCAAAAATGTATTAAAACACAACTGTGATTTTGACTGTTAAGGTACAATTTTCCTTTATTTGAACTGATAATTAGGTGATTTTTTAAACTTCAAAAATGTATGAAAACATGACTATGATTTTGACTGTCAAGCTGTAATATTCCTTGACTTTTGTTTCAGAGGGTTCCTACATTTCAAAAAATGGATTTTTCATTTAGAAATCTTCTTAATGTTCATAATTCAGGATTCAGAAAAGACACATGAAATCCAAAAATTGTCAGTAAATTAATTTCTGGCATGATAATCCATCTATATGTTCAGAACTTCCATTGATTTATGATAATTTTGTCTTTATTGTAGTATCATGTTTTTTTTCTTTGCTATATTTTAAAAAACAATGCAATCGTGTATACTTTAAATTAAGAATAAATATTTCCACTTACATATTCATTTTACATCTGTTGTTCACATGAATTTTCAACTTGAATGTTTGAATTTTTAATGTTGAATTTTGTGTGTACATTTTTTTTTATATAACATGACAACATTGACTGAATTCAAAGTCGTATTTTGTCTCTGTTCAGGATTTAGAATAAATACACACTATTTAAGTTTGCATTGTGTTCAAGTTTTTGGGGTTTTTTTTGGAAATATTTATTTCCAAAATATCTTTATAATATAATCTAAATTCTTTATCCTTGAATATTTTGTCATTTATGTGAAACTAGTAAAATTTGTGGGAGTGGTGAGTGTATATGCATGAGTGGTGAGTGTATTTGCAAGAGTGGTGAGTGTATTTGTGGGAGTGGTGAGTGTATTTGTGTTGTCCATACAAATTGTGATGTATTTCAAACTTATTTGTCATTTTATACTTTATGGCAGGTTGTTTGTGCGAGGGTTTTTATTTTGCTTTATTTGCGATCAATCAGTCTTCCACCAAACAAAATATCCATACAAAGGACTAGGGACTCTAGATCACTGTAATGGCCTCAGAAAATGTCTCCAAAATTTTTTTTATTATTTTAAAAACTTTTTTATTTATTTTGTATAGACATACCTTTGTCTTTAATAATACGTTATAATTTTCATAGTTATCGCGTGCGATGATGTCATCAGCAGCTGCGCGTGAGGTGTAAAATGCGAAAAATGTGAAAAATTCGTCTGATTATAATGTATTTATACAAATTTAACTATTCCCGCAGTCATGAAACAATGGGAAACTTTCAATACATTTCTCTTATTAGATAAATTGTAATCTCAGAAAATTGTATGTTGTTTCACTCATGTGGGATACGGTAATTTTAAAGAAAATGGTTAGATTCTATGGGAGGCAACAGTGACGCTTTTATCGCAGCAGCAGTTTACAAGGTATGTAAATTTCATTTTACAAATATTATGCCACAATAAATGAGTAAAGTATGAAATTAAATGCAGTTATACTTTATCAGACACACATATTCTTTAGAAATTAAGGAAAATCTTCACAGTTTAAATATTTCCAGGCGGTGTTGATTTGCAGACGACGTGTTTTATGACGATGTTGACAATCCAACTTGGTTTATAACATATTTGTATCAGACTGGTATTTTGGACAAATATTTCTCTATAACAGCATTATATATAGTGCTGTGAAATACTGTGAAACTGTTGTTAATTTGTTTTGAAATTTTTGGTAAATAAAATTACAATCTTAGAAAGCGATTGACATACATATGCATAGAAGGTCTGAAGCTGTTTCCGTCCGGAACCAGTCAGGTCTACCTCACTTTCATCACTTATTGAACACTCAATGTAGTACAATTTGAATTGGCAGAATAAATAATTAACATTCAATATAAGGTACATTTTGTCTCAGCAATTAAAAAAATAATCCATGAGAATTAACGATCGTGCAGTAACTGGTGCTAGGTTCTCTAGGGGACTCTAGTTCCAAAACTCACTACGTTTATAACTGGAAGGGTTAGTGAGGAAAAGCGCTATGAATATATGATTTATATTGATTTGCAAACAAGTACAAAACCATATCTTATATAAACAGTGTGTTAAAGACCAGAAACATTTAGTAGAAAGAAAATACATGTGGCTGCAACAGTACATGAGTACAAGAAGATTTATATAGCTCTTATAAATACATTTTATTCACACATAGTTTCGTGGTCCAATGGTAAAATGTCCGCTTGTATACAAAGCCGACCCGGGTTCGATTCCCAAAAAAACAGGATATTTTTTTTTCTTCTCATTTCAACTTAGTACAGATAGTAATCAGTAATAAATTTATTTTCCAGAATGATATGAAAAAATCTGAATGGTCACCAATTATTTATTTTTGAAAAATATTTTAATACTAAGTTAAGATATTAACATGTAATAATTGTATTTTCCTGATGATTATAAAACAATCTCAATAGTCACCACTGATTTTTTTATTTTTGTAAAAAAAAAAAAAGACTAATTGTACATAGTATCATACATAGTATGTTTTATTCTTCAGCATTTAATTTGAAGATGTAGTGACAAAGATTACTAGTAAGGAGATTATGTGATGCAGGAAAAGATGGCTGACTCTAAAAGCAGGTACTTGAAGAAGAAAGTTCATTATTTGTTATGTCAAAAATTAATTGCCTCATGGGTAAAATATTTTAAAAAATTACATCTTGTTGCAAGGACATGTGCTAGAAAAAAGTATATAGACTGCAATGCAGTCTTGAAATGTATTTCATATCACTAATTAATTATTTAACTGAATATTCAAATGAATAAATAACATCTAGGACTCAAATATCAATTGAATAAGAAAAAAATCACTAATTAAAAAAAACTACATGTCCCGTCCTTTAGCTTTAAATACAGCAGGTTCACAATCAGACTACAGGTCATGAACAGCATAATTATATTACATTTTGAGGCTGATATTTGCTCATTAGTTGTCTACAGATTCCTAAACTTGTAATCATGGACATTACAGCACTTTATAGCATAAGTTTACTTTATAACATTGATTTTTGTAAAGTGCTTGTTACAGCACTAATTTCCAACCTAACATATATTTCATATCAAGAATTCTGTACATTGAATAGTATCTTTTGTATGTATAGTTACCGTCGTCGAGACCGGATTAAGGCGGTAGGAGGACCTGTATAAATTTCAAAAAGACCCCCCCCCTCCACCCTTCCCTGAAAAAAATATTCAAAAATAAGATAAAAGATTTATTTTAAAATGCCATTTCACTGCATTGCGAGGTACTCACTAGGCAGGGGCCCAGGGTCAACTGCTCAATTTCCTCCGCCTTTTGTCCGGCCTTGACCATCATATCGTGCACCACCAGTAGTACTAACATTTGGTCATTTTCCTTCAGATTATATGAGCCCAGAAATTACCCATGTAGTGTCTGCTCAAAACGAAATATGTTGACTTTGAACACATAGACAGAGGATCTGTAATCTCTCAACATACTAGAAGCCTGGCGCAATCCGTTTTTGGTGGAAATAACATTCCAGCAATTTTAGTCATAGATGGTACCTATATATACATACAGAAAAGTTCACAGTTTAATTTCCAGCGTCGATTATTTAGTCTTCACAAACGACGTCCACTTGTGAAACCAATGATGGTCGTTAGTACAACCGGCTACGTTGTCAGTGTTATTGGTCCATACTTAAGTGATGGTAAAAATAACGGTGCCAGCATATTAAAACATGCCCTCATCAGCAATATTGAAAAAATGAGAGAATGGCTGCAAGAAGATGATGTTTTTATTGTGAATCGAGGATTCAGAGACTCAATCGACCTACTTGAACATAGCAGCCGTCATCTGGTACCTTGGATATGCACGTCATCAAAATGCACCTTTTAATTCGATGTCTGACTGGAGTTCTTATTTGAATGATGCGCAAGACCTTCCTGAACTTAGAATAATAACTATACGGATAATTTAATAGTACAGTATTGCGTTGTACATTCCAGTCAAGTTATATACTGTATGTATTCTAGTTATATATGTGTACATAATTAGTTCTCTTAAACATACAGTGACGATGTACAACATTTAGATTTTTTGTGACGATAATTGTATGGATAAATACTCACATATGTGCTATGATGTTAGCTCATTTGTATTGAAATTGTTATCGACAAAGGGCCTGATGTCAATGATCTTCTTACCATACATTACGCATGTAAAAGTCACACCATATGTTTGCTTTTAGGGGAAATGGTAGATAATGTTTGAAAATCTGCTGAAGCGACATTCCCCAAACCCGAAACCAATTTGAAACTAATAATATTGCGAGCGTGTCCTTTGTTGATCATTACTTCGTAAAATGATTTTCTTTCTCTCTAATTCATCCAAATTGTCCATTGTGGATAGTTAAGTTTTCGTTTAAGTACTGGCATTCTGGAATAAAAGTGTTCTTGAATACACTTAGTGATGTGGAAACTAGCTTTGCAAAGATTGTTAACATGCAATGTGTTTAAGTTGCTGTTTTTTTATCGTAATTTTGTTTTCTCAAATACATACTCTACACTTTATTGTGCCAACTCTCAAAGTCAATTGTGAATTGGTTCTGTATAAAGTCGCATGTGCTAGGCTAACATCGTGATACACTTGCATGATGAACAACATCTTAGGTGAATCATTATTTGGATAACCGATTTCTCTGTTTGCAATTGACAAATGACAATTTCTATTCTTCTGCTTCTCCTTCTTAACACAGTGTATGTCTTTATCAAAGTGTATGTCTTATCACAGTGTATGTATATATCACTGTGTATGTCAATATATCACAGTGTATGTCTTTATCACAGTGTATGTCTTTATCACAGTGTATGTCTTTATTACAGTGTATGTCTATATATCAGTGCATGTATTTATCACAGTGTATGTCTATATCACAGTGTATGACTTAATCACAGTGTGTGTCTTTATCACAGTGTATGTCTATTTTACAGTGTATCTTTCACTTCAATGATTTTCTATAGGGTTAATGTCATTTAAAAAAATTAAGTTTTGGAGCATATTAAAATGATTTTTCCTCCAGTGATGATAATGTTATATACACGTAGTACTTCACAGCATCTTAAAGTAAGTGTGTTTTGTAAAGATACACAGAAAACATATAGCGATCCATTTGGGGTACAAATTTTTTTTTTTAAAAATAATAAAGCAGTTAAGTTTAATATATATTTTTTCTTATGAATGTTTTGTTGATATTTGAAGAAGTCTTTTGTCAAAGTTCTTTAGTCCCCGTGATTTGCATATATATATATATATATATATATATATATATATATATAATCAGCAAGTCTTGAAAAATTAAAATGTGCATGCATTACGTCATTAAAATCACGATAACGTCATGGAACCAGAAGTAACGTCATTTTATGTAGGTAAACTTTTGGTGCCTCCAGCATACATAATTTGATTAAATTCAACAACATTTTTATTATTCTGAACAAAATGCATCCTAAACAGTCTTTATACAAAACTTACAGCCTTTTGGTGGTTGGGCTAAATTTGACCTTTGTAGTACCTAGTCGATCAGCCTTTCTAATTTTTTGAAATTTATTTAAATGTTATCGGTTCACTAACTTACACGATTTATGACAGGCCACGAATTATAGCAACAGTTAAAGAATGAAACTAACGATATATTTTTTATAAGATTGAAGGGAATAGACATGCATAACAGAAAGAAACGTTATCATCATTATCGGCGAGAGAGAGAGAGAGAGAGAGAGAGAGAGAGAGAGAGAGAGAGAGAGAGAGCGTATTTTGCTCAATTCTGGATTTGTTTTTCAATAACAAAATATATACACTGTGTCCGGCGTAGCAGATTTGATCGAATGATAATTTTGTGGTCTAGCAATTGGGATTATATCATCTGAGCATGATTATTTTGTCTTAATTCAATCTTTAAAGTTGTCGAAATCGCCTGATATACAATTTTTTTTAAAACTCGAAATTAACCGCCGCTAACAAATAATAATTAAAAAAAATCAGTTTCTTATACAGGTCTATATTTCCTCAAAGTATTATTACTCCATATTTTGGCGATTTTGTAAAACTTTTAAGTAATTTTTAAAACCGTATTATAGAGATTTTACACTTTTAATTTTCAAAAAAAAATTTTTCTTATTTGAACAGGGAATCATTTAAGCAATACAAAGCAGGATGCCCAGTTGTTTATATGATTATAAGAATTCAACTGAGAAAGTTTAGAAGTATGGGAATGGCCCATTCTCAGAAATCAAAATAAAAAAAATAACTACAGGTCTTTGAGCTTTTCTGGACCACAGCGAAATTTAAAAAACAAACCAATGCGGTAAAAGCGAATTGATTCATAATTTATGTTTACAACCGAATTTTCATAAGAAAAATGTACTCAGTGGATAACAATCGCACTGACTTAGATGGACTTCTCTATACCACAACCAGTTAAAATCTGAATAGCCCAGAATCAATTTTATAGACCTCTTTCACAGAAAAAAATATGAATGTTCTATTTATTGTTTTTCAAAATCATCTGTAACATTTGTAGAGTGGAGAAAAGACTAAAACTTGGTATACAAAGTATAAAAAGATGTTACGCAATTGTGTTGAGTAGCAAATTCATCTTAACTATATTACTTACGGTTGCATTGACTAATTTTATTGAAAGAAATTAATTTGCACAAAATGAAGAGGATAAAATTTCGATCGGAAAGTTTAACATTCGCTCTATCGTTATCCAATAAAATCTATTTGATGAAAATTAATTTGAACAATGGTCTTTCTGAATCAAAGTGAAATAAAGAAATTTTAATTACTCTTGCATGCTTTTCAAAAAGTGTGAGAATGACAATTCAGTATTTATTTTCGTATTTTTTTTAAAAGGCTAAAGGGGACAAAAGCGTACAAGGATTGACAAAAAATAACGAATGAGTAATCAATTTTTTGTATTACTTTGAATGGTTTGTTCTGAGATCATTTTTGCTAAAGAGTCAATGAGAGTTATCATCGATTTTTACAACATTTGCATTGATAAAGACAAAATAATTATCTAATTTTGTAAATTCTTTTTTTGACTTTAGGTATTTTAGTATTTTTTCAACGTTTTTATATCTCATTCAGGGATATGACCTTTTTTCGTTCACCTTTAGCAATGTTATCTCTTGTCAGTTACTGTTAGAAATATTTAACAATTCACTAAGTAAGATTTCAAATCCATTATTTAGAACAAACAGTTATATGTTACGGAATGTATATGTTCAATTTGTGTTCTGGGAGAATTGCTTATAAATCGATTTGACTCAGTTTTAGTCCTTTCTTTGATGATTTCCAAAAGTTTTGGTTAAACGAAGTTTTGCTGATTGTTATCAGCTCTGCTGATAGCCGAGCCAGTCGGTGCTGTTAAATTCTTCTTCTCTGTTACTCATTCGATTTTTTCAACTTTTTTGTATTGACCTGTAATTTTTGATCCATAGATTCTAAACTCCTATTCATGTTGTGGACAAAATGTTTATTACTGTAAAAAAAAACACAAAAAAAACGTGGATAACCTGTGTTCTGTTTCATCGTGCAATTAACATGCAATGTACTGATTTTGACACCATGGCCCTGCAGCAATGCTTGTCCCTTTAGAACAAGGCCATTTTCTGTCATAGTTATGTTCTTCATAGTTTACATTTTGGATTGAAACTCATTCTTTACAGCTTTTACTTCATCGAATAATTAAATGCCCCCACCCCCTCCTTTCAAATATTGATAATTGGTATTCTGGTTTTCCGTGAGCACGTCTTCACCCTTAAAATTTTTTTGTTTGCTACTTTTCTCTCTTTTTTCTCAACCGGTCGGATTTCTAAATTTTTGTCATCGTCAATTCTTTTGGTGCCAGTGTTAGTTAACACTTTCCGTCGATTTAATTATATTGTGACACATATCCCGCGCTACCATGTTGATCAACATTTACTTGCCTAATGTTTTTGCAAACATAATATTTTACTACTGATTAACTTATTCGTACCAATATTTTTCAAATTTCCTTCTATCAGTTATTTCTCTGTTTTATTTGTAATATTTTACAACTAACTGCAAATTTGGTGCAAGTTGTCTCTGACACATTGTTACAGTCTGTTGTGACACCACCTCAAATAGAGATGATACCATTTATTTCTGTAGAATAATTTCAGTTACTATTAGATGTTAGATGAAATTTCACGAAAATAATTGTGTTTTACAAAACTGTAGATCTACACACAGCTGAGCGTGTATTTTATTTTTTATTTCATCCACGTTTTGTAAAAAGACCTCCTATATCAATTGATTCTGCTTAATTTTGGGATAATTCTTTGTGATTGAAGGTTTTATTTAGATCAAATACATATTTTATTATTTCCTCGTACCGCACAGTTTTATGGACATCTTTACATTGTTCATGGTAAGAAGTTTGTCAAGAAAATATGTGTAATTGAATGTGTATTTGGCACGACTGCTATACCTTCTCTAAGTGAAATTTGAACCGTCATGATTTCATCAACATTTATGTGACTTTCATTACCCTTTATTTTGTTCAAATTATCATAGACTAACTTGTAGTCTTTATTATTTTATTTTTTAGCATATTTGGGATGTAGTTTGAATCAGCCTTATATTTTTTTTAATGTTATCTCGCTTTATTTCTTCCGTATTGTCATTAGTTATATGTGATGCTCTGTGTACCAAAATGACCCTCTGGGTACAAGGGGAATATAACATTAGTCCATTGATGTAACATTAGTATGACCCTCTGGGTACAAGGAAAATTTAACATTAGTTCATATGCCTATGATGGTTATGAGAATGGTTTTTAAAATGATTTCTGGGTACAAGGGGAATAGTAATGTTAAAAATGTTTATAGGAATAACATGATGGGACTGTATGGGTACAAGGGGGAATATAATGTTAAAACTCCACCTAATATTAATACGCCGTTTCGACTGACCAACACCCAGTCATCTACTGACCAGCACCCATACTTACTAACCAACACGCCTTTTGAATGACCGACACCCACACTTTCTGACCAACGAATAGGGTCGGAATATACACACACTATACAAACAAACACACATATATACTATCACACAAATGTTATGATGTGAAAGAAGGGAAATAAAATATAAGTGACACCCCTTATAAACAAAACTAAAGCTTCCCTTTCGACCCTTATCACCCTATAACTTCCCTACCATCCCCTTACCAACAAAACTAAAATACCCCTACCACCCTTATAATCCCTATAACCCTATTTGTAATGCGAAAGGAGAAAAAGGATGTACACACTATGCATAAACATATTTATATGCTGTCACACACAAGTGTGTAAGAGTGCTCACGCTCACACACACACACACTTACACACACACACACATGGTAGGAGTGCTCGCGTTGTTATGTACATTGAATTTATTATATGTATCCATGAGGTAAGTTGTACTTTAGTCATTTTGTAAATAACATATTTACTGCATTTGAGTTCAAGGTCAGTTTTGTTTACATAGCATTTAACAATTAGATTGGAATTTTCCATATCTTGTTTTGAGAAAAGTCACAAACGCACCGGAAATTTCCATTAGAGGTACTCATATTCTAGAATATTCTCTCAGGTGATTTATCCTTATATTTATACAGGTGTGGTATACAAGATTTCATTCCTATACTAAACTTTATATTATTAAGATCAGTCTATTAAGGAATTTATTTTAGCAATCAGATGTTACAGCTGTGAAAACCGGAGCAAATTCAGAGAGAGAGGAATTATTTATTTGAAATATTCATTGGAATTACTAAAAGTGCTCATTCTCATATTGGATTAATACTTTACTTTGGGATTTATGTGAATTTATTCAAAGATATTATGGATTACATCATTCAGGCATATCAGAACATTCAAGACTACTGACATATCAGGACAATCAAGGCTAGTGGAATTCATTCGGAACATTCTATATTTAGGACTTGTGATTAGGACACTTAGGATTATTGGATTATTTGGATTTTAATTCACGTTACTGTAAGTGTCTTTTGAATTTTCACCTTAATTGTCTACAAATAAATTGCTTCTTGATTTTACTCACATTGTATGTTTCACTTTCTTTCTGTTACATTATTTTAAGACCTAGAGTCGTAACAACGCTCACACACACAAACACATACACTATGCACAGAAATATCCATGGGGGATTTAAGTTTTAGTTTCGCAATATATACACGGACATGAAACACACAATATTTTGGAAATGAGTGAGTCGAGTAGTATCTCTTTTCCGTTAGTTTTGGCCACACTCATCTTAGTGTCCACACTTCCCGGGCCGGGCTCCAAAAGCACCAAATCTACTTCTCTGTTCGTTTTCTCCACAAGAATTGACGGAGACAGAGGGCCTAAAACTATGCTTGTCTGCCTCCATCTCCCAGTCCTCAGTTTGAGGGATCATGAGTTGTTCTGGTTGTTATTCCTGCTGCTCTTAGTGTCATTCTTCTTATTATTATTCCCTTTGCCTCATCCTCTCCTGTACCCTCATCCATCTTTCATTGAGGAGCGGAAATTTTCTCTCTCGCCTCTCTTGCGTCCGCACCTGCTTCTCTTCCGCCCATACCCTATTTATCTTCTCTGTTGTCTTCCTCCAACACTTCTCGGATCAATTGTTTTGCCTTTCTAAAGGCTACCATCACCCTCTTCAGTTGCCTTCGATACGGATAGCATTCCATTATTCCACCCGGCACAGGAAGAGCTCCACTCTGTTTAGCAAGCACATGGCTTCAATCAACTTCCCGACTTGCACTGGCTGTCTCATTCTTGACTTGACATCTTTCTCGAGACGACGATGGATGGCAAGACCGACTTTATATGCTAGAGACGCGGACGACAATGAAAACATTTCTCATATTCGGTACGCGGACGTGAAAGAAAACAGGTACGTAGAAAATTTCAAAGATCGACAGGGAGAAAGGAGAAGACTATGTCAAAAGAAACGACAACAACATCAACCCCCTACCCCAACCAACCAAACAAACAGCACCATTTTTTTCAACATCAACAAAATTTAATACGCCCCGCTCACTCAAAAGTCAACAAAGAATGAAGAGGAAGGATTAGGACTAGTCCGATTATCTTCATGTACAACTGCCAAATACCCAAACAAAACACTGTTAAAAAGAACGTATTTATAAGGTTAACAAAGTTGAGGAGTAAGACTTGACTTTCAATGATCTATTACATCGTCATTTTACCATCGATGGACACTACGTTTTTGAACTAAAGAAAACAGATATCCATAATGATCACTAAACCACATTTCTATTTTTGGCATCGTTTCTAGAGAAATCACGTCCAAAACAAGTCAGTAAATGTTCTAATGGGAACCCAAGACTGCAATAATGAAGAAAATACACACAGTATTGTCCACACACTCTCGAATCTGATCCTTGTAATTTCACATTATTGAATTGACTGGATACAGCATTTCTTCTCATAAAGTCTATGATCTCGTCTTTGAGAGGAGGTAATCCATAGGAATAAAAATATTCCACAATGTGGTCGTTAGGGAAGTAAACGCCTACTGATAGGGAGAAGTGAGAGCTGAACAGGGACAAATGGGAGCAAAGCAAGAAATGCTTATATATATATATATATATATATATATATATATATATATATATATATATATATATATATATATATATATATATATATATATATAGTTTGCTGGGTTCTAAGATCAGCAGTATAAAGGAAAGTTAGTGAACCATGTCATCCCTTAAAATTCATAAAAGGTACTTTCTAGAAATGGGGCATATAACTTAAGTTTATGTAAACTGGGGTTAACTACAAATATGCCATGTAATATATCATAAGAATATCATAAATCATAATTATTTAATGGATCTACTACAACTCGAACAACAAAGATCTTAATTAAATTTATGAATCTATTTTTTTCAATATTTATTAAATATGTTGCTGTTACATAACATTTCCCAAATTTTAATTTTTTTATACTTCTATACCAAAATACCGATGGTCACTGTATTTTTCAATTGCCACAGTAGTAGTAGGTTCTCTTTAAAGTAGGGGTGAAAAGATTAATCGATATATCGATGTATTTATACTTTTTCTATATCGATAACCATATTCTCCGTTCACATCCTCCAATTTATAGACAAGTGGGTCACGTCCACGCGCTTTTCCTGTGACACAAAACAATTCTGTCGTCTAATTCGGTAAATAGTCCCTGTCAAAAGTGCGTTTTGCTTTTTCCATTGCGAACACAATCTCCGATGTATAACACTTCTCTCTTTTTTTCTGGTCTTCGATGTTTCAAACAATCGATCAAACACGGTCACTTCGTTTTGAAGTGTCACTTCTTCTGGAGCACATCCGATACTACGATGGTACGATTGTGTTTAAACTTTGATCAAACGTGGTAACACGTCGATGTATTTGAGAGTATGCTGATGTGTAAATCATTTTCAGACACCTTCTTTCAAGGTTCTTTGAAAACATTCCATGACACTGGCTTTAGTTTCAGGATTTTCAGTGGTAAAAGAATGGATGTGTCTTTTTGTCAATTCTTTTTGAAAAGCTTGCTTAAGAAATTCGGTGCTTTTGTCTGTTTGCAATCGCAGCGGATATCGACCACTTTGGTTCAAGACGATTTTTAAAGATCGCATTAACTCTGAACCTGTTTTAGAGGTCAAATGAACTACCCAAGCCGATTTTGAAAATATATCAATGACACAAAACAAATATTTGTGACCTCGATTGTACGAAGCTAAACGACAGACATTGGCTAAATCGGCTTGGCACTGTTGATCGATTCCTGCTACTGTAATATGACTTCTTTGAAATTTTCGTCGAATGGATTTGTGTTACGTGTGCGTCGATTGTTCTTGAAACCATTATCGTACATCTTGCAAACGTAGACTTTTTAGTTTGGGGTTTTGCTGCACGATACAAGTTTTGAATTCCTTTGTAGTCAGCTGCACAAGCAGGATTGTAGTAAATGCTGGCTAAAAGTGCATCCATGTTGCTGCTCAATAAGTCACTTACTGTTCGGTACTCCTCTTAGGTTCTTGTAGTAATTTGGATTGTGATCCTTGACGTACCAAGGAGCAATAGGAGTAGGAAAGAAAGTTTCGGTTTCCACACAAATCATCAGTTCTTTTATCACCTTTTTCTTGATTTTTTTTACTTCTGTCTTCCCCCTTTTATTTTCTTCTGCTAAAGAGGGTGTCTACGTCATCTTTTTGACCCAAGCTTTCATTTCTTCTCGCTTTGGAATAGGGGAAGGTGTCAACAAGGCTGCCACACTGAGAGAAAAAGTGTTTGAGCAGAGTTTTTAAAAAAAATACTTCTCTTGTTTCTATCTCTTCTTCTATGGCCGTGTCTGTCATCGTCTTGGGAACTTCTACTGCTGTTGCTGCTTTTTGTTTTTCTTCGTTTTTCCTGGCATTCTTGAAATCTCTCAGAGTCGGTTTAGGCGTCTCGTCTAAAGCTTTCTGGTGAAACAGTTGAAGATTTTGCAATAATTATCCGTACTACTGCGTTTTTTTTTTTCTTCTGTTTCTGACAAATATGTTTGATCCCTCAACGATTGTAACTCTTGTTGTAAGTTTGACATCTCTGTGAGATTAGGATTAGGAGGTAAGTTTTCTTCTTGTTGGGAGAAGTTGATGTAGAGGGTGAACTTACTATACCTCTATTCTTTTTTGTCAGTCTTTTGGATTTTTTTAGTAGGTTTTGTTTTGTTTGCTACGGTATTATGATCCCATCGTAGAAGCGAACGAATAATGACACCTTCATGATCCACCTCCAAGCGGTTTCAAGATGATTTGTTTCTTGGTTTGAATATCAATTCTTGGATGAGCCAGTTGTTTCAAAGCTACTTTACGTTTTAAAAAAAAAAACATTTTGTTTGATGAGGAATATGAATAATTTCTTGTAGTAACTGACGTGCTGTCAAGCCAAACCATCGTAATACTTCTTTGATACTTTCTTTTAACAACTGTAAAGGAAACGGTGCATTTATTTCGCGACTGATGGCATACAGTGCACAAATCAATTTGGCAGGAGGATGAGACTGCAAGGAAGTCATGTTGAATACTGTTACAAAGTAAAGAAGTGATTAATGTTTTTATGTATTGTTTTAGACAGACAAAAACGAGGGAGGTGACGTGTAAATGACTGGACCGTCTTCTTGATACCAGTTGTAAAACAAATCCTTACAAAATCTTAAATAATCTGGAATACTAGGTTTTAAATCGATAGTAAATACGTATGTGGCAACTGAATGGCATCGGCAAGTGCTAGGACATTGTGTACGATGTACTTTCATTTTCCCCCTGGTGTTTGATATATCAGGCATGTTTTAATTTCTTGATTTTCAACTGCACCATTGTCTCCACATCCGTCACATTGTAAAAGCTCATTATCTCGCAAAAGCTTAGAGTTTTCATGTTCCTTGATACACATAGCTCTGTGTTGTGCTTTCTCCGTCTACGGAGGACAGGTGTGTCTTTGATACATTATTTATTTTAATGGCAAAATGTTTTTAGCTGGTTCCAAACTGTTAAATGATTCATATTATCATTTCTATTCCATGATTATATGCTTTTTACCATTGATCCGTTTTGCTTTTAACATCTTTTCAACTTTGTATATGTCATCTTGTTTGTCGTAGGGAGATAACCATTGCTCACAAGACATGATTTCTATACTCGCTCCCTTTAGGTCTTCCAGTTTGCAAACAACTGGATCACCTAAAATTACTTGCCTGATTTTAAATATTTCCTTAGTAAAATTATGAATGTAGCCCTTTGCAAAGATTGTTTTGTATTTTGAACTTCAATTAACTTGGGTAAAATGTCAAGCGATTTTCTTGTTTCATTTTGAGTGGAAGACTACCACATTCTGGTCTTTAGGAATCCGTTAAACCGAACCAATGCAGATGGTTTTTGTCTGAGTATGTTGAATAGTATTCTATGTTTTCCATTTCTAACAAGCCCTCAACGTTTTTGCTGTAAAAAAATCTTTTTTTTCATAAACTATACTTTTTCATCTCTATTAAGAGATTTTCCCAAAGCGTCGTGCATGTCATTTTTTTTTTCGTTGTCACTTTTTCAGCCCAATAGTATTTCGAAAATAAACAATACTTCTCACTGTCAAAATGTATTTCTATCTATCATTGTATTTTTCATAAGCTTGAAAATCAAATATGTATGCCTGACACTGATCATCCCCGTAAGTGATTAAAGTAACCTCTTTTGTAGCCACCATTCCCAAAACAGAAGAACGTTTTCACAACTTTATAAAAAAAAAGAAAAAAAAAAAAAAAAAGAAACAAACAAACAAAACGAAACAAACCCACTCAATAGAATTCGGCCGACTTGGATACGAAGCATCCTGGCCTAGAGGCTTTTCAATATGATACAAATTGTGTTGATTTAACAGCAAATAAAAATGAAGATACAAAAACCAGGGAAACCTTCCAAAAATTGTTTTCATAACGAATGCATTGGAATACATTTATACAGTAAGAAACCTACTGATGCAGATCCCTTGATCAACTGTTCTTGTATTTGGTTATTAGGTAGATGTCAGCCAGATCAGCGATCTTAGACCCACTTGGACCTCTTGTATTGATTTCCGTGGTTGTGGTTGCTGTCAATCCCGAAATTAAAGAACCAGTAATTATTGACCCGTTCATCGAAATAATAAGACCCTTTCCCTATCTACGAATGTAAGTATCATCAGAAACGTGTTTCCAAATCACAAATATTGATATTTAAAGAAAAATAAAAAAATAAAAAATTTAAAAAAAAAAAAAAATTAATCCTTAGCAAATTATTTTTAACAATAACATGCCCCATCGTACTTGCCCTTTGAAGTGTGGGAGTTTTACACTGAACTGACTTTGGTACCTGAGCTTTCATCTTTCTTGTGTGCGTGTTTTCTGGGAAAGGGAAGGGGGCGGGGGGACTGCTTTTCTAATGACATTTTTCCAGTGGGAAACTCAACCCTGGAGGAAAGGTGGCTCAGTACCACCGGTTCTGTGAATTGAAACCAGGACTGCTGCATAGGTGCAAAATGAGCTTCGTACTTCTTGTATACCAAATATGGTATTAAACCACAGCTGGAATTTACTCATTAAGGACAGCGTCGTGGAATGCGACAGGCAACAGTCCGCTCTGCTCTTTTATCACCCGTTGCTGCCTGCGATACGATTTCCTCGTTAGATATGAATATGCATAAATCTGCTTAATCAATCACTGCGAAAGCGAGTAACATTTACTCGCATTGTTTACCCCACTTGACCTTTCAAACTGTTTGGATGAGCCAATCGAAGTTTCTCTTCCAAACACAGTCACTTATCGGTCGATACAAAGGACACTTTCATTAATGTGTAGGAGATTGTTACAGTGTGTTGTTGATGACATATATTTGTTTATGTATAGTCATGAAAAACGAGGAAATCTAGTCTCAGGCAGCCAGGGGTGAAAAAGGAGCAAGACGGATTGTCGACCGTGGCTTGCGACGATGTAAGGACAGGTCTACTTCTACTTTCAACTATTTTTCATGCGGTAGCAATTTTCATGCTTTCTTTGTTGCTACAGCCCAGGAATTTAAAGACCCAGCAAACAATTATCATTATGCGAAATCAATAGGACCCCTTCCCAGATCCACAAATTTAGGTACTGATGAAAGGTTAATTTTCCTCAAAAACATTAACTTTCATACCGACGAAAATAAACGAATTCGTAGCAGATTTGTCTTATTCTGTTCATCACCATTTGGTGTCATGCTCTAAAAATGTAAAGACTTCTAGATATACTAGCCTCAACTGGAAATAAAATGAATTCCAGCAACATCAGTACTCTCTAAATGTTTTCTATTCAGATGACATACATACTGTAGTATCCGTGGAATTTTACATGTTACAAAAGCCCAGATCTATGATTTTAAAGTATCAAACTTAGGATAGGAGATGAATGCAAGCTAATACCAATAGTCCCTAACTACAAATATGATAGGCATGGTGTTACTGGTTAAAGATTTGGTGAAAGAAGACAAAGAAATACAAAAGGTAAAACCTTAAGAAAGATTCAGCTCATCATTGATATATCTGTTGATAACTTTATAACTGTCATACCTGGGATAAATATTAGCATCAATCGGATTGTGCTTCGCCACCTTATATAGCTGACTAGCATACAGGCCTTCCTAGTTTGAACAATAATATGTCTTGTTACAAGAGAAAGTAGTCATGGATTAAAATAATTTGCCATCTTGGTCCCAATTGACAGAAAACTTACTACTATTACAAATTCCTTGATATAAGGAACAATTACATTGGACGAATGACATATCATGATAAATATATACTAATTCGTTATAATGAACTCTTCCCTTCAAAACGGGAAAAGTATTGTTATTATTATTGTTATTATTATTATTAGTAGTAGTAGTGGTAGTAGTAGTACTCGTAGCATTAGTAATACCAGACATATCAAGATCTACACTGTCTTTATTTTTTATAACTGTTGAACACAGTTCATTATTCACTACAATTCGCAAATATTTTTCCCCCAAATTAAATTTTGTAAAGGGTCTTAAGCCATTATCTTTGATAATGAAATTTGCTCCGAGCATCGAGCAGACAGCATGATTGAACTCAATTACTTATAACTTGAATTCTTCAAACACTTTCTTGTATGGCGGCATGATCTTTTCGTGTAAAACATGCGCAACACATGCACACTGATATACATATTTCTCAGATAGTTTTGTTTGGTTTGGGTGTCTTTCGGTGTCTTACGGTATAGCAACACTTGACGATTACATTGTGCCTCAGCATGTTGTGTAAAGTGCCCTGCCTAAGGGCACACAATGGTGGCCAATCCGGGAATAAAATCCGCACCCTTCTGGTCATGAGTTCAATGCCTTAACCACCGAGCTGCCTCGGCCCCTCAGATGAATTAGACCCTAATAGATATTCTAATAAAAGTTCAAACCGAGATGATGTGGGTCAAGCTATACTCCCCCCTGTAAAAAGTGGAACAGTTTCCTAAATGAGAGATTAGTTATATTTTAGATAATATTCTAATGACATAAGATCTTATTTTGTAATTATTTTCCTGTTTTTTCATCATCATTAGACTGTAAAATAAATGTTAAGTAATTCTCACTCTATAATACGGGTGATCGCAAATATAAAGCTCTGATAGTAATTGTACCTGAAGAACGAGATAAGATCTAGTCTGGAAAAAATATAATGGAGCAATATAAATTAATTTTCATTATATCATGTGTCCATTCCATTTATATTTCTATATGTGTATTGCATTCCAGGACTGAACCACCAATGAACTGTTACAGTGCCAAGCCTGTCTTATAGCAGGAAATCTCTGTAATCTGACATGTAGTTGTATTGGTCTCTTCCTTGCAAGCCGTGTAGCTCTGTAACGAGCAACAATCACAGTAATGTCTACCCTTCCATATATACGCTCAGTTTGAGTTACATCCCCTGGATCAGGTACCAGATTGGAGGCGCGGTGGGGGGTGGGGGTGGGGGTGGGGATTTGCCATGGTGTAAGTAGCCCTGGCTTCATCTCATCCGCATAGTTAACTCTTCCTCAACAGCTACCTCCCTTAACCAACAAAACTGTGTCCAATCTGTGGCTGCTCAAGAGAGGCTTTACTGGAATAACAGGTTTTCCTCGCTTTCTTGTTTACCACCTTTCTGTTAATAATTTTATTAGCTTGTATTGTAGAAATATAAGATTTCATGTCCCTCTTTTGCGACATTCATACTTCTTAAAGTTTGCAGGTAACTGGAAATTGAATATTTGCTAAAAGTCTTGAACATAACTTCATATTTGATCGGTATGATCGGTATGCTTAAAAATGATCAGATTGATCTGCAGCAAAGAAATCTGTTTTTATCAGTTACTAGTCCTCCTAACCATCCTCCCCCGACCCCAGATCCTGCTGCTTTTCGTAGAAAGCAGAGGATATTAAATTGGACGTGTCTTTCCTTAAGTCCGTCCATCCAACTTTCGTTTCCATGTAATAATGTTCTTAATTATTATTGAATTTCAACCAAATTTGGCATGCAGCTTGATATTGATGAGACCGTGACTACGTTATATTATCAACTTTCTTCATAATCGTCTAGCGGAGTTGTACCTCACATTGTCAGACCCACCCACTTCCGTTTCCGTACAAAAGCTCCCTTAATTAATAGTAGATTTCAAGCAAATTTGGCATGCAGGTTGATTTTTAAGCCTTTGGCTGAGTTCGATTGTCAGCGTTCTGTGTAGTCGTTTACTTGAGTTATTGTCCCTGACTATCAGACCTTGGAACTTTCTTGTCCACATAAAAACTCCCTTAAATAGTATTGGATTTCAACCAAATTTGTTTTGTCGATTGATATTGATGATTCCTTGGCCGGGATCGATTGTCAGTCTTCTAAATGATCGTTTAGCAGTGTTGTAGACCCTGTAGACCCTAATTGTGACTCCCCACTCCCACTTTTTTCCGCACAATAAATCCCTTGAATATTATTTGATTTCAAGCAAATTTGGTATGCTGATTGCTTGTGATAAGTCCTTGGCCGAATTTGATTGTGAGCTTGATGCATCATCGTTTAGCAGAGGTATTGCCCCTGATTATCTGATCCACCCACTTTCATTTCCTCAAATCAACTTTTTGTGTGATTGGACTTGATTATTCGCTAAATTTGGTAAACAGCTTGATATTGATAGAACAATGGTTTGATTGGATGAGACTTAGGCTGAGTTTAGTTGTCAGCATTTTACGTCATGTAGCCTACAGTCCCTGACTGCCAGACCCATCCACTTTAATTTCTGCATAATGACTCCCTTTATTGGATTTTAATCAAATTTAGAAGACAGTTTCATATTTATAAGACCTCTGCTGAGTTTGATTGTCAATGTTGCTTACGTACATGTTCTGCTTTCAACGTCATCTAAAAGCGGAGTCATGGGCCTTGATTGTCAGACTCACTCGCCTTCCTATTTGTGCAAGGACTCCCTTTATTCCTGTTGGATTTAAATCGAATTTGGTAGGCAATTTAATGTTGATAACACCTTGGCTTAGTCTGGTCTTTCAGCGTGCGATGCGCATCATCATATAACGATGTTCTTATCCCTGATTGATGTACCCACCCACATTTGTTTGCACACAGTAATTAACTTAGTTATTAGTAACAGAATATGGTACTTTATCTGTCGTTCGTCGACCGTTCACAATTGTTATTTACAACACATCTTTTTAATAGCCGTTTGAACAATTTGCAAGAAATTGTAAATAGAGCATTCTGGCATAAAGGCCTTTACATTTGTTCAGTGAATGCTGTCCCGCTATCCAATGTGGCAAACGTTATTAAAAATATTTTTTTAAAAACAATTTCTTCTCCGAGTTTGACCACATTTGACACACCAGCCTGGCATGAAGGTCTTTCATATTTGTTCAGCTGATGCCTATCCGCCATCAAATATGGCAAGCTGCAACTTAAAGTAGATAAACATTTAAATTACCTTGTCTCAAAAACTGCTGAATAGAATTTAACTGAATGTCACAGAAAGCATCCTGGCATAGAGGATTTCGATATTTGACAAATGATACTGATTCACCATCAAACATAAAATCAAAAATATAAAAACCTTATAAACCACTTCTTCTCCAATACAGACAAACAGAACTTAAACAAGTTTGAAAGAATGCACCCTGGACTAGATCGCTTTCAAATGTTTAGAAATGATGCAAAACAGCCATCAAGTATGGCCACCATTACTGAAAATAGACAAACCTTTAAGCGAGGTTTTCTCTAAAACCGCTTAACAGAATTTAACCAATTTCACTGAGAGCATCCTGGCTGAGGGCTTTCAATTTAATGCCAATCCGCCATCAAATATGGCCGGCCTTACTAAGAAAAATCGTTAAATGGCTTCTTCTCAACAACTACTAACAAAACCGAGTTGACTTGTCGCCATAATTTAAACATTCCCCCCCCCCCAAAAAAAAAAAAAAAAATAAATAAAATACGAAGCCACTGGTAGCCAAAATTTAGCTACACAAAACCGAGGCCAATGGTCGCCAAAATATACTAAAAAACAAACCAAGGCCACTGGTCGCCAAATTGTTACTAAAAGGCTGAGGCTACTGGTCGTCACAATTTTACTAAAAAACCCTAAGGCCACTGGTCGCCAAATTTTACCCCCAAAAAACCCCAAGGCCACTGGTCGCCTGGCCACTAAATATCCTGGGCCACCCAACCTCTGACCTTCATGTGAGGTCACTGGACTGTTAAATATTACGACTGACATTGCTCCAGACCACCGACCTTTTTTATGACAGGGCCGGTCCTCATGACTGTGAGAGGGGCCCACCCCGAGATGCAGTCCCGTCATGTCCCACACCGAACAATATAGGATAAAGAGCCAGCGCCCATCAATAGTAATATATGACAGAGTAGACTTAGATAGATAGGTAATACTTTCAATAATAATTATCATCATCATCGTCACCATCTTTTTCATCCTCATTAGAATCGTTGTCGTCGGCATTAGGATTACGTATCTAATACACCAGAAGGTATATACATGTACACTTAGTACTTCTATTTAAGTATGAATAAATTATGTATTTGATGTTCGTTAATACACATATTTATATTCGACTACATTTTCAGTACAACTTGATGATCTCGCTCATTTTACAAGGTCAATCTATAAGGATTCGACAAAAAAGAGATAGAATTTATGGTAAACAAAAGTCGATTTAAACAACACATGCTGACTCAGTATACAAAGTAGATATAGTAGAGTCAGCCATAGGAATGGCAACATTTGACATAAATCTGAAATCATTCATACTTTTGAAAGAATTGAAGAAACATTGCAAATTGTTGAAAATAAAAGTACATATTTTAAACTGTCATCCTGTTGGCTTTTTTATAATACCTAAAAGCAATATAACAAGTATGTTCTCTGCATGTCTCTATTTCATTTTAAATGAATGACAAAGTACAGTATTTAAGACATATTTATTAAGATCCTGGAGGTCTATGTCTTTACCCAAATACCAATGAATTGTAGCAACAAATTAAACACAACGAAAATAAAATAACACACGCTGAATTGAAAGAATGGTTAACTGAACAATCTGCTTATAAATTACACAAGCAAGCGAAAAATATAAAACTTACACAAGAGTGTATGTAAGTCGTTTGGATGAACAGTAGCAGGCCAAACTATGTTCACATGCAAACATAGGAAAAAAAAGAACAATGGATACAAATACGTTTTGACAGTGATATATATTCTTTTAAATATGCTGGGCTGAAAAGTTAAAACAAAAAAGGAAGATGACATACACGATGGTTTTAGAGAAATCTGTGTAGAGCCAATATCTGGAAAGACATAGTTTGATGAAGGAAAAGTTTACAACAAAAAATTTAGGATTTGTTGGAAACAAAAGCAATTGAATACGTTTCAACTTACATTGATAAAACCAAAAACCAAAAAAAAAACAAAAACAAAAAAAAAAAAACCCCAGCAAAAACAATTAATTAAAGAAACAAACAACACCTCTCCCCAACATATGTTGTAAGAAGGTTAAACAGAACTCTAAAGATTATAATGTGAAATATTTAAATAAAAGAAAAATGAAACCAGACATCGTTGACGTTTTACAAATTTTAATTGGGGGATACAATAACAATTAGTAGGAATCAATAGAGTTGACTGGTTGAAGCAAGCAAGGAAGAAAACAGATAAAAGTATAACTTAACCTATTTAGTTACTTTACAACAGATACATTGGGAATTCGTACATTTAAAATCAATGAAACAGTCAGAATTTCAATATACTAAACAATGTTTGAAAACTGATGCCTGCCTAACATGACCCCAAAAATATATAAAATCAGGCAAGCAAATTTAATCGATCCAGATATTTACAAATTGGAAGACTTGAAGGGACTGGATGTAGAGAGCATGTTTTATGAACAAAAGTTGTCACAGTATGACGAGCAAGATAACAAATACAAAGCTGAAAAAGTTTGAATATTAAAAGAATGAACGGCAAAAAGTATTTACTGGCTAAATGAAAAGGGCAGAATTAACCTTTTAACAGTTAGGAACCAGCTGAAAATTAACCATGTGCCAAAGATACACCAATCGATCTTAAACAAATGAAGTTTTTGAAAAATGAAGAGTTTGTAGGATGTGACAGATGTAAAACATAACCCACAGAAAAGAAACAAAACAAAATAACAACAGCGCATTAGATAATGAAGAAGTTAAAACTTGTATGATTTATGACCTTGTCTGATTACAAAAGCTGACGAATCCGGTCCTAAAGTAACAGGATCTAGACCAAAATTAACATAATCTAGTTCTAAGGTGTTACTGCTACAGGTCTTAAAATAATGTAACAGAAAGAAAGTGAAACCAGCAATGGAAGTAAATTCAACAAGCAATTTATTTCAAGACAATCAAAGTGAAAATTCAAAAAAGACACTTACAATAACGTGAATTAAAGTCCAAATAATACAACAATCCTAAGTGTCCTAATCACAAGTCCTAAATATAGAATATTCCGAATGAATTCAAGTAGCTTTGAATGTCCTGATGTGCTAGTAGTCTTGAATGTTATGATGTGTCAGTAGTCTTGAATGTCCTGATATGTCTGAATAAATGTAATCCAGAATATCTTTGAATGAATTCACATAAATTCCAAAGTCAAGTATTAATCTAAAATGAAAATGAGCACTTTTAGTAATTCCAATGAATATTTCAAATAAATAACATCCTCTCTCTGAATTTGCTCTGATTTTCACAACTGTAACATCTGATTATTGAAATAAATTCCTTAATAGACTGATCTTAATAATATGAAGTTGAGTATAAGAATGAAATCTTTTTTACCAAATCTGAAAAAATATAAAGATAGGTCACTTGACAGAATATTCTAGAATATGAGTAACTATAATGGAAAATTATGGTGCGTACGTGACTTTTCTCACATCAAGATATGGAAAATTCCAATCTAAGTACTAAATTCTATGTAAACAAGAGTGACCTTGAACTCAAATGCAGTAAATATGTTATTTACAAAATGGCCACTAAAGAGCAATTTACCTCATGGACACATATTATAAATTCAATATACATATAAAAGTAATGTAATGAATTGTATATTTAAAAAAAGGCATTTTATTATTGTCTTGCGATTCAGTTTAATGCAATAAAATGGTTAAGTGAAAACCATTAAACATAGTTTTATAACCGCACTTTAAAATTTGACAACGATTACCCTGTGAACAGATGCAGAGCTCTGTGTGAAATCAGACTTTGGCAGACTCAAATAAAGTGAGCCGCGTTGATGGCAACGTATGGTTACATGATGTCCTACTGGAATATAACAGATCCAAATGTTCCAAAGTTAGTTTATCTGTTTACAGATTTCACATTTATTTCCAGATACAAAAAGTACTGAGTGTGCAATATCTCTATCTTTTGATGATATATTCAATCTGACCAACAAAATCAAAAATTTTAATCAATTTAACATAGTGTGCAAGAATTGTTAACATTACAGAAAATCAAGACTGGAGATACTAAAAGGGAAAAAAACAAATACTTGCTTGGTAATAGGCCAGAAGAAAATAAAACTATACACAAAAGTTTTGTGGAGCCTACATCTGCTGTTATGCTAGCTCGTTATTAGAGGCATTATAACTATGGAGCATATACTGTTGAACTCTGGATAGCATTGTCAGCTGATTAAATGAATAATATGGCTGTTACAATGATGAACCTACTGTCAGGACCAACTTCTTTTCTGCAATATAGTAATGGATTACAGACCAAGGTATTAAAAGAGCAAACCAAAGCATTAGGATTTGTGTAATCGGAAAACATTTCCTGATCCAGCATCATCTGAGGGTTCTTTTACAATAATCAAGATAAACATTAATTGCAACGTATTTACATCCTACAATGTGCAGCATTTCAAGCCAGTGTCCCACAAACAAGACATTTCTCACTGATCGACCTAGCTATAGGTACATATTCTGAAGTCTGGTTTGAAGTCGAAAACAAATATTGTAATTATTTTTTAAATTAGTTATGAAAGGAAAATTAATACTAGATCATAGTTGAATCAAGGACTATATCAAATATTTTTCTCTGTGTCGTTTAAGGGATAAGAGTGGACTTTATTGTTTTAACTGTTAACACTTCTACCATTTTTGTGCTCTATTTTAAGTTGAGGAAACGTTAAAGACATGCTTTGCTGTTGTAAAGTTGTATCAATATTCATAATAAGCCTAATCACCTGCATGACTGGGAATGCAGAATAGGCCCGCTGCGCTCTCCTACATGTCATAAGGAGCGATTAATGGAGAGGATCCACGGTGTCTCAGAGGTTAGTGTGCTGGACTCGCGACTGAAAGGGGTCGGGTTGCAACCCTACCATCGGCTGGCTATGGTACTCGGACAAGGCACTTTACTACAACTGCCTCAGCACTAAATAACCTACTTGTGTTGCTGTGCCATAAAACACCAAAGTAAACCACCAGAATAAGTCATATAGACTTCGACCAACTTTTTTTGTTCAACACCGTGAGACAAATAATCCTTCATCATGCATTGGTATTCGGTATTAAAATTCCATCCTCGGTAACAGAATTTTCTATTAACAACTCTGCAAAGCTTCATTTCGGATGCAAAATGTTGGCCCTCAGATGGAATTTTCCTATACCAATGCATATGAACAATTATATTAGGCTTGCCATCACAGGTAAGACAAACATTGGTGGGACAATGCTGTTTTACAGCAAAATATCTCATTTATAGCAAACCTCAAATATGAGATTGGGTCTAACCACCACCCTATAGTTTCAGTAACGCAAGTTCATAATTATCTAATTATTTTCTCTTGCAGTTCGTTATCGAAGCAAGTGTTAAGTTTTTAATTTAATTTTGAGCAATTTGTAAGATAGATTTAATGAATATTGATCTGGCAGTGCGTTTGATATTAGAATATCGAATATTGAATCCAAAGTAATGTGTGCGTACATCGGGAGTTCATAAGTAGATGTTGTTGGCAATGAATAATTGTCTCCCTACCGTTTTGAAATATTTTTTTTCATCAACTTGGGCACCATTTTTTGTACATCAGCTAGGATTTTAAGCAACACCATATACGAAGTGTACTTACTTTTAACGGAATTATCTTGCATACTCTTTCTACCATCCACTTTACATGGAAGTTCAAATAGGTGATCTTGTAGTAAGATGTGACAGAAGTACCCTTGTAATTGGATATACTGGCCCCGATTGGCACGTTCAAGCTGCCTTAATACGTCTGGTATTAGACGTCTAGTCTAAGAAGACTTATGTGTCCTTTATTACGTTTGGATTTGTCACTTGAGACAGTCTATACAAATTACACTGAGGCAAGAATTACTTGAAGCACTGCATCTTTGTAATTGTGTCATTCAATCGACTTGCTCTGTAAGTGATACTCTTGTCATTACACATTTTTTGTTATCACATAAATACTGTATAATTTAGGTTCATAAACCCAAGTTATATTTTTTCTATATACACAATATGACGATAAAATGACGTCATGTAAGGCAAAGGCGTTATATCAGAGGCAACCGGATGTACTAAAAAAAGTAATTCCACTACACTTACTTGCGATTTCATTATGGAACTGGTATATTTATTATCGTATGATAAACAGACTCATGCATTAAAACTTTTGTCCTTATCAAAACAGATAGACCACATCACTATAAAAAAGAAATCTGTAAATTTGAAATTTTAGTCAAGAAATACCAAATAAATTGTAATATAAATTCTTTTGAAACAATTTCCGTTTCCGATTATATTTTTTGTAAACAATAACATATGTACATCTATTACAAGCTGTGTTTATTTGCAAGTGAAAATCCACTGCAAGAAATTTGTAATGAAAACGTGAAAAGGAGCAGACTTTTTGCGGAACAATTATATTAACTAGACTAAAGTGTAAAATGTTGAACATGAATTATATAGCACCATGCAACTTTTGTTTGGTTCCGATATAATAAATTAAATGATATGCACTACCAGATCTGAAGAACAAATAAACAAAAAAGGATTACTTGTATGTTTCATATAAGCCGAGTTGAGATTAAACTATAACAAACAAAACCTTTTCATCGGTTAGGGCATCACAAATTATGATAGCATTTTTGGAAGAGGTTATAACGACAAAGTGTACTGAGCAGTCAGTCTTACTTGCATTTTTATGTTGCATCTAAACAACCTGAATTAAAACGGCAGCAGACTGATAGAACGTGTGATGCTGTGGTTTAATCGAATTTACTCATTCTTCTACACAGAAGCAAAACATTGCACAACTGCAAGTAGCAAATGCCCCCCCCCCCCCCCAGCTGTGACAATCAATCAAATTGCAATGAATCATGATTTTTGAAGCAAATAACGTTGAATGCTGCTTCTGTCGCTGTTGCTGCTATTGCTTATGATGACAGTGACAATTAATTATGTCGGCAATGATGGTAAGGACAATAATAATGACGATGAATAATTCAACGAAGACAACGATAATAATTAGAATGAGGAGGAAGAAGAGGAACATGCGATTGATAATGGTGATCAAGAAGATACTACTACTACTACTACTACTCAATGAACAAATTACTTATTGCATTAAACTAGGATTTAATACATTTCAAAAATTTTTCTTCTTTCTATTTTAAATATGGGAGGCTTCCCATGGAAGCTGGAGTGCCTATCACGCTGGAAGAAAAAAAAACAACAAAAACACATTGATATTACAAATTCGTAGCAATTGATGCATATACAGAAAATAGAGAAATCTTGTTACCAAAAGATCTAAATACCGTTGACAGTCTGCCCTCATTAAATACACATCACTACAGACAGATCTGGATAGATATCAAATATGTAGCCCCTAGAGAACAATTTATTTTGATTTTAACTAGGTAATCTAGCCATTTGCCACAACTGTTACAAGTTCAACTAAAAATCTTTATAAATGCTTCACATATGGCTTAAGGATTTAGAGTATTTAATAGAAGAAAAAAATAAGATCTTACTAGACTGAGTCATTCTGATGACAAGGATGAAAAAAACTTACATTGGCAATATCCTTCAAAAATCACAATTGGCTCGGAACTGGATGTAAGTCTTCTAACAATACGGAATCGGAAAAGATTGAGTGATAAAATAATTGGTGTTTAACCACACGTCAGAAAACAAAAGATTATTTAGTGTTGCCCATACCACAGCAGCCAACATGGGCTTGTCTGGACAGGATTCGAAACTGTAACCCGCTGATTGTAAGTCAAGCACACAAGCCAATGTGATACCACAGCTCCCATGTGGCATAAGATAAGGTTACGCTTATGAAGGACCATTTTTTGGGGATACGATATTAACCATGTCCATCAAAAGCGGTCAATTCATTTTTAATTGTATGAAACCGTTACAATTGCTTTTTCTAAACATAATAACCTGGAAGAGATCGAACCAATGATTCATTTCCCATAGAACTTAATGTTAATATATTTAAAAGTGAAAGTAACTTCTTCATTAGCTAGGGATACAAACCACGCATGGTTCCATTCATTAGAGTTAGATAATTGTTTTCAGCCTGAAAAAAAAACAGGTGCTTCGTGGCATGTTTTCGAGTAACGTGATGCTATACAGGAGTGATCCCTGGTCTGCACCTAATAACATAACCTGGCACCAAGAGTACATATGCTATTTTGTCAGTAGGAAATTAAATACAGGATATCAAAATAAAAGTAATTTTTTTTTTGTCAGCCATAGTACATAGATTGAAGTTTGTGAGATTAATAATGTAACAAAATTGAACCCACATCTCAAAAGAGTTAGTTCTCTATTTTTTATTCCCCCACCAGTAGACTGGTTCCCTGGCTGTAAAATAATTAGTGGTCCGATACCGGAAAGGAACGCGTGTGATGCCCCTTTGTCTCCTTTGTTTAAAGAACATCAAAATCGCTGCTTTCCCACTGTAAAAGGCCGCCTTGAATCTGCGTTATATATTAAATTCGAGAATATTTAATGACAATAAAATATTAAAATCTGTTACACTTGGACGTTTCAGTGTTGTTTAACTTTCGCATTTTGACCTTATAATCAAATGAAAAACTGCGAACTGGAAGGACTAAAATTGCGTTTTAAGATACACTTTAAACCTAAGTTAATTGCATGTACATTTAGTTTTTTTTTTTTAAATATACATCCTTATCTTTTTCTACAAGGGCAACAAAATTATCGTAATTAGGGGTTAAAAGATCAATCATGCGAACTATCTGAAGGACAAATACTATGTTTCTGTTGTATTAAAGGTTTGAATATGAATTAAATAAGCAAATGTTATCTGCAGTCAGTTAAACACATTGGATCAGACAGGAAATATTAAATAACCTGCATGTATAATTAAAGCTATGTTATAATATAATATCGTTAACACAAATTTTTTTCTGGGGATATTATCACTTAAAGTAAAAACCCTGTGATGTGGTTAATTATAGTTTTTTGTTCAATTATCAAAAGGCCAGGTGATATGGAAATAATTTTCAGAATAGCCATATCTTTGGATAGAAAACTGGAAATCATATTCGGACATATACAGACGGAGAACGATACTGGTACATTCACTTTTCCTGGTCTTCTTTTCAGGTTGCTTCTTTGAGGTGTCAGCATGTCATGGCGGATTCCTTTGGGTTTTCAGAAGAAAAAAAAAACTATAAGAAAAGAATAGCAGTTGGATGCTTCGTGTAGGAGAAATAGGACAATGTTGAGTTTCCAGAATTGCAGATACATTCTTGAAATTTCGCCTGAATATGTTCATATGAGATTAAAGTTCTTCTTTTGTCTCAATAGTTTACTACTGATTCGGACTTTGCATAGCGCGTGCCTGCTGCAGTAAGGCAAAACACTACGTTCAGTTCGCTCATACTCTTGGGTATGTTTTCGAAACAAATAACTGTATTGACAATCGTCCCCAGCATCGCTATCTTAGTGACAATTGCACCATGAAGCTGACAGTATGTGTCAATGTAGTTGTTGTTTAGCAGCAACAGTCAAGATACGTAGCCTAGAGGTATGAGCGAGCTCCTTTTTAATGTAGATTCAAATAACTTGTCCTGATGAAGCGTGGAGATTGAGAATGAAGCTCTCCATATATCTGCTTGGAGATAAACATATCTACAATCTCTCCATATATCTGCATCGCGCTACATCTAACTACAATCTCTCCATGTATCTGCATCAAGCTACATCTATCTACAACCTCTCTATATATCTGCATCGAGATCCATCTATCTACATCTCTTTATATATCTGAATCGAGCATCATCTATCTACAATCTCTCTATATATCTGCATCGAGCTACATCTATCTACATTTCTCTATATATCTGCATCGAGATACATCTATCTACAATCTCTCTATATATCTGCATCGAGGTACATCTGTCTACAATCTCTCTATATATCTGCATCGGGCTACATCTGTCTATATGTCCCTATATATCTGCAACGAGCTTCATCTATCTGCATCTCTCTATATATCTGCATCGAGTTACATCTATCTACAACCTCTATATATATCTGGATGGAACTACATCTATCTATATCTCTTTATATATCTGAATCGAGCTTAATCTATCTACAATCTCTCTATATATCTCCATCGAGCTACATCTATCTACATCTCTCTATACATCTGCATCGAGCTACATCTATTTATAATCTCTCTATATATCTACATCGAGCTACATCTGTCTACAATCTCTCTATATATCTCCATCGGTCTACATCTGTCTATATGTCTCTATATATCTGCAACGAGCTACATCTATCTGCATCTCTCTACATATCTGCATCGAGTTACATCTATCTACAACCTCTCTATATATCTGCATCGAGATACATCTATCTACATCCCTTTATATATCTGCATCGTGCTTCATCTATCTACAATCTCTCGATATATCTGCATCGAGCTACATCAATCTACAATCTCTCCATATATCTGCTTCGAGCTAAACCTATCTAAAATCTCTCCATATATCTGCATCGCGCTACATCTAACTACAATCTCTCCATGTATCTGCATCGAGCTACATCTATCTACAATCTCTCTATATATCTGCATCGAGCTACATCTATCTAAATCTCTTTATATATCTGAATCGTGCTTCATCTATCTACAATCTCTCTATATCTGCATCGAGCTACATCTATCTACAATCTCTCTATCTGTCTGCATCGATCTACAATATGTCTATATATCTGCATCGAACTACATCAATCTACATCTCCCTATGTATCTGCATCGAGCTAAATCTATCCACATCTCTCTATATATCTGCATCTAGCTTCATCTATCAACATCTCTCTATATATCTGCATCAAACTAAATCTATCTACAATCTCTCTATATCTGCATCGAGCTACATCTATCTACAATCTCTCTATATATCTGCATCGAGCTACATCTCTCTATATATCTGCGTCGAGCTACATCTCTCTATATCTCTCTATATATCTGCATCGAGCTACATCTATCTACAATCTCTCTATATACCTGCATGGAGCTACATCTATCTACATCTCTCTATATATAAGCTTCGAGCTACATCTATCTACAATCTCTTTATATATCTGCATCGAGCTACATCTATCTGCTTGTCTCTATATATCTGCATCGAGCTACATCTGTCTACATCTCTTTCTATATATGATTCGAGCTTCATCTATCTACAATCTCCCTATATATCTGCATCGAGCAACATCTATCTACAACCTCTATATATCTGCATCGAGATCCATCTATCTACATCTCTTTATATATCTGAATCGAGTTCATCTATCTACAATCTCTCTATATATATGCATCGAGCTACATCTATCTACATCTCTCTATATATGTGCATCGAGCTACATCTATCTACAATCTCTCCATATATCTGCATCGAGCAACATCTATCTACAATCTCTTTATATATCTGCATCGAGCTACATCTATCTGCTTGTCTCTATATATCTGCATCGAGCTACATCTGTCTACATCTCTTTATATATCTGATTCGAGCTTCATCTATCTACAATCTCCCTATATATCTGCATCGAGATCCATCTATCTACATCTCTTTATATATCTGAATCGAGTTAATCTATCTACAATCTCTCTATATATATGCATCGAGCTACATCTATCTACATCTCTCTATATATGTGCATCGAGCTACATCTATCTACAATCTCTCCATATATCTGCATCGAGCAACATCTATCTACAATCTCTCCATATATCTGCTTCGAGCTATACCTATCTACAATCTCTCTATCTATCTGCATATAAGTTACATCTATCTACATCTCTTTATATATCTGAATCGAGCTTCATCTATCTACAATCTCTCTATATATCTGCGTCGAGCTACATCTATATGCAATCTCTCAATATATCTGCATCAAGCTACATCTGTCTACATCTCTCTATATATCTGCATCGAGCTAAATCTATCTACATCTCTCTATAGATCTGCATCGAGTTACATCTATCTACAACCTCTCTATATATCTGCATCGAGCTACATCTACCTACATCTCTTTATATATCTGAATCGTGCTTCATCTATCTACAATCTCTCTATATATCTGCATCTATCTACAATCTCTCGATATATCTTTATCGAGCTACATCTATCTACAATCACTCTATCTATCTGCATTGAGTTAGATCTATCTACATCTCTTTATATATCTTAATCGAGCTTCATCTATGAACAATTTCGCTATATATCTGTATCGAGATACATCTATCTACAATCTCTCTATATATCTGCATCGAGCTACATCTATCTACATCTCTTTATATATCTGCATCGAGTTACATCTATCTGCATCCTCTATATATATCTGCATCGAGCTTCATCTATCTACAATCTCTCCATGTATCTGCATCGCGCTACATCTAACTACAATCTCTCCATGTATCTGCATCGAGCTACATCTATCTACAATCTCTCTATATATCTGCATCGAGCTACATCTATCAACAATCTCTCTATATATCTGCATCGAGCCACATCTATCTACATCTCTCCATATATCTGCATCCAGCTACATCTATCCATATCTCTCTCTATATCTGCATCGAGCTACATCTATCTACAATCTCTGTATATATCTGCATCGAGCTACATCTATCTACATCTCCCTATGTATCTGCATCTAGCTACACCTATCCACATCTCTCTATATATCTGCATCGAACTTCATCTATCAACATCTCTCTATATATCTGCATCGAACTACATCTAGCTACCATCTCTCTATATCTGCATCGAGCTACATCTATCTACAATCTCCCTATATATCTGCATCGAGCTACATCTATCTACATCTCTCTATATATCTGGATCGTGCTACATCTCTCTATAGCAATCTGTATATCTGCATCGAGCTACATCTATCAACAATCTCTCTATATATCTGCATCGAGCTACATCTATCTACAATATGTCCATATATCTGCATCGAACTACATCAATCTACATCTCCCTATGTATCTGCATCTAGCTACATCTATCCACATCTCTCTATATATCTGCATCGAACTTCATCTATCAACATCTCTCTATATATCTGCATCGAGCTACATCTATCTACATCTCTCTATATATCTGGATCGTTCTACATCTCTCTATAGCAATCTGTGTATCTGCATGGAGCTACATCTATCAACAATCTCTCTATATATCTGCATCGAGCTACATCTATCCACAATCACTATCTATCTGCATGGAGCTACATCTATCTACATCTCTCTATATATCTGCTTCGAGCTACATCTATCTACAATCTCTCTATATATCTGCATCAAGCTACATCTGTCTACATCTCTCTATATATCTGCATCGAGGTACATCTGTCTACAATCTCTCTATATATCTGCATCGGGCTACATCTGTCTATATGTCTCTATATATCTGCATCGAGCTACATCTATCTACATCTCTCTATATATCTGGATCGTTCTACATCTCTCTATAGCAATCTGTGTATCTGCATCGAGCTACATCTATCAACAATCTCTCTATATATCTGCATCGAGCTACATCTATCCACAATCACTATCTATCTGCATGGAGCTACATCTATCTACATCTCTCTATATATCTGCTTCGAGCTACATCTATCTACAATCTCTCTATATATCTGCATCAAGCTACATCTGTCTACATCTCTCTATATATCTGCATCGAGGTACATCTGTCTACAATCTCTCTATATATCTGCATCGGGCTACATCTGTCTATATGTCTCTATATATCTCCAACGAGCTACATCTATCTGCAACTTTCTATATATCTGCATCAAGTTACATCTATCTACAACCTCTCTATATATCTGCATCGAGGTATATCTATCTACAGCTCTTTATATATCTGAATTGTGCTACATCTATCTACGATCTCTCTATATATCTGCATCAAGCTACATCTATCTCTATATATATCTGCATCGACGAACGTCTGTCTTCATCTCTCTATATATCTGCATCGAGCTACATCTGTCTACAATCTCTCTATATATTTGCATCGGGCTACATCTGTCTACATCTCTCTATACATCTGCATCGAGCTACATCTCTCTACATCTCTCTATATATCTGCATCAAATTACATCTATCTACAATCTATCTATATATCTGCATCGAGCTACATCTATGTACATCTCTATATATCTGCATCGAGCTACATCTATCCACAATCTCTCTATATATCTGCTTCGAGCTACATCTATCTATATCTCTTTATATATCTGAATCGAGCATCATCTATCTACAATCTCTCTATATATCTGCATCGAGCTACATCTATCTACATTTCTCTATATATCTGCATCGAGATACATCTATCTACAATCTCTCTATATATCTGCATCGAGGTACATCTGTCTACAATCTCTCTATATATCTCCATCGGGCTACATCTGTCTATATGTCTCTATATATCTGCAACGAGCTACATCTATCTGCATCTCTCTACATATCTGCATCGAGTTACATCTATCTACAACCTCTCTATATATCTGCATCGAGATACATCTATCTACATCCCTTTATATATCTGCATTGTGCTTCATCTATCTACAATCTCTCGATATATCTGCATCGAGCTACATCAATCTACAATCTCTCCATATATCTGCTTCGAGCTAAACCTATCTAAAATCTCTCCATATATCTGCATCGTGCTACATCTAACTACAATCTCTCCATGTATCTGCATCGAGCTACATCTATCTACAATCTCTCTATATATCTGTATCGAGCTACATCTATCTAAATCTCTTTATATATCTGAATAGTGCTTCATCTATCTACAATCTCTCTATATCTGCATCGAGCTACATCTATCTACAATCTCTCTATCTGTCTGCATCGATCTACATCTATCTACAATATGTCTATATATCTGCATCGAACTACATCAATCTACATCTCCCTATGTATCTGCATCGAGCTACATCTATCCACATCTCTCTATATATCTGCATCTAGCTTCATCTATCAACATCTCTCTATATATCTGCATCAAACTAAATCTATCTACAATCTCTCTATATCTGCATCGAGCTACATCTATCTACAATCTCTCTATATATCTGCATCGAGCTACATCTCTCTATATATCTGCGTCGAGCTACATCTCTCTATATCTCTCTATATATCTGCATCGAGCTACATCTATCTACAATCTCTCTATATACCTGCATGGAGCTACATCTATCTACATCTCTCTATATATAAGCTTCGAGCTACATCTATCTACAATCTCTTTATATATCTGCATCGAGCTACATCTATCTGCTTGTCTCTATATATCTGCATCGAGCTACATCTGTCTACATCTCTTTCTATAAATGATTCGAGCTTCATCTATCTACAATCTCCCTATATATCTGCATCGAGCAACATCTATCTACAACCTCTATATATCTGCATCGAGATCCATCTATCTACATCTCTTTATATATATGCATCGAGCTACATCTATCTACATCTCTCTATATATGTGCATCGAGCTACATCTATCTACAATCTCTCCATATATCTGCATCGAGCAACATCTATCTACAATCTCTCCATATATCTGCTTCGAGCTATACCTATCTACAATCTCTCTATCTATCTGCATATAGTTACATCTATCTACATCTCTTTATATATCTGAATCGAGCTTCATCTATCTACAATTTCTCTATATATCTGCGTCGAGCTACATCTATATGCAATCTCTCAATATATCTGCATCAAGCTACATCTGTCTACAATCTCTCTATATATCTGCATCGGGCTACATCTGTCTATATGTCTCTATATATCTGCAACGAGCTACATCTATCTGCATCTCTCTATATATCTGCATCGAGTTACATCTATCAACAACCTCTCTATATATCTGCATCGAGGTATATCTATCTACAGCTCTTTATATATCTGAATTGTGCTTCATCTATCTACGATCTCTCTATGTATCTGCATCGAGCTACATCTATCAACAATCTCTCTATATATCTGCATCGAGCTACATCTATCTACAATATGTCCATATATCTGCATCGAACTACATCAATCTACATCTCCCTATGTATCTGCATCTAGCTACATCTATCCACATCTCTCTATATATCTGCATCGAACTTCATCTATCAACATCTCTCTATATATCTGCATCGAACTACATCTATCTACCATCTCTCTATATCTGCATCGAGCTACATCTATCTACAATCTCTCTAATATATCTGCATCGAGCTACATCTATCCACAATCACTATCTATCTGCATGGAGCTACATCTATCTACATCTCTCTATATATCTGCTTCGAGCTACATCTATCTACAATCTCTCTATATATCTGCATCAAGCTACATCTGTCTACATCTCTCTCTATATCTGCATCGAGGTACATCTGTCTACAATCTCTCAATATATCTGCATCGGGCTACATCTGTCTATATGTCTCTATATATCTGCAACGAGCTACATCTATCTGCATCTTTCTATATATCTGCATCGAGTTACATCTATCTACAACCTCTCTATATATCTGCATCGAGGTATATCTATCTACAGCTCTTTATATATCTGAATTGTGCTTCATCTATCTACGATCTCTCTATATATCTGCATCGAGCTACATCTATCTACAATCTCTCTATATATCTGCATCGACGAACGTCTGTCTTCATCTCTCTATATATCTGCATCGAGCTACATCTGTCTACAATCTCTCTATATATTTGCATCGGGCTACATCTGTCTACATCTCTCTATACATCTGCATCGAGCTACATCTGTCTACATCTCTCTCTATATCTGCATCGAATTACATCTATCTACAATCTCTCTATATATCTGCATCGAGCTACATCTATGTACATCTCTATATATCTGCATCGAGCTACATCTATCTACATCTCTCTATAGATCTGCATCGAGTTACATCTATCTACAACCTCTCTATATATCTGCATCGAGCTACATCTACCTACATCTCTTTATATATCTGAATCGTGCTTCATCTATCTACAATCTCTCTATATATCTGCATTGAGCGACATCTATCTACAATCTCTCGATATATCTTCATCGAGCTACATCTATCTACAATCACTCTATCTATCTGCATTGAGTTACATCTATCTACATCTCTTTATATATCTTAATCGAGCTTCATCTATGAAAAATTTCGCTATATGTCTGTATCGAGATACATCTATCTACAATCTCTCTATATATCTGCATCGAGCTACATCTATCTACATCTCTTTATATATCTGCATCGAGTTACATCTATCTGCATCCTCTATATATATCTGCATCGAGCGACATCTATCTACATCTCTCTATATATCTGCATCGAGCTACATCTATCTACAATCACTCTAAATATCTGCATCGAGCTACAGCTAACATCTCTCGATATATCTGCATCGAGCTGCATCTCTCTCCAATCTATCCATATATCTGCTTCGAGCTACATCTAACATCTCTCCATATATCTGCATCGAGCTTCATCTATCTACAAGCTCTCCATATATCTGTTTCGAGCTACATCTATCTAACATCTCTCCATATATCTGCATCGAGCTTCATCTATCTACAATCTCTCCATATATCTGCATCGCGCTACATCTAACTACAATCTCTCTATATATCTGCATCGAGCTACATCTATCAACAATCTCTCTATATATCTGCATCGATCCACATCTATCTACATCTCTCTATATATCTGCATCCAGCTACATCTATCCATATCTCTCTCTATATCTGCATCGAGCTACATCTATCTACAATCTCTCTATATATCTGCATCGAGCTACATCTATCTACAATATGGCCATATATCTGCATCGAACTTCATCTATCAACATCTCTCTATATATCTGCATCGAACTACATCTATCTACCATCTCTATATATCTGCATCGAGCTACATCTATCTACAATCTCCCTATATATCTGCATCGAGCTACATCTATCTACATCTCTCTATATATCTGGATCGTGCTACATCTCTCTATAGCAATCTGTATATCTGCATCGAGCTACATCTATCAACAATCTCTCTATATATCTGCATCGAGCTACATCTATCCATAATCACTCTATATATCTGCATGGAGCTACATCTATCTACAATCTCTCTATATATCTGCTTCGAGCTACATCTATCTACAATCTCTCTATATACCTGCATCGAGCTACATCTATCTACTTGTCTCTATATATCTGCATCGAGCTACATCTGTCTACATCTCTTTCTATATCTGAATCGAGCTTCATCTATCTACAATCTCTCTATATATCTGCGTCGAGCTACGTCTATCTACAATCTCTCTATATATAAGCATCAAGCTACATCTGTCTACATCTCTCTATATATCTGCATCGGTAACATCTGTCTAAATGTCTCTATATATCTGCAACGAGCTATATCTATCTGCATCTCTCTATATATCTGCATCGAGTTACATCTATCTACAACCTCTCTACATATCTGGATGGAACTACATCTATCTACATGTCTTTATATATCTGAATCGAGCTTCATCTATCTACAATCTCCCTATATATCTGCACCGAGCTGCATCTATCTAGAATCTGTCTATATATCTGCATCGAGCTACATCTATTAACAATCTCTCTATATATCTGCGTGGAGTTACATCTATCTACATCTCTCTATATATCTGCTTCGAGGTACATCTATCTACAATCTCTCTATATCTGCATCGACCTTCATCTATCTACAATCTCTCTATATATCTGCATCGATCTACGTCTATCTAGAATCTGTCTATATATCTGCATCGAGCTACATCTATCTACATCTCCCTATATATCTGCATCGAGCTAAATCTATCTGCATATCTCTATATATCTGCATTGAGCTTAATCTATCAATATCTCTCTTTATATCTGCATCGACCTACATCAATCTACAATCTCTCTATATCTGCATCGAGCTACATCTATCTTCATCTCTCTATATATCTGCATCAAGCAACATCTATCTAAAATCTCTCTATATATCTGCATGGAGCTACATCTCTCCATATATCTGCATCGAGCCTCATCTGTCTACATCTCTCTATATATATCGGCATCGAGATATATCTGTCTACATTCTCTCTATATATCTGCATCGAGCTACATCTGTCTACATCTCTGTATATATCTGCATCGAACTACATCTGTCTACATCTCTCTATATATGTGCATCGAGTTACATCTATCTATAAACCCTCTATATATCTGCATCGAGCTACATCTATCTACATCTCTTTATATATCTGAATCGTGCTTCATCTATCTATAATCTCTCAATATATCCACATCGAGCAACATCTGTCTACAATCTCTCATATATCAGCATCGGGCTACATCTGTCTACATGTCTCTATATATCTGCAACGAGCTACATCTATCTACACCTCTCTATATATCTGCTTCGAGCTACATCTATCTACAATCTCTCTATATAGCTGCATCGAGCTACATCTATCTACTTTTCGCTATATATCTGCATCGAGCTACATCAATCTACATCTCTTTCCATAGCTGAATCGAGCTTCATCTATCTACAATCTCTCTATATATCTGCATCGAACTACCTCTGTCTATATATCGGCATCGAGCAACATCTATGTACCATCTCTCTATAAATCTGCATCGAGCTACATCTATAAACAATCTCTCCATATATCTGCATCGAGCAACATCTATCTACAATCTCTCCATATATCTGCCTCGAGCTATACCTATCTACAATCTCTCCATATATCTGCATCGCGCTACATCTCACTACATTCACTCCATATCTCTGCATCGAGAGACATCTATCTACATCCTCTCTATATATCTGCATCGAGCTACATCTATCTACATCTCTTTATATATCTGAATCGAGCTTCATCTATCTACAATCTCTCAATATATCTGCAACGAGCTACATCTATCTACAATCTCTCTATATATAAGCATCAAGCTACATCTGTCTACATCTCTCAATATATCTGCATCGAGGTACATCTGTCTACAATCTCTCAATGTATCTGCAACGAGCTACATCTATCTGCATCTCTCGATATATCTGCATCGAGTTACATCTATCTACAACCTCTCTATATATCTGGATTGAACTACATCTATCTACATCTCTTTATATAGCTGAATCGAGCTTCATCTATCTACAATCTCTCTATATATCTGCACCGAGCTACATCTATCTACAATCTCTCTGTATATATCCATCGAGCTACATCTATCTACATCTCTCTAAATATTTGCATCGAGCTACATCTACCTATATCACTCTATATATCTGCATCGGGCTACATCTATCTACAATCTCTCTATATATCTGCATCGAGCGACATCTACCTACAATCTCTCTATATATCTGCATGGAGCTACATCTATCTACATCTCACTATATATCTGCTTCGAGCTACATCTATCTACAATCTCTCTATATCTGCATCGACCTACATCTATCTACATCTCTTTATATATCTGAATCGAGCTTCATCTATCTACAATCTCTCTATATATCTGCATCGAGCTACATCTATCTACATCTATCTATATATGTGCATAGATCTTCATCTATCTAGAATCTGTCTATACATCTGCATGGAGCTACATCTATCTAAATCTCACTATATATCTGCATCGAGCTACATCTATCTGCATCTCTCTATATAGGTGCATGGAGCTTCATCTATCAACATCTCTCTTTATATCTGCATCGACCTACATCTATCTACAATCTCTCTATATCTGCATCGAGCTACATCTATCTACATCTCTCTACATATCTGCATCGAGGTACATCTATCTGCATCTCTCCATATATCTGCATCGAACTACATCTGTCTACAATCAATCTATCTATCTGCATCGAGCTAAATCTATCTACATCTCCCTATATATCTGCATCGTGCTACATCTATCTCGAACCACTCTATATCCCTGCATCGAGCTACATTTATCTGCATCTCTTTATATATCTGAATTGTGCTTCATCTATCTACAATCTCTCTATATATCTGCATCGAGCTCCATCTATCTACAATCTCTCTATATATCTGCATCGAGCTACATCTGTCTACAATCTCTCTATCTATCTGCTACTAGTTACATCTATCTACATCTCTTTATATATCATAATCGAGCTTCATCTATCTACAATCTCTCTATATATCTGTATCGAGCTACATCTATCTACAATCTCTCTACATATCTGCATCGAGCTACATCTATCTACATCCTCTCTATATATCTGCATCTAGATACATCTATCTACAACCTCCATATATATCTGGATGCAAATACATCTATCTACATCTCTTTATATATCTGAATCGAGCTTAATCTATCTACAATCTCTCTATATATCTGCACCGAGCTACATGTATCTACAATCTCTCTATATATCTGCATCGAGCTACATCTATCTACATCCCTCTGTATATCTGCATCGAGCTACATCTCTCTATATCTGTCTATATATCTGCATCGAACTACATCTATCAACAATCACTCTATATATCTGCATCGAGAAACATCTATCTACAATCTCTCTATATATCTGCATGCAGCTACATCTATCTACATCTCTCTATATATCTGCTTCGAGCTACATCTATCTACAATATCTCTATATATCTGCATCTAGCTACATCTATCTACTTGTCTCTATATATCTGAACCGAGCTACATCTGTCTACATCTCTTTCTATATCTGACTCGAGCTTCATCTATCTGCAATCTCTCTATATATCTGCATCAAGCTACATCTATCTACAATCTCTCTATATATCTGCATCGAGCCATATCTATCTACATCTCTCTATTTATCTGAAACGAGCTACATCTATCTATATCTCTCTATATATCTGCATCCAGCTACATCTATCTACAATCTCTCTATATATCTGCATCGATCTACATCTATCTGCAATATGGCTATATATCTGCATCGAACTACATCAATCTACATCTCCCTATGTATCTGCATCGAGCTACATCTCTCTATATCTCTCTTTATATCAGCATCGTGCTACATCTATCTACAATCTCTATATATCTGCATCGAGCTACATCTATCTACAATCTCTCTATATGTCTGCATAGAGCTACATCTATCTACATCTCTCTATATATCTGCTTCGAGCTACATCTGTCTATATATCTGCATCGAGTTACATCTATCTTCCATCTCTCTATATAACTGCATCGAGCTACATCTATCTACAATCTCTCCATATATCTGCATCGAGCTACATCTATCTACACTCTCTCTATACATATCCATCGATCTACATCTATCTACAACCTCTCTATATATCTGCATCGAGATCCATCTATCTACATCTCTTTATATATCTGAATCGAGCTTCATCTATATACAATCTCTCTATATATCTGCATCGAGCTATATCTATCTACATCTCTCTATACATGTGCTTCGAGCTACATCTATCTACAATCTCTCCATATATCTGCATCGAGCTACATCTATCTACAATCTCTCCATCTATCTGCATCGAGCTACAACTATCTACATGTCTTTATATATCTGAATCGTGCTTCATCTATCTACAATCTTTCTATATCTGCATCGAGCTACATCTATCTACAATCTCTCGATATATCTGCATCGAGTTACATCTATCTACAATCTCTCTATATATCTGCATCGATCTACATCTATCTGCAATATGTCTATATATCTGCATCGAACTACATCAATCTACATCTCCCTATGTATCTCCATCGAGCTACATCTATCTATATCTCTCTATATATCTGCATCGAGCTACATCTATCTACAATCTCTCTATATATCTGCATCGAGCTACATCTGTCTATACATCTGCATCGACCTACATCTATCTAAAATCTCTCTATATATCTCCATCGAGCAACATCCTTCTCCAATCTCTCCATATATATGCGTCGACCTACATCTATCAACAATCTCGCTATATATCTGCATCGAGGTTCATCTGTCTACAATCTCTCTATATATCTGCATCGGGCTGCATCTGTCTATATGTCTCTATATATCTGCAACGAGCTACATCTATCTGCATCTCTCTAAATATCTGCATCGAATTAAATCTATCTACAACCTCTCTATATATCTGGATGGGACTACATCTATCTACATCTCTTTATATAACTGAATCGAGCTTCATCTATCTACAATCTCTCTATATATCTGCAACGAGCTACATCTATCTACAGTCTCTCTGTATATCTGCACCGAGCTACATCTATCTACAATCTCTCTATAAATATGCATCGAGCGAAATCTATCTACATCTCTCAATATATCTGCATCGAGCTACATATATCTATATCACTCTATATATCTGCATCGAGCAACGTCTATCTACAAACTCTCTATATATCTGCATCGAGCTACATCTATCTACAATCTCTCTATATATCTGTATGGAGCTACATCTATCTACATCTCCCTATATATCTGCTTCGAGCTACATCTATCTACAATCTCTCTATATATCTGCATCGAGCTACATCTCTCTACTTGTCTCTACATATCTGCATCGAGGTACATCCATCTACAATCTGTCTATATATCTGCATCGAGCTATATCTATCTACAATCTCTCCATATATCTGCATCGAGCTTCATCCTTCTCCAATCTCTAAATATATCTGCGTCGAGCTACATCTATCTACCATCTCTCGATATATCTGCATCGAGCAACATCTATCTACAATCGTTCCATATATCTGCATCGAGCTACATCTATCTAAAATCTCTCTATATATCTGTATGGAGCTACATCTATCTACATCTCTCTATATATCTGCTTCGAGCTACATCTATCTACAATCTCTCTATATATCTGCATCGAGCTACATCTCTCTACTTGTCTCTACATATCTGCATCGAGGTACATCCATCTACAATCTGTCTATATATCTGCATCGAGCTATATCTATCTACAATCTCTCCATATATCTGCATCGAGCTTCATCCTTCTCCAATCTCTAAATATATCTGCGTCGAGCTACATCTATCTACCATCTCTCGATATATCTGCATCGAGCAACATCTATCTACAATCGTTCCATATATCTGCATCGAGCTACATCTATCTAAAATCTCTCTATATATCTGTATGGAGCTACATCTATCTACATCTCTCTATATATCTGCTTCGAGCTACATCTATCTACAATCTCTCTATATATCTGCATCGAGCTACATCTCTCTACTTGTCTCTACATATCTGCATCGAGGTACATCCATCTACAATCTGTCTATATATCTGCATCGAGCTACATCTCTCTACATCTCCCTATATATCTGCATCGAGCTACATCTATTTGCATCTCTCTATATATCTGCATCGAGCTGCAGCTATCAACATCTCACTTTATATCTGCATCGTACTACATCTATCTACAATCTCTCCATATCTGCATCGAGCTACATCTATCTACATCTCTTTATCTCAATCGTTCTTCATCTATCTACATTCTCTCAATATATATGCATCGAGCCACATCTATCTACAATCTCTCTATATATCTGGAATCAGCTACATATATCTACAATCTCTCTATCTATCTGCATCGAGTTATATCTATCTACATCTCTTTATATATATGAATCGAGCTTTATCTATCTACAATCTCTCTATATATCTGCATCGAGCTACATCTATCTACAATCTCTCTATATATCTGCATCGAGATACATCTATCTACATCTCTCTATATATCTGCATCGAGTTACATCTATCTACCACCTCTCTCTATATATCTGCATCGTTCTACATCTATCTTCATCTCTCTATATATCTGCATCGAGCTACATCTATCTACATTTCTTTATATATCTGAATCAAGAAACATCTATCAACAATCTCTCTATATATGTGCATCGAGCTACATCTATCTACATCTCTCTATATATCTGCATCGAGCTACATCTGTCTACATCTCTCAATATATCTGCAACGAGTTATATCAAGCTGCATCTCTCTATTTATCTGCATTGAGTTACAAATATCTACAACCTCTCTATATATCTGGATGGAACTACATCTATCTACATCTCTTTATATATCTGAATCGAGCTTCATCTATCTACAATCTCTCCATATATCTGCTTCGAGCTAAACCTATCTACAGTCTCTCCATATATCGGAATCGCGCTACATCTAACTACGTTCTCTCCGTATATCTGCATCGAGAGACATCTATCAACAATCTCTCCATATATCTGCATCGAGCTACATCCATCAACATCTCTCCATATATCTGCATCGTGCTTACATCTATCTACATCTCTGTATCGATCTGCATCGAGCTACATCTATCTATATCTCTCTATATATCTGCATCGATCGACATCTTTATATACCTCTCTTTATATCTGCATCGAGCTACATCTATCTACAATTTCTCTATATATCTGCATCGAGCTACATCTATCTGCATCTCTCTATATATCTGCATCGAGTTTCATCTATCAACATCTCTCTATATATTTGCATCGAGCTACATCGATCTATATCTCTCTATATATATCTATCGAGCTACAGCTCTCTATATCTCTCCATCGAGCTACATCTATCTACAATCTCTCTACATATAAGGATCGAGCTCCATCTATCTACAATCTCTCTACATATCTGCATCGAGGTACATCTATCTGCAATATCTCTTCATATCTGCATGGAGATACATCTATCTACAATCTCTCTACATATCTGAATCGAGCTACATCGAGCTTCAATCACTCTACATATCTGCATCGAGCTTACATCTATCTACAATATCTTTACATATCTGCTTCGAGCTATCTACAATATCTTTACATATCTGCATCGAGCTATCTACAATCTCTCTACATATCTGCATGGAGCTACATCTATTTACAATCTCACTACATATCTGCATGGAGATACATCTATCAACAACTTCTCTACATATATGCATTGAGCCACATCTACCTAAATATCTCTACATATCTGCATGGAGCTAAATCTATCTACAATCTCTCTACATATCGGCATGGAGTAAAATCTATCTACAATCACTCTACATATCTGCATCGAGCGACATCTATAGACAATCTCTCTACTTACCTGCATCGAGCTACATCTATCTACAATCTCTCTACATATCTGCATGGAGCTACATCTATCCACAATCTCTTTACATATCTCAATGGAGCTACATCTATCTATAATCTCTCTACATATCTGCATGGATCTATCTACAATCTCTCTACATATCTGCATCGAGCTACATCTATCTACAATATCTTTACATATCTGCATGAGGCTATTTACAATCTCTCTACATATCTGCATGGAGCTACATCTATCTACAATCTCTCGACATATCTGCATGGAGAAACATCTATCAACAATCTCTCTACATATCTGCATGGAGCAACATCTATCAACAATCTCTCTACATATCAGCATGGAGCTACAACTATCTACAATCTCTCTTCATATTTGCAAGGGGCTACACCTATCTAGAATCTCTCTACATATCTGCATCGAGCTACATCTATCTACAATCTCTTTACATATCTGCATGGAGCAACATCTATCTACAATCTCTGTACATATCTCCATGGAGCTGAACTATCTACAATCTCTCTACCAATCTGCATCGAGCTACATCTATCTACAAACTCTCTACATATCCGCATCGAGCTACATCTATCTACAATATCACTACATATCTCCATCGAGATATCTACGATCTCTCAACATATCTGCATGGAGCTACATCTATCTACAATCTCTCTACATATCTGCATGGAGATACATCTATCTCCAATCTCTCTACATATCTCTGCATGGAGCTACGTCTATCAACAATCTCTCAACATATCTGCATGGAGATGCACTATTTTTAATCTCCCTACATATCTGCATGGACCTGCATCTATCTACAATATCTCTAGATATCTGCATCGAGTTTTCTACAATCTCTCTAGATATTTGCATCGAGATACATCTATCTGCAATCTCTCTACATATCTGCATGAAGATACATCTATCTACAATCTGTCTACATAACTGCATGGATCTACATCTATCTACAATCTCTCAACATATCTGCATGGAGTTACATATATCTAAAATCTCTCTATATATCCGCATGGAGCTGCACTATCTACAATCTCTCTACATATTAGTATCAAGCTTCATCTATCTACTATATCTCTACATATCTGCTATCTGCATAGAGTTATCTACAATCTCTCTACATATCTGCATCGAGCTACATCTATCTACAATCTCTCTACATATCTGCATGGAACTACATCTATCTACAATCTCTGTACACATCTGCATCGAGCTACATCTATCTACAATCTGTCTACATATCTGCATCGAGCTAAATCTATCTACAATCTCTCTACATATCTGATTAGAGCTACATCTATCTACCATCTCTCTACATATCTGCATCGAGCTACATCTATCTACAATCTCTCTACATATCTGTATGAGGATACATCTACCTACAATCTCTTTACACTTCTGCATGGAGCAACATCTATCTACAATCTCTGTACATATCTCCATGGAGCTGAACTATCTACAATCTATCAACATATCTGCATGGAGCTACATCTATCTACAATCTCTCTACATATCTGCATGGAGCTACAAGTACCTACAATCTCTCTACATATTTGCATGCATATACATCTATCTACAATCTCTCTACATATCTGCATGCATCTATATCTATCTACAATCTCTCTACATATCTGCATGGAGCTGCACTATCTACAATCTCTCTACATATCTGCATCGAGCTACATCTATCTCAAATCTCTCTACATATCTGCATCAAGCTACATCTATCTGCAATATATCTTCATATCTGCATGGAGCTACATCTATCTACAATCTCTCTACATATCTGCATGGAGCTACATCGATCTATAATCTCGCTACATATCTGCATCGAGCTACATCTATCTACTATATCTTTACATATCTGCATCGAGCTATCTACAATCTCTCAACATATCTGCATGGAGCTACATCTATCTACAATCTCTCAACATATATGCATGGAGCTACATCTATCAACAATCTCTCTACATATCTGCATGGAGCTACATCTATCAACAATCTCTCTACATATCTGCATGGAGCTACATCTATCTACAATCTCTCTACATATCTGCATGGAGCTACATCTATCTACAATCTCTCTACATATCTGCATGGAGCTACATCTATCTGCAATATCTCTTCATATCTGCATGGAGCTACATCTATCTACAATCTCTCTACATATCTGCATCGAGCTACATCTATCTACAATCTCTCTACATATCTGCTTCGAGCTACATATGTCTGCAATATATCCCTTCATATCTGCATGGAGCTACATCTAACTACAATCTCTCTACATATCTGCATCTAGCTACATCTACCTAAATATCTCTACATATATGCATCGAGCTACATCTATCTACAATCTCCCTACATATCTGCATAAAGCTATATCTATCTACAATATCTCTACATATCTGCATTTAACTACATCTGTCTACAATCTCCCTACATATGTGCATGGAGCTTCATCTATCTGCTGTGTCTCTTCATATCTGCATGGAGCCCCATCTATCTTCAATCTCTCTACATATTTGCATCGAGCAACATCTATCTACAATCTCTCTACATATAAGGATCGAGCTCCATCTATCTACAATCTCTCTACATATCTGCATCGAGGTACATCTATCTGCAATATCTCTTCATATCTGCATGGAGATACATCTATCTACAATCTCTCTACATATCTGAATCGAGCTACATCGAGCTTCAATCACTCTACATATCTGCATCGTGCTCCATCTATCTACAATCACTCTACATATCTGCATCGAGCTACATCTATCTACAATATCTTTACATATCTGCATCGAGCTATCTACAATCTCTCTACATATCTGCATCGAGCTACATCTATTTACAATCTCACTACATATCTGCATGGAGATACATCTATCAACAACTTCTCTACATATATGCATTGAGCCACATCTACCTAAATATCTCTACATATCTGCATGGAGCTAAATCTATCTACAATCTCTCTACATATCGGCATGGAGCAAAATCTATCTACAATCACTCTACATATCTGCATCGAGCGACATCTATAGACAATCTCTCTACTTACCTGCATCGAGCTACATCTATCTACAATCTCTCTACATATCTGCATGGAGCTACATCTATCCACAATCTCTTTACATATCTCAATGGAGCTACATCTATCTATAATCTCTCTACATATCTGCATGGATCTATCTACAATCTCTCTACATATCTGCATGGAGCGAAATCTATCTACAATCTCTCTACATATCTGCCTGGAGCTACAACTATCTAAAATCTCTCTACATATCTGCATCGAGCTACATCTATCTGCAATATCTCTTCATATCTGCATAGAGTTACATCTATCTACAATCTCTCAACATATCTTCATTGAGCTACACCTATCTACAATCTCTCTACATATCTGCATCGAGCTACATCTATCTACAATATCTTTACATATCTGCATCAGGCTATCTACAATCTCTCAACATATCTGCATGGAGCTACATCTCTCTACAATCTCTCGACATATTTGCATGGAGCTACATCTATCAACAATCTCTCTACATATCTGCATGGAGCTACGTCTATCTACAATCTCTCTACATATCTGCATGGAGCTACGTCTATCTACAATCTCTCTACATATCTGCATGGAGCTACATCTATCTACAATCTCTCTACATATCTGCATGGAGCTACATTTATCTACAATCTGTCTTCATATCTGCATGGAGCTACATCTATCTACAATCTCTCTACATATCTGCATCGAGCTACATCTATCTACAATCTCTCTACATATCTGCTTCGAGCTACATATGTCTGCAATATCCCTTCGTATCTGCATGGAGCTACATCTAACTACAATCTCTCTACATATCTGCATCTAGCTACATCTACCTAAATATCTCTACATATATGCATCGAGCTACATCTATCTACAATCTCCCTACATATCTGCATAAAGCTATATCTATCTACAATATCTCTACATATCTGCATTTAACTACATCTGTCTACAATCTCCCTACATATCTGCATGGAGCTTCATCTATCTGCTGTGTCTCTTCATATCTGCATGGAGCCCCATCTATCTTCAATCTCTCTACATATTTGCATCGAGCTACATCTATCTACAATCTCTCTACATATAAGGATCGAGCTCCATCTATCTACAATCTCTCTACATATCTGCATCGAGGTACATCTATCTGCAAAATCTCTTCATATCTGTATGGAGTTACATCTATCTACAATCACTCTACATATCTGCATCGAGCTACATCTATCCACAATCTCTCCACATATCTGCATCGAGCTCCATCTATCTACAATCTCTCTACATATCTGCATCGAGCGACATCTATCTACTATATCTTTACATATCTGCATCGAGCTATCTACAATCTCTCTACATATCTGCATGGAGCTACATCTATCTACAATTTCTCTACATATCTGCATGAAGATACATCTATCGACAATCTCTCTACATATCTGCATTGAGCCACATCTACCTAAATATCTCTACATATCTGCATGGAGCTAAATCTATCTACAATCTCTCTACATATCGGCATGGAGCAAAATCTATCTACAATCACTCTACATATCTGCATCGAGCGACATCTATAGACAATCTCTCTACTTACCTGCATCGAGCTACATCTATCTACAATCTCTCTACATATCTGCATGGAGCTACATCTATCCACAATCTCTTTACATATCTCAATGGAGCTACATCTATCTATAATCTCTCTACATATCTGCATGGATCTATCTACAATCTCTCTACATATCTGCAAGGAGCGAAATCTATCTACAATCTCTCTACATATCTGCCTGGAGCTACAACTATCTAAAATCTCTCTACATATCTGCATCGAGCTACATCTATCTAGAATCTCTCTACATATCTGCATCGAGCTATCTACAATATCTCTACATATCTGCATGGAGCTACATCTATCTGCAATCTCTCTACATATCTGCATGGACCTACATCTATCTACAATCTCTCTATATCGCTGCATGGAGCTACATCTATCTACAATCTCTCTACATATCTGCATGGAGCCACATCTATCTACAATCTCTCTGCATATCTGCATGGACCTACATCTATCTACAATCTCTCTACATATCTGCTTCGAACTACATCTATCTACAATCTCTCTACATATCTGCATGGAGCCACATCTATCTACAATCTCTCTGCATATCTGCATGGACCTACATCTATCTACAATCTCTCTGCATATCTGCATGGACCTACATCTATCTACAATCTCTCTACATATCTGCTTCGAGCTACATCTATCTACAATCTCTCTACATATCTGCATGGAGCCACATCTATCAACAATTTCTCTACATATCTGCATGGAGCCACATCTATCTACAATCTCTCTACATATCTGCATCGAGCTTTCTACAATCTCTCTACATATCTGTATGCAGCCACATCTATCTACAATCTCTGTACATATCTGCATGGAGCCACATCTATCTACAATCTCTCTACATATCTGCATGGAGCTACATCTC
>JAQPZY010000390.1:0-146318 GCA_029931535.1 Margaritifera margaritifera
TGAACCCCAAAGAAACTTTAATTGGGTTGCCCCTTCCTAGTTAAATCCGTCAATGGACTAGCTATAGCGGCGATATAATTTGGAACGAACTTCCTATAAAAACCTATTAATGCAAGGTAAACGATCGTATCTGTTTCGTGGATTTTGGCATAGAGAGGCGCTTCTTTAATCGCTTCCAATTTGTGTTCAGGGTGGGGTTTTAACTGCCCTGACCCACTTACTATTTGGCCCAAGCATTTCCAAGTTAGCATATGCTATACTACGCTTGGTAGGCCTCGCTGTGAGATATTTGCCTTGCGGAGTCTGTCGATCTGATCAACTAATGCCCTCTACCATGCTCTAGTCCCAGGTATGCGTATAAATATACAAGAATATCGTCGACAAAACTATCTACGATGTTCATGCCTGTTCAACAATTTTAGCATAAGACGCACGCACGATAAACGGGCGTTAACCAGACCGAAAGGCATAACCTTAAACTGGAAAAGACCTTTAGGGGTCGCGAAGATGCCATTAATACACGGGCACTTTTTCTGAGTAGGGCCACCTGCCAATTTCCTTTTGTAAGATCTAATTTAGAATTGTACTGGTGCCCCGCCAATTTGAAAACAAGCCCTCCATGTCTGGCATCGGTTCGGCATCAAACACGGTGACTTTATTTAGTTGTCGAAAGTCTATGCAAAATCGATTCGTTCCGTCTTTCTTTCGGACCAATACCACGGGGGGAAGAATAGGGGGAGTTTGAAGGGTTCAATCGCTCCCAAGGTCTAACATTTTATCCTACTTCCTTGTCGATTGTCTCCCGTGCGTTAAGAGGTATCGGAATATCCCTTAATTCTGATTGGCTCCGAGGTATTCAAGTTTTATCTTGTGCGTTATTAGATGCCCGAAATTATCACGCGGAATAATCATCGCGCTTTCCGTCTCCTGACCATGCTCTGCTTTTCAATAGGCAACAGCGACTCTATGGACAAAACCTCTTCCTTTTCGGTCATTCGGGTGTGAATGTGACCCCATTCCTTACCAGGTGAAAACATTGTCTATCCGTGCGATTTGTAACATTCCCAGATTGAAAGTTTCCACCCTTGTTTGTATCCAAGTTTCCTCGATGTTCTATGGCGTTCTCTGATCTTTATCTTGATTGCCTCCCTTGTTATCCCTTGAGATAACAATTTTGGGTACCACCCCGAGGCTTCGGCGAAAATTGTCTGCCTGAGTAGCCGTATCAGCGATATTATTGAAGGACTTTTTCCCTCGAGGGAACACGTTCAATTCCCTACCACAAGTGTTTATTTAAAAGTTGGTCCCTAAGTAAATAAATCTCGGTAAGACACTCTTTTACGTTTTTTTGAATCTTACCACATTCAACCTATACGCTGGAATTTAATTCCCCGCCCCCTCTACTGATGAACTGGGTGAATGTCTCGCCTTTCTCGGTTTACTATATTTAAACTTTTTGCGGAACCCTTGTTCTTGTCAACTCGTATCTCTTAAGGAGTGCCTCTCTTATGCGTCATAGTTCAATGCGTCGTTTATGGGTAGACGCGAATACACATCTAGCGCTTTACTTTTCAGTAACGCGCTGAGATGGAGCGACCAATCATCTTTTTTCATTTCTGGATGGTGGCATTTCGCTCAAACCTATGTAAATAACTATCTAAATTATCTTTGTCATCTTCAAAAGGGGGTAATTTTGGGCCTCTTAACTTTGATTTTTGTTGCCCTTCTTTCTTAGCCTCCAATAATTCAAATTTCCTTTATACTCTCTCTCCATATTCCTGTCTTCTAACTGTATGGTTTCTAACTTTGCTTGTTTCTCAAGTTCTCTTACCTGCTCTATTCTTTCCCTTTCTGCGTCCCTTTCCCAACCTATCCTTTTCTTCTCTGCCTGCTTCTCTAGTTCTATCTTCTCCTTCTTATATCTTCCCTTCTCTCCCTCTCAGCCTGCTTCTCATATTCCCTTCTCTCACTCTCAATACTATCTCTTTCTTTCCTCAGCTTGCTTCTCTAATTCTAGCTTTTCCTTCTCCGCTTGCTTCTCTAGTTGTAGCTTTTCCATCTCCGCTTGCTTCTCTAGTTGTAACTTTTATCTTTCTATATCTCCCTCCTTTACCCTTTGATCCCTTTCCCGAGCCTGCTCCTCCTGAACGAATTTTCTAAGGGCCTCCCCCTCATACCCAAACTGTTTGCCCAACTCCACTAGATCTTTGAGTGACGACATGATATATACTGTTGATAAGATCACCAATCCTAAGTGCACTATCATATAACACATACAATTTTAAGACTACACGAACCAACCGTTCTCAAAATATATGCAATATGTATATATGTATATATGATAAACAAATGGCAAATAAAACGAAATATGAGTGAGGTATTCACTCACCCGCCTGAATTATCTCTTGTCAGGAAGATCACAATCTGAAACATAACTAAAAAAAAATCTTACCGGAGTCAAGACCTATGCAAACTAAAGTCCGTGCTCCGACTAATCCAATAATCCCACTTCTGACACCATTTGTAACAGGATGAAGCCGGGTTGGGACTGGATTAGTGAAGACATCGAAAGCAACTGCGTTAATAAGATGTTTATTTATAAACGCAATTTAAAGATGAACAAATCTGACACCATTATAACAAAAAGATAAGGAAAATTATAAAGTTTCTAACATGGAACTATCAACAACAAGTAACTCAACGAGAAAAATCAAAGATGAATTTAATGAATGGAATTTTAAACAAACGTGAATAACATCCTATCACCAATCAACAAATAAGAGTATATGAACTACACCCCAATATAAACAAGGTCTTATTAAGCACCAAGGGTGACCAAAGCATGTGATTTATGCACTTATCAATATAATACTCATTTATTCATCAATCTGTTAACTCATCAATTTATCAATTCATCAAGCGATATTGGAATATGTATGAATTTATGAATATATCGTTCATATAACGAAATTGAAATGGGAATGCATGAAATTATGAATCTATCACACATATAGCAATATTGAAATGTGAATACATGTAATTTTGCACAGATACAGTACAGCTCACGTGATTTTTTGGAACCACACGCATCGCGGTGGGGGGTGGAGAGTGAGTGGAGAGGATTAAGAAAAACCCCTCCACTATCACTCCACGCGTCCTGACGGAGTTGTCGCTGAGAATAGCCCTGCACACCACGCTCCCTCGCTGAGTCGCATCCGATCACCACCGCGGAGTGGACGTGGTTTCGATAATATGGGCGTGGTGTACTGTTTATCACCCATGCAAGCAGAGGTTGAGACGGGAGGGGGGGCCACCAATTTATCTTCGTAGTTATCCCTCTGGGGAGCAATTTGCTAACTTTTTGATACTGAAAAAAACGTAGTAATTCAGTTAATTATAAATATTTCCTTGTTCTAACGAAGATAATGTATGATACATAGTGCCAAATCATATTTTAGATGATGATAATGTAATGGCAATGCCTCGCAAACTGTATTAATACTACATTTTGCGCAATGAATCTAATTTTTTTTTTCTTCAATACTATGTTATCGGAATCTAAACATGCATTCATATCCTTATTTCTTTTTCAGTAAACGCAATACAAAATTGTAATGATCATATGAAAGTCAGTGATATTGTACTACCTGCAATGAAAAGAGCGATAAACATCAAACAAATTAATAACAAAGCTGCAGTCATACCTGACTGAAGTGAAACAAAATCGCACAAGTTCCGATGGTTATTCCATGCATGAGTAATCATTCACATATTGTACGTTTTTTCCTGACATCCAATCGCTTAAATAAAGCATTATTAAGATTTCACATCGTTATTTTATTTTAAACTGTACTAATTTGCATTAATTACCAAAGTAGCGGTTTTTTTAAAAATCACAAATGGCCGCAAAAGGTCATCCTAGATACATGTAGTTGACACGTGCAAGCAACCTAGCACAAGAGAAGCCATCAGGACTGCTGATATTGACGTGTTAATTTCATGTGCTAACTGTTAACCTAAAGTACATTGATCTGACAAACTTGCGCATCAGATGAAATTAATGATTAACTTTTTCTTTTCTTTTCGTTTTCCTATTGCATAATGCAGAAAAATAAGATGAATAATTTTAGATCATTAACTCTTCTTAGTAAAGCCCCCCCCCCACCTCTCTCTCTCTCTCATAAAATATGGAATCCAAATCACTACTGCACAAGTTATCGTAAACTGAAATGTGGAAAAGTTTGCAAGTGGTAAGAAAAGTAATACTGTACTAGACATTATAGCGTAATAGAGGGGGAAAAAAAGAAACAAATTTTCCCGTCGGTGGTTGCAAACTCACGACCTCATGCTCCAATATCAAATATGTGTGTGTAACACACACTCTTATCCATTTGGCCAAAGTAACTGTAGCTGTAAAGCAATATACCATATACAGAAACATGCCAAACACTATTCAAAGAAATTAGTTTATTTCTTGTCTCAATAAGCAACCGCTCCAAAGTCACAAAGATAAAGCTGCATACATTAATATCTGCGTACAAATAATTATAAGAAATAGATCAATATTACGATTGGGTTACTGACATATCATTTCCATAAGATTTACTATTTTTCTATGATGATAAAAAAAAGTCTTTTTTATACTTTCCTCTTGCAAAAATGAGCAAATATTAGGAAACATGCTGAGCATCAGATGAAATTAATCTTTAACTTTTTCTTTTCTGTTCGTTTTCCTATTGCATAATACAGAAAAATAAGATGAATAAGTTTAGATCATTAACTCTTCTTAGTAAAGTCCCCCCCCCCTCTCTCTCTCTCTCTCTCTCTCTCATAAAATATGGAATCCAAATCACTACTGCACAAGTTATCGTAAACTGAAGTCTGGAAAAGTTTGCAAGTGGTAAGAAACAGAAACACGCTCAATAACCTAAGGCTCTAACAGTCACAAACAGGAAACTGCATTCTTTAATATCTGCGTAAAAATAATTAAAAAAGTATATTTTATTTTTATATTTTCGCCATAGGAAAATGAGCAAATAATAGGATACACGTGGAAATTAAAATCTCTGAACATCTCAGATTTTAGAATTTTCCATATTATTTTTCATTTCGGTAATAAGCCGAGTTCAGATTAATTACTAATAATTATCAAACTTCCGTTCTTAATGGCGGGACCATAAATGCGGCTATAAAGTACAACGCGCTAAGTCAGATGGCTTCGTGTAATAAAAAAACACGGTTCCCAAGCTGAAACTTACATCATCCTTTGATGCAAACCCTTGTTAATATTTTACAACAGTGTTCACAATGGTCACTGCCTTGATTTCTGTAGAACATCCGCTGAAGTCAAGTCTTTATTAGGGAGAGACAATTGAATTTTCCAACCGTGGGGGGGGGGGGGGAAATGCATGAAAACAATTGTCTTTCTCTGATTTTTGTAGTAGACGTTAATCCGTTCCATATTTCACTTAAAATAAATAAATACTGTGATGAAAGAACAAAAAATATCCCGGTCGAAAAAAAACAACATATAAACCCCGTATATTAAATGATCAGTCCCTTACAGCACACATGCAGTCATAATATTCAGCCTCGTGACTCTACTATTACTGCTTAAAGACTAAGCACGCGGTTTGCATTTCAGTGTAAATTCAGTGTTTTAGGTTTGTTGTTGGGGGGGGGGGGTAAGCAGAAGCGGATGTCAATTTGGATTTTAATTGTCCATATCTCAGAGAATTACTTTCCTTTGGAACAAAATTATAAATTTATTCTGTCTGAGAGGCTCAGCAATGTGTACTTCTCGTCAAGTCAGTGCATAAGTTTGTTCATATTTCTTTGAAATAAATTAAAATCATAAACTTATTGCAAAAGAAGTCGATCAACCTTTTATAAACAGTAATGTGTATTGAATATACAAGACTTTTGAAATTATTTTTTTATTGTCCAAATATATGATCGAAATAAAAACGACTGATTCTTCAGATGGTATCCAGTTGTAAATCACTCTTGACGTCTCAGTCTTTCCATAGGTGGTCTTCATTCATTGGCTGTTCAGATGTCAATCAGTAATGTCGACTAGCCCCTCCACAGTGGAGTTTATATCGGCATGCCTGCCGAAACGCGGTGGTGATTTGTAGGTATTTATGCCAATTTATACCTCCACCGCGGAGTGCTATCGCGGAGCTAGAGTGGAGGGGATTAAGTACCCCACCGCGATGCGTGGGGTTCTGAAAAATCACGTGAGCTGTACTGTAGCAATATTGAAAATAACAGTAAAATGGAACACGTAATATGTATAACTATCGTGGCGCCCGTTTGACGACCAAGATGTATCTCCGGTTCCACCCGCTCTAGTCAGTGGTCAAGGAGCCACCATGCATGGTTCACCCCTCCCAGTCTGTAGAAGGATCCCTCGAGAGCCTTCACATTTAACACAGACCTGCTGGTCGAGAAGCCTTGGTCCCTCGCATCGAGAAAACCAGTACACTCTTCCGAAACAACATCACCAGACACAGTGTACACGTCACACGAAACCACACAGAGTTCTGTGACTTCACATCACCAAACCATATATAAGGCCACACAAGCACCACACAAGGCACCACACAAGGCACCTAAAAGTATAACAACTAAACCTTGTAGTACATATGACACGGTTAGTACTTTTGCATTGATATTGTTGCGCATGCGCGCACATGAATTACATCTCGTTACACATTACATTAATCATTCAAAGCATGCTGCATATAATTAAATAAAATCCGTCTGTTCAGTTACAACGCATAGCTAACTTGAACCAGACTATAGTATTTCTAATATCATGGCGTTGTATGACCTAGGTATTGACTCTCTGTAGAATTTAGAATAAATTCTAAAACATCTAATATATAAAACAATTCTGTCATATAAAACAAATAGTGATAAAGAATACTATCTTAAATTTCACATACCTCTACAGCTGAAGATTTGCTCCCGTAAAGAGGCAAGCTTTCTGACAAGACTCGTCGTAGTGTAATTTGTTTATAGAGAATTCGCTCTATATGTACTCTAGCTGTGACAGATATGCACAGCAGCTAGGTACTTAAGTTTTCACTGCAGGCAATTTGCACGTGCAGCATGGGGTGAATCGCGCTCAGTATTTCAAAATAACTAGAGCCGAAAAAAATAAACAACCCTCGAGTAACGCTCTAGTCAGAAACGAATCGCGAATACATTTTTGATCACATATACATATTGATATAAATCATACAATTCCGTGACACCATAGTTGATCTGAAACATACATGTTTGTTTTACTCTATGCATGTTTCCTATACACAGATTCTATATGCAACAGAGGGAGAGAACAGAAAGTTAGATGATCACCCACCTGACCTAATTGTTCAGGTAAGTCTAGAAAATTTCATCTGAAGGATTTTTATACTTTGAAAGCCACATTTCCACAAACAAATACATTATAGTAGACAAATATTGAAAAGGGCATGAAATAAGTTTTTGGTTGTTTTAAAAAATAATCACAAAATCTTTTTGATTCCTTAAAAATGTGTGAATACATTTCTTTAGTTGTAGTATGTTGTGGTTACCTTGTAAAAAAATGTATGATGCACATCTGTATTGCTGAATAAGCAAATTGTGCCAGTTGCATGGGTAAAACAGATGCAAATATGATTATGAGTGGTGAGAACATCTTTCTGTAAGGAAGTCCAAGTTAGTGGAGTGTACATTTCAAAAGTGTTTTTAAGCATAACATGCTTGCTTTTCTTAGCTCTACTGATCAAAAACAGTGTATGTGATGGTTCTGCATCTGGCTACACCTCCTGAATGGATGGTAGTATTGACTTGTGGTTTTCTTTAAAAGACTTGTGATATTTAGTTTGGCATGAATGAAATTGATGCCAATCTGACATCCATTATAGCCATCATAGTGGCCATCTTGAAAATCTTTTGGTGGTTGTTACTCCTTCTGAACATATGGTGGTATTGACATGAAGTTTTGCACGAAAAGATTTCTTATGCAGATGGTCTTAAATGAAAATGATCTTTACCTGACTTCCAGTAAGGCCACCATGAGAATTTTATTATTGCTACATCTCCTGAACAGATGGTCACATGTACATGGGTTCTTCACTTTAAGACTCCTTGTGATATCTTCTAGCTTTTAAAGAAAATGATGCCAATCTGACCTCCAACAAGGCTGCTCTGGGAACCATCTTGCTACTCCTGGATGGATTGCCATATTGACATGGGGTTTTCACTGCCAGACTTCGTAAAATCTAGTTAATCTTAAATAAAAATGGTGCCGATTTGAATTTCAACGTAGCCATCATGGTAAACATTTCAAAATCTTGTTATTGCTACTCTTAATTGGACGATAGTGTTGACATGGTGTTTTCACTACAATCTGACCTCACAAAATGGTCACAATGGGTGGGGAGGAGATCATCTTGAGAATCTTGTTATTGCTACTTATACAGATGGTATCCCCTGAAACTTTTTGTATGATATGTTGTTTGTTGAAAATTGAAATGACTGGCACAAAATGGCTGCCACTGTGGCCAGCTTTAAAATCTCGTTGTTACTTCTCTTCAAACAGAGAGTCCTACTGACATGGAATTTTCACTAAAACACTTCTTGCAGGAAGTAGGGGGTCCTAAATGAAAATAGTGCCAATATTACATCCCAATATGGCTGGCTCTGGCTATCATGAAAATTGTGTTATGTCTACTCCTCCAGAACAGAAGTGTGTATTGGTATTGGGTTTTCACTAAAACACTTCTTGCTATATGTGGTTGGTCGTGTATTGAAGTGATGCTGATCTAACCCCCAATATAGTTGCCTTGGTGACCATCTTGAAATTGTGCATTCTTTGTTTGGATGGATAGTTGTTATCAACATAGGGTTTTCACTTCAATACGCTAATGGTATGTAGCTGGTCCTGAATGTAAATTGTGCAGATCTGACCACCAACCACCAACATGTCCATGTTAAAGTGAATGACTTTGAAACCCAGACCAATTTAACTATAGTCAATTAAATCGTCACAGCTTGTATTTTTGTTCTTTACGGAGCCTATGAACACAGGAGTGTATGTATATACAAACAATTTCTTTTTATAAGATTTTGTATTTAGTTGTTTTTCAGTGAAAAAGTTGATAGTACTCTGACATTGATTTCAGGTATTGACTCAGTTTTTAGCTCTGCTGGTTATAGACCAGAAAAATGTATGGGATGGATTGTTATCCATTATGATCCTATCCATTAGCACAAGTTTGTTATGACTACTCCTCCTAAACTACTTGTATGATTAACATAAAACTTTACACGCACGTTCATCCCAATATCTTGTTGGTCCTAAATGAAAATGATGCTGTTTGGACATCCAGCATTACCACCACTGTGGTCATCTTGAAAATCTTGTTGTTGCCACTCAAGTCTTATCAACATGGGATTTTCACCAGAAGACTTCTTATGATGTCTGGTTGATCCTGAATAAAAAATGGTGCCAATCTGACCTCAAATATTGCTGCCAGGGCTGTCATCTTAAAAATCTTATTGCTGCTTCTACTTGATGAATGGTCATATTGACATGGGGTTTTCATCAAAAACTACTTATCATGTCCAGTTGGTCCTAAATGAAATTAGTGCTGATCTGACATCAAATATGGCAGTGGGGCACCATTTGGGCGCATGGTCTAAGATGCTCGCCTCTGACTACATGGCTTAGAGTCTCGGATCAGTCGACATGGGTATGTGAGAAAGCTTGCCAGTAGCTTCCCATGGTTCGGTGGTTCTTCCTGGGGTTTTCCAAGGTTCTTTCTCCACCAAATAGTCTGGCCGCCATGTATAGCCTATCATGTGCCGGAAAATGTGTTAAACCACAAAACCACAATATGGTAGCCATCTTGAAAATGTTGTCATCATTACTTCTCCTAAATAGAAAGTCATGCTGAAATAGGATTTTCACCAGAAGACTTTTTACAGGGTCTGGTTGGTCATAAATATAAATGATGCCAATCTGACCTCCAGTATGGCCACCATGATGGCCATCTTGAAAATCTTGTTATCATTACTACTCCTGAATGTATGGCCATATCAACATGGGGTTTTCACCAAAAGACTTCAACAATATGATATATTGTTGGTCCTAAATGAAAATAGTGCCAATCTTGCATCCAGTATGGCTGCCTTGATGGCCATTTTGAAACTATTGTTATTACTACTCCTGAATAGATGGTCATATTGACCAGAGGTGTTCTCCAAAGGAAAATGATTTTTTTTTTAAATTTGGTATGTTGGATTTTCTCAAGAATATATCCGAGATGATTTCAGTACTAAGGGGGAAGATACAGACTTATGTTAATTCCTTCAAATTCTTTTCAGCCAGTAGAACGTCAGCCCATTCACTGGACCTTTTTTCTTTCTCCTCAAAATCATCATGATTATCGGTGTTCAGTGATGTGAGAAAATGAGTATGGTTTACAACATACCAAATGTCTCAAAGAGCATGCTTAAGTCATCAAATTTATAAAGTGACTGATGTTCCTATTTTGAGATGTGTTTAGACAGAACAATATATATGATAACAACAAAACTTGAACCAAACACTACAAAAATTGGTTAGAATCTATTTTGAGCATGTGAGTTGAGTGGCTTTACGACATGCAAGAAATTTTGCTTTTTTGGCTTTGTATTATATAGTGGATGAATTAAAGGCTCCTTAAACTTTTGACATGTATCAAAACTTTTTGACTAAATCTTGAATTAAGGATCTCAGGTGAGTTGTTTCAGAAGGTGAAACTTAATGAGATACGCCTTGTTTATTTTATTTTGGTTTTGGTTGAATCTACATTAGTAGAAAGTAAGACATCGCAGTCACTTTTCCATCAGTGGTGGCAGTGTTTTGATTAAGGTTTTTCATTAGCATAGATTTCTTCAAATTTGTCATGAATGATTATGAAACTTACACAATTAATGCTGCAACATGCTTGCTTGCCCCTATGACCTTGGGATCAAGGTTACTCATAGAAAATTTTCATTTAGGTTAAAGGTCAGGTTTTTTCAGTTGCTTATATTTAATAAACCACTTGATGGATTTTGTTCATACTTGGGATGAATAGTTATTTGGCCAAGACAATTTATTCAGCAACATGCTTACTTGCTCCTTTTGATCCTGGGGTCAGGGTCACAAATCAGAGAAAATTTGTGTTAAGGTTTTGTTTCAAGTGTTTTCATTTGAGTATATTTCCTAAACCACTTAATGGATTTTGTTGATTCTTTGCATGAATCACTATGAAGCTGAGACAAAATAATTCTGCATGTTTGTGACTACTTGTACATCTAGTTTAGATAGAAGTAGGTCATATCGTAGATACTTCATGTCTAAAAAAATCATATTCATTTATAAAAACTACAATAAATGTCCTTCCAAATAATTATCAAAATATGGTTGTGAAACTCAGTTTGTGCAGAAATGTCATATTTTTCAGTATGACAGTATTGACAGTAATGTCATGACAGTGTTGTAGAATTTATTGTAAAATCTGTTTTTATCATAACATATATCATAACAGTTGATTCAGCCATATGTGCATGTTTAATAACAAATTGTGTATGTCATGTTGTCAATTATTGTGGCAGTACATGTACTATCAGCAAGTTTGCTTATCAGTATTCTGTCTTCCAGGAAAAAAGTGGTGTTATTCAGCATAAGGGTCATGATTTCCTGACCTTACATTTTCGTACCCCCACTACATGTGATTCTTGCAACAAGCCAGTGTGGCATGTTCTGCACCCACCCCCAGCCATGGAATGCAGGCGTAAAAGCAAACCATTCTCTTAAGAATTAATAGGTAACATAATTTGTTATTAAGAAAAGAGTTAGGTTTATCTTTTCAAAGAAAACATTTGGTCATAGGTTTTCTGTTTCATTACAGTTAGGTGATCTGATGGTAACAATTATTGTTACAGACCCTTGAACAGGTAATTTTACCAGTGAAACATAAACAGAATGCAGAATGAACACTGTGATGGTGTAGTGGTTAGCATGTTGAATTTATGACTGAAAGGGTTCGAATCCTACCATTGAATCAGCTGGGGATGGCTACCATGTTGTGTTTTTGGGCGAGGCACTTTATTCATATTGCCTTGGTACTAATTAAACTGCTTGTGTTGCTGTGGCATTAAACACCCAACCAAACCAAAGCAGAATAAATGCAAATGAATACAGAATTAATGCAAATGAAATGATGAATGCAATCTGAAGGAAATGGAGAGTGCAAATGCAAAACGATGACTGATAAATGAAAATGGGAATACATTTCATGGATAGGTTGAAAATCTATTTATCAGTATTTCAGGCTGCTACTAAATTCCCCCAGTCAAAATTCTTTATGCATGAGAATCCAGGATCAATTTATTTATTCTTTACACTTACTGAAAATTGTTCACTACTGAGAAGCCCTGAGATTGATCTTACAACCACCAATTGATGTGATGATATCATCACCATGAGTTGTATCAGTACAATCTTTATTTGAATGAAATAAGAATTACAATCTGCTGCCAAATATTCTATTTTTACATTTATTGCAGTTGCTGTTATATTTTGATTTATTAGCTCAACTGGTCATAGACTAGAAGAGCTTATCAGATGGTCTGTTGTCTGTCATCCATTAGCACAAGTTTGTTATCGCTACTCTTCCTAAACTACTTGCAGGATTGCCTTCAAACTTTACACATGCATTCATCCCATGGTCTAGTTGGTCCTGAATGAAAATTGTACTGCATGGACATCCAGTATAGTCGGCATAGTGGTCATCTTGAAAATCTTGTTATTGCTACTCCTCCTGAATGAATGATCATATCAAATTGGGGTTTTCACTAAAAGACTTCTTATGATGTCTACTTGGTTCTAAATGAAAATGGTGCCCATCTGATGTCTAATATGGCCATCACAGTGGCCATCTTGAAATCTTGTTGCTACTTATATATAGATGGTCACATCAACATGGGGTTTTCACTAAAAGACTTCGCATGATGTCTTGTTGGTCCTAAATTAAACTGGTGCCGATTTGATGCCCAATATGGCTGCCAGAGTGGCCATCTTGAAAATCTTCTTATCACAGCTCTACTTGAACAGAAAGTCATATTGATGTGGGGTTTTCACAAGAAGATTTCTTATGCTGTACAGTCAGACTTAAATTAAAATGGTGCCGATCTGATATCCAATATAGCCACCATGGCAGCCATCTTAAAAATCTTGTAATCACAACTCTACTTGAACAGAAAGTCATCATTTATGTAAAGTTTTCACCAGAAGACTTCTTATGATGTCCAGTTGGTCTTAAATGAAAATGGTGCTGATCTGACATCCAATATGTGTGCAACAACAGCCATCTTGACAATCTTGTTATTGCTACTCGTGAATGGAAAGTCATATCTTGAAAATATTGCTATCTCTGCTCCTCTCCAAATGGATGGCAATATCAGCATGGGGTTTTCACAAAGAGACTTCTTATGATACCTAGTTGGTCCTAAATGAAAATGGTGCTGGTTGTACATACAATATGGCTGCCACTATGACTGTCTTAAAAATCTTCTTGTCACTACTCCTCCTGAATGGATTATCGTTATGATGGGGTTTTCACCAAGTTCTAAATGAAAATGGTGCCAGTTGTACATCCAGTATGGCTGCCATGACGACTGTCTTAAAATCTTGTTGTCACTACTCCCCCAGATTGGATGATAATCATGATATGGGGTTTTCACCAAAAGACTTCTAATGATGTTTACTTTGTCCTAAATGAAAATGGTGCCAAGCCAACTTCCAATATGTGTACCACAGCAGCTAATTTGAAAATCTTGTTATCGCTAAATAGTATCTGAGATGGTTTCAACACTTGACAGTTAAAAGAAAGAAATGATCTTATCTTGAATTCCTGGAAATTCTTTTTGCCCAGTAGAGCATCAGAGCCTTTAAGGGACTCTTGTTGTGAATTCAGTGCTGTTTTTTTAATTTTATAAATTTTCTATTTATTAAACCACATTTTTAATTAGACATGATATGAAAGCAAAGAGTTTTTTCTATCTAATACTGGAAAAAATTGAAATCTTGACTTCAGTAAATGCATTCCAAATTACAGGGTTCGCATGCTACTGGGAAATCTGGATAAAAGTCAGGAGAAATAATAGATTTGTTCCCAACTTGGAAAAGCCCTTGAATTTTGCAAATATTGATGAAAGTCATGGAAAAGCCAGGAATTTTCAAGCACAACTTGAACACCCAAAAAAATATGGAATTGAGTCGTAACTGAACAGATCAAGAGTTAAATTTGTCGAGTTCTTACCAGAATCTTTGGAGGTTGCAGAACTCTTCAGTAAGTTGAGATATAGTGGCTGTATGGATGATTTGGGTGCTTGCCCTAAACATATTTGCATAATCAATCCAACTGTTCAGGTGATAGGATTGGTCAAGTAGACTTGTTGCCTCTCAGTCTGTACAATATGGGTAAAAAAAAATTGTTTGGAGAAGTTATGAAGACCAGTCTAGCATCACAATGTGGTAATACAGCTGCAACGTGTTATCGAGGAGAGTGTAAGACAAAAATAATAAGCTTTTCTTCCCTAGTTGCCCTCTTGATATGCAAGTTAATGAACATGTGATATATCTCTGCTTATTAATTGGTAGTTTGTACTGGGAACGCAGTGTTAAATATTATTGTCAATAGTAACCTTTGCCCTCACCCACCCACCCCAACTTGCTTTTGCGGTGAATTTTACTCTTAGACCTTGCTAAATACTTCAGGAATGACTCCAACAGTAAAATTGTGGGGGCTGCATCTCTAGAATTAGGAAATTATTTGTGAAACTAGTATTTTGGGGCATTTTTAGAGTATTTTGGGCAATTGATAACACAGTCTGATGGTTTTAGCCTCCTGTCCATCATCACTCATAATTTTCTTGTAATTTATTTTCAGATGTCCCTTTATAGCAGATTGAAAAATTAATATTATAGTGGTTTGAGTATAGTATAAACCAAAATTAGTTACATAATTTTGTTCTTGTTTTGTAGAGAAGTTGGCTTCTTAAATAGCAATGGTTGTAGTTGTTGTGTTTTTGGCATAAAAATAGCTTTTTTTTAATAAATAACAAGTCCCTAATATGAAACAAATTTATCTGTTTATTCATGTAACATAATATAGATTTAGGCTGCATTATAATAATTGTGTTTCTTATTTACAGCTGCTAATGGAATAAATATGCCCAGTGATCATATGGCACCATTAGTTTCACATACAATTACAGTTCTGTTCTGTTTTAAAGGATAGAAATCTTTGCAGTATATTTACCAAGCAGAGACAAGTCAACAGACTATAGTACTTAACACTGTTAAAAACTATATTCCCATTACAATGCAAAAAGCATGAAACAGAATGTCATAAAAAACCAAAATTTGGTTAATTAGACGTAAAGTAGTGGAAAGAATCCTTCAATGTTTCATGCTAGATCACTTGACTCCAAGCATATTTTGGCAAACAAATCTCAGACTGTGTGTTGAATTTAAGTCGTTCAAAGCACAATATGTGCATATTGATCATTACCAATATGTCTTGTCAACTATCAAAACAGTTAGTCCAAACAAATTTATAATTAAGGAAGAACACATATCCATCACTATGAATATAGAGGGACTGTCCGCTCGCTTGTCAGCATTTCAAAAATGCACATATGTTGGAGAACCCGAATACTTGCAGGGTCCACACTAGGGAGTGATATGGGCGAAATAGTCATCTTGGAGTCTGTCATTTCGCCTAAACAGACCCAACAAGCAAAGTTCACTTTGTCTTGTATTGATTTCAAGACATTGCCTACACCCTTACTTGTTTCAATACAATTAATTAATAATAGTAAAACGTCAACCTTTTGTAAATTTTCTCTCCAAAGAGGAAGGTGGAAATATAAAGAAGGAAGTTTTATATTCTATAGTCAGTTTTGGTGCTAATTAGATGATCATAAATACCAGAAATGACATTGCTTTTCTACAGAATTCCTGCTGAAAATTCACACATGATCCATGAAAAATAAGTGCAAAATTGAATATGTGTAGCCCAATCTGAAGGAAATTATGACTCAGTAGACCTATCCAGTCAATTACTAATATAAATAATCATTGTATCAAATATTTTATCATAAAGACATATGAAAAGAGGTCTTCTGGTATGGAAGTGGTTGCCGATTTGCGACTGTAACCTTTTTTTGAGGTTGCCATTTTGTGTTATACAACAACTGTAGTGAAGCAGAAAATAAGAATAGTGTTACTATTTTTCTAAACTTCTAATAGTATTTCATAAGCATTTCAATCATCTGATGTGAAATAATACAAAAATAGTAAAGTGACTATTTTGAACTTTGTACAACCCATTTCTCCCAATCTTTGCCAACTTTGCACTATTCTGGCTAGAGAGAGGTACTTTTGCCCAAATATTGAAGTCCAGCTTGGACTCTGACCTATTATGATTAAAAGCACTTAAAAGCAATGCCAAACTGAATGAAACGAGGTAAAGGCTCCGGAAACAGATGTACTAACATTCAGTTGGGATATTTCAAAAGCAAATTCTGGGGCTGCCAGGCAGCCCAAGTTAATATAGCAGAATCATCCCTGTACTTAGAAATGCACCCAATACTGGGGCAATTTTGTATGCAGAATCCCATGCTCTGAGTGTCCTTGACAATGACTGCATTAGATATACAGTCCATAGTCAGATTACATTGAAAGTAGATGTTAGGGCACCAACTAGACATAAGTAAAATTAAAAGCAAAAAACAAATCCGTCCTTTTTTTTTATCATAAGGTATATAATTTGTAAGGGCTTTTTGTCAAATTTAAACAACCCATGTCTAAAGGACATTCTTCGTACCAACATATGCAGTTAAGCAGAGTAAAGTTAACATTTGTATTCTGTAAATTAAAATGAGTTTCATGCAAATTTATATGCATTTCAATAATTTATACTGGTTTCTAATGATACATCCTGTGTTTTGCTACATGGTCTTATCGTTATTTCTGATGTTAAAGGAGCGTCTCAAAAAAAAAACAGCTTTTGATTTTAAAAATGCACGTTTTCTAAACCAAAATGTTTTTCATTCCATTCAGTAAGTGTCATAAGTGATCCTTGAAAAAATCAATTTCACCCAGGAAAAAACCTGGAAAAGACCTGGAAATTTTTGTTTCAAAAGGCATGGGAACCCTGACATGAACAAAAATGAAAGGAAACAGTGAATGTGAAACCAGAATGTATTTCTGAGCTGTAAATGAAAAATGAGATGATAGCCAAAATGCAGACATGAATGGAATGGAAATGGAATGCAAATGAAATGCAGAATGAACACAAATGAAGTGCAGATGAAGCACACTTAAAATGCAGATTTGGCTGTGAGTCTGTACTACACTTTTTCCCCTGGCCTTTGTCTTGCCCTTAGTTAATGCTAATTTATCACATAGGTTATGTGTGCCTACAAGGAGCCATGGAGCAGGCAATGTTTGTGTGTATGTGTGTGTGTGTGAGAGAGAGAGAGAGAGGAGGGGTGGTGGTAGGGAGAGTAGTTTTTATTAGTTTAAGTCTTCTTCCAGCAGATTCTCCTGTTAGCTATGACCAATACATTATGGTAAGTTCAAAGTTTAGTAGTTTTCCAACACATGTGTCTATTTCTTTCTATTTTTTTTTTCTTTTTTCTTTTTTTTTTGCAGATTGTCATATTAAAGTTCACAAGGAACATTATGGTAAAAATGAAGAATTTCTAGCTTATTGTAAAGGTAAGTGCAATGAGACTCCTGAGCTGACAAAAATACATGTGTTTTAATTACATCACACATATCCTTTCAATCACTTAAAAAGTTAATATAAAATCTTGTAATTGATTTTCATTTAAAATTTTAACAGTTGATTCCAGCAATGTTTGGCTCATATGACTCTTATGTCATGGCCCTGGTTCTGTTGTCAGTCTGTCAGCATATGACATGGCCCTGGTTCTGTTGTCAGCCTGTCAGCATATGACATTGCCCTGGTTCTGTTGTCAGTCTGTCAACATATGACATGGCCCTGGTTCTGTTGTCAGTCTGTCAGCATATGACATGGCCCTGGTTCTGTTGTCAGTCTGTCAGCATATGACATGGCCCTGGTTCTGTTGTCAGTCTGTCAACATATGACATGGCCCTGGTTATGTTGTCAGTCTGTCAGCATATGACATGGCCCTGGTTCTGTTGTCAGTCTGTCAGCATGTGACATGGCCCTGGTTATGTTGTCAGTCTGTCAACATATGACATGGCCCTGGTTCTGTTGTCAGTCTGTCAGCATATGACATGGCCCTGGTTCTGTTGTCAGTCTGTCAACATATGACATGGCCCTGGTTCTGTTGTCAGTCTGTCAACATATGACATGGCCCTGGTTCTGTTGTCAGTCTGTCAGCATATGACATGGCCCTGATTCTGTTGTCAGTCTGTCAGCATATGACATGGCCCTGGTTCTGTTGTCAGTCTGTCAATATTCTGCTTGTGACCACTCTGGAAGCCATATTTTGATCAAATTTGGTAAATAGGCTTATATTATATAGATTTAAGTTGAGTTTGATAATGAGTGAAATCATATTGCCTGATCCTGTAAGCATTCTGCAGGCCATATTTCTCCTTTGAGTACATTCCCAAATCGCATTAATGTTAGGAAAAAGCTTTGCTATCTCTTGAATCCAGCTGTTGTGAAAAGATAAAAAAAATGTCTTACTTGTCTAAATAACATATAGACAAATGGAAGAAAGTGTTACCCATTACCTCCCCTGATCACCACTAGTTGGTTATGGTTTAGCTTTTGCTTCATACGATCAGCATCGTAACCTGTGACTCTCAAAATTGAAGAAATATAGTAAAGGTTTTCAATCATCCATTGACAAAGTCATTATAGCATTGAGCGTGAAGGTATTTGCTTCATGTTGACATCATTATTGTTTGAAAATTGTTGATGTGAATTTTTTCATAGTTGTGAACTTCATTTTTATTTTTATTTTCTGACTTTGTGCACATGGTAGTGTTAGTGCCCATAGTTGGTTGTTTTTATGTGCACACTGCCTGTATTGTCTTGCTTATTTAAGTAACAAGTGTTGTTTATTTGCATATGTGAACACTTTCGGGTTATTGTTCAAAATTTGGGTTCTTGTCTTTTCAGAAAGTGATAGATGATGATGATGAAATGCATAAAATACAAAGGATTTAAAGCCGCAGACTGCCCCCCTTGTCTGGCCGACCATACAGGTTCATGACTGACTCATAATCCATCATTTCGTCGAGCCATACCACATGCCTGTTGACTGCACCATGGTATGCAGAGTTATATAGGGCTCCAGTTAGCTGATCTGTCTATTTTGCTGCATGTCTTTCCCAGGTGGGTATTATGTTCAGAGTGAAGACAGCAGGTTGAAAACCCTTCTAGTATCAAGCTTCCATCAGGTGCCAGTGGGTTTTTTTTTTTTGGTAAGAGCATAAGTATTGTGTTGATACATGTAAGTGTATTGTGTTGAGTAAAGTGATGATGCTGGGATGAATATCTGTTGCAATGCACTGTAAAGACATGCTTGGAAAAATGTTGCCTGAGAGTAGATTTTAAAAAATAAAAAAAGTTCTGTTCTTCTTTTTATAAAAAAATATATCATTTTTTAGGGCTTCTTGTCAAAATTTAAAACTAACCTTTTTTAAAATACTATCTTCATACCAACATATGCAGTTAAGCAGAGTAAAGTTAACATTTTTGTTCTGTAAATGAAGTACATGCAAATTGATATGAATTTTAATAGTTATACTTGTTTAAGTGATACATCCTATGGTTTAGTACATGGTCATATGTCTAATTCAAATGTTATGAGAAAGTCTAAAAAAGAAACAGCTTTTGATTGAAAAAATGCAAGTTTTCTAAGCCAAAATGCTTTTAATTCTGTTCAGTATGGGTCATCAAGGAACCTTGATCAATTTCATCCAGGTAAAAACTGGAAAAGACCTGGAAATGTTTGTTTCAAAAAGTGTGGTAACCCTGCAAATGCCACATGGTTGCAGACGACAACACTGCCTTCAACTCCCAGTATGAGGAATGGTGATCTATATTTCTCATATATCCATTCCCAGCTTCAGGACACAAAAAGCATGCGGGCACATGGCCATTACAGTTCCAGCATTGGCTCTGACCCAAGTGAAAATCATATCAAGTATTGGGCACTGGAAGTAGATACAGTGATCAATTTTCATGTATACCAATTTCCAGCTTCAAGACGCAAATAGTGCTCGGCACACGACCATGACATTTCCAGCATCAACTTTTACCTGCATGCCAAGCATATTAAGCATATCCAGCACCAGAATTGGTGAACTGTCTCACGCTACCCAATACAAGACCCATGGAAGTAAAGTGGACTGGCACCAGACAGGTCCATCACTGGAGTTGGCTTCATCCCAGACCTGGTACCAGCCCCAGACCATCCAGGATTTACATAGTGAATGCCTCGAGATAACTGTGTTCCAACATGGACAGATTCTAAGCATTTCATAACTGTCTCACACAGCATGATTCGCCAGATCATTCATTGCACCCCTCACAGGAAGCTCTTCCATCACCATTGCAAAGATTCATGCTTAGTGCCATCTTCCTTTATCTATCAATGATGTTCAGAGAAGACTCAGCCTTCCATGCATCAGTCAAAGAGGTTTTCCTGCGTCTGCCTGTGGAGCTCGGTCTGCCTCCATCTTGTAAGGCTCCTAAGGGCTCTTACAAATTCCTGCATCTGTTGATCTCTTAGTTAAAGAAGACCAGCCGTTATGCAGTCTGGTCAAGTTGCTGACATAATTCATCAACTTTCCTTAATGCATATGGACCAGAAGTCCTTCCTCAATATGCAACAACTGCTTTGAAATGTCACAGCGATAGGACCTATTTTTTTCAGTAATCTGAACATAGCCTAAACCCTTTTGTAGAAAACCCTGCTGGCACTCATGCTTGTGAGTCAGACTCTCATATGTTTCAGTCAGGAACAGAACAGTTCAATATTTACATAATCCAATAGTTGCATTCGTTATTCTTCACTTGGTGAAAAGAGATCAATTTTTCTCCATGTCCACTATCTGGGCAGTCATCATATAGCTAGTTTTCGATTGCAACAGGCCACCAAAGAGGCAAACATCTCTGACCCAGCAACACAGAGCTTTACTCCTAGAAGAGATCCAAGAAACAGAAGGACCCCGTAAAGGATTTAAAATAGGGAACATCCCTTCCATTCCCTTTCTCTTGATCCTGTGAAGAATAATGCCATGATTATGTTTCCTGGGAGACACTGACCCATGGTTGATGCAGGTTGTCTCGGAGGGTCTGGAGACCATGTTTAGTGCCCTGCCTCCATTATGTATGATACCTATCATTACAGACATCCTGACTGATTCATTGAAAGTGAACATCGTCCAGCAACAATTAACACTCTCCTTACAAAAAGTAGGGATTTTTGGAATGTAAACTCACCACAGTTTTATGTTCTTAATACCAATGGCCAGTTGCATGCTTTGGCCTGTCATAAAGCTAAGCTCTCTCAACCTATTCATTTGGGCACCATGGTTCAGAATGGAGACACTGATTCTGGTTCTTAACTCTCTTCAGGATGGAGATTTTGCATTGAGGGATATAGTATACCAAATCAGGGCACTCCTTATCGGTCTGAACATCAGTTCTTGGGTGTTTACAAGAATTATGGACAGTTGTATCGCACATCATAGTCACCTCCATGCCTGGGACTTCCACCTACCTAGGTGCCATTCTGCAAAAGCACCATGTGAGTAATACACTAGATCAAAAAATGAAATCCCTTGTTTAACTTCTGGTCCACCTTAGATTCCTTGTCATGAAGGACCAATCCATTATCATCCCAGCTCAACATTTTACCCAGTTGGGTATGGATTTCTAAACACATGTGAACAGTGCCTGTCTCCATCAAGAACTTCCCTTGGGAAATAATCTCAGAGGTGTCTTCTGTTCTCTTAAAGATTCATAAATCTTCATGTTTAGGCCCAGGAGTTTTTTTGCTTATTGGGCCTCCCTATTGCAACAGTGGATCTTGTGGTCTTAAGCCACCTGTTTCTGAGACCATTGCAAATGATTCTCTTGTCCCAGTGGTGACTGAAGCTTTGATGACTGGACCAAGTGATTTCATTATCTGGATACATGAGATGCCATCTCAGCAAATGAGAGAACGTCACCTGGCTTTCGATGGGTATTCCCTTGCAGATTCAGCCTCAGGGAATTATGATTTGCTTGGATGCCAGCATTTTGGGCTGGGTTTCATCTCCTGCCTCTGTTTTGTGAAGTCAGCAGGATGTGTCCTCTTCAGGACTAACGGTACTAATTATAGGGAACAACTGTGAACCAGTCTAGAAATGGGTGAAGAAACAATAGAGTATATACGGGTTTGGTGGTCCATAATTAGTTAATAATGAAAAGTAAAATTTTAGTAAAAAATTCTTTTGAGAGCTTATCCTATCTGTAGCTAAAAAAAATCGAGACAAGATTCTATTGATGCAATTTTAATATTTGTATAGACTTGACTTAGGAATAGTCAATAACAACAGTATCACCTGATTCATTAGGTGCAGAATGGATAACACATGTTTCATGTACATGTAGATCCAAAATATGGCGTGGCTCATGTGGTTTTTTGAACACAGAAGCTTGCAGCAAGGATGGGTCTATGCTGATAAATATAGGTTTGATCATGAGCATTTAGAAATTGAAAGTTGTTGAATTTTTAATATCATGATGTTTCCATAGGTTTACTATGGGAGTTGAATTAGTACCGTGAGTCCTATAGGGGCACTACACCATACCAAGAGCCTGCTGTTTCCATGGCTACCGTGTGCATCCAGGTTATTGTTTTGGTGGTTTTTGGTTATCAAAATGACAGTGGAGTCTTATTTTCATAATTTGCATATGATTTTAGAGAAAATTTCTGTAAATAGCAGTTCTGGAAAGGGCTAGGTGCACATTTTTTTGGGTGGTAGATGGCTCAGGTTATGGAAAAGAGAGAATAGTATGACCAGATGGCAGAATTTCATATGTTGGTGTCCACATATTGGCTTATATGGCTAAATACCATTTAACCTATGCAACTATTCCCACAAAAGGGTTTGGGGAGAGATTTTAAGCATAAGCCACATGTCACAATAGCTCATGTATCAATACTGAGCATTTACATTTAGAAACACGTTCAATACATCAAAGCAGGGAGCATTGTAAAAATCAAGGACTGTGCACAAAACTGCACGTGCCACATTGCATCAGCCTGTAAAAATGTGCTATAATGAAAGTTGATTATGGTAATAGTGTTGATATTTTTCTTTTATTTTTGTAGCCATAGCACACAGCACTTTGCCTTTATCATAATTAGTTTGCTCTTGATATTTCTCATACAGTTTGTAAAGAAATGCCCTTTTCTCAGATATTTTCTTTTCTTATATACTTTACTTGGTTTGTACATTTTATCTCTGAGATATACATCTTGTTTGGTTTTCAGATGTTGTGCCATGGAACTACAGCTGAAACTGGACAACCGATAGATTTACATAGCTTCACCAGAGATTCTCCAGGTCCATGGTTACAGTTATGAACAGCACTATGAGCCCTACCATGGAAGTTTCTCTTGAAGGTTATATTTTTAGGTAAGCTATGTTTTTGAATCCTTCGATTGACTGATTCCACTTTCTGGGTGTTCTTGTTCAGTTTTGTTTTCAGCTCTGTAGATTAACCTAACCGATACTCCATACGCATGCATAATGTAGACCCTTCACTCTCAATGGATATTGTCAGCTTGAAATGACTTGGCAAGAATGTGCTTCTATACACCCAGTTGGAACCATCTACCCAGCACACATTAGACTGCTTAAGACTTACAACTGACTATTCATAAAAGTATAGGCCTTAAACTTTCATTTCCAACAGAAGTCTGTGAAAATCCTAATTGTATGGAGCTATTTACACAGATTGCCTTTCTTCCTTTCTTGCTGATCTTCTGTACCTCATCATAGAGATTAAACATTTTTAATGCAAAACTGCATGTCGAATATATTGCTCTCTCCTGCCACACTAGATCTCTTTTCTCTTCATGACCCAGATCCTAGGAGACAAAACCATTACACTGTGGGTCTTTGAACTGGTGTTCATTGATCACAGTATTCCACATCTGCGCATTTTTTCCTGTGTGCACTAAGTGATATGTGTTTTCTTCTCCAGATCGGTTAATGTAAATAGAAGAAAACATGTTTATTGTCAGAAATGTGTGCTCAGATTTTGAAAGAAGAGCTATTTAGAAAAGGAAAATTGTTCTACACTTAGTATCAATGGTAGTATAGACTCATTTAACTGTAAATTCAAGTTTGCTGCTTGGTATGCCAAATTAAGCTATATTACCTCCCCTTTGACTGTAAGTGAGTAATTGCAGGATTTTGTTTATTTCCCTGTTTCTCTATAATTGATGCATTTTAATCAGCTTTATCTTGATAGATAAGAAATTTAACACTACTTGTAGTAGAAAGTTGGCACAATATTGATTTGGGGCCTTTTTCTTAACTTGTTATGTTTAGTGGCTAAAAGTAGGTATAGATTTATGTATCGGATAACTTTAACTTGTAATTGAATCCTATTGCTTAAATTTACTGAGTATCTTATGCAGTCATAAATTATATCATTGTATGTATATTTTATTGAAACATGTATTTGCCTTGGCATCGCAAAGTTTTCCATATATTTCTCCACCTCCAGCTTACTTCTTGGCTTGGGCCGCATCTATTTACACACTGGCCTGCTGTCTCCAACATCAGTTTTAGCATCCAATTTTTCTCTTGTTGCCGTTATGTAACAGACCTTGAGTGGCTTTGTTTTTCTGGTTGATGTACATTTCTTTCTCTTGTTGTGGGGAACATTACCAGGTTTGAAGAAATTACTTTGTCTATTCTGTGTTTCCTTACTCTTTCCCATAGTGTTATAATAAAAAGTAGCACTAAACTATTTAAATTTTCAATAGAATAAAACTTATGGTACTTGTTTGGCTTTTTATACATTACTGTGCAGATTTGGGGGTGATAAATCACTGATGTTGATAGTTTAGATAATTTTGGAATGTCAGCATCACTGTTGTTTCATGGGTGTGTTGCTTCCCTTAGTGCCAGAAAGACAATGACCCCTTATCCTTATCCTCTGTCATCTGGCACACACTTATTAGTTTGATTTTGAAAGATGGGAATAGGGATACACTGTACTTTTTTTACTGTGTGAGTCAGAAAAAAAATGGTCATTTTGAATTGTATAAGCTATTAAAACTTGTCTTATAGCCAGTGAGAGATGAAAATACAAGGTGTCATGTAATTTGATACCCAGTTATGTAATACTTGCTGATGTCTGCATGTTTGAGTTTCTTTTGTGTAGCATGCATGCCATAGAAATATAACATGAAGATACATATGCAGAAAACAATAAATTTAATAACAAGAATAAATCACTAATATGTACAATACAATACAGCAAAATGTTATGCGGATACAATTTAGCTATAGATAGTGGTATCACATCAAATGCTGTTATAGTAATTTTTTTGCACGAGAGTGGCCAATTCTTTATTACAACCATGTTCCAACATCAATGAGTAAAATACATATCTTTGTAAAAAATTCAGATCTTCTTATAGGACTCACGGTATTAATTATAGGGAACAACTGTGAACCAGTCTAGAAATGGGTGAAGAAACAATAGAGTATATACGGGTTTGGTGGTCCATAATTAGTTAATAATGAAAAGTAAAATTTTAGTAAAAAATTCTTTTGAGAGCTTATCCTATCTGTACCTAAAAAAAAATCGAGACAAGATTCTATTGATGCAGTTTTAATATTTTTATAGACTTGACTTAGGAATAGTCAATAACAACAGTATCACCTGATTCATTAGGTGCAGAATGGATAACACATGTTTCATGTACATGTAGATCCAAAATATGGCGTGGCTCATGTGGTTTTTTGAACACAGAAGCTTGCAGCAAGGATGGGTCTATGCTGATAAATATAGGTTTGATCATGAGCATTTAGAAATTGAAAGTTGTTGAATTTTTAATATCATGATGTTTCCATAGGTTTACTATGGGAGTTGAATTAGTACCGTGAGTCCTATAGGGGCACTACACCATACCAAGAGCCTGCTGTTTCCATGGCTACCGTGTGCATCCAGGTTATTGTTTTGGTGGTTTTTGGTTATCAAAATGACAGTGGAGTCTTATTTTCATAATTTGCATATGATTTTAGAGAAAATTTCTGTAAATAGCAGTTCTGGAAAGGGCTAGGTGCACATTTTTTTGGGTGGTAGATGGCTCAGGTTATGGAAAAGAGAGAATAGTATGGCCAGATGGCAGAATTTCATATGTTGGTGTCCACATATTGGCTTATATGGCTAAATACCATTTAAACTATGCAACTATTCCCACAAATGGGTTTGGGGAGAGATTTTAAGCATAAGCCACATGTCACAATAGCTCATGTATCAATACTGAGCATTTACATTTAGAAACACGTTCAATACATCAAAGCAGGGAGCATTGTAAAAATCAAGGACTGTGCACAAAACTGCACGTGCCACATTGCATCAGCCTGTAAAAATGTGCTATAATGAAAGTTGATTATGGTAATAGTGTTGATATTTTTCTTTTATTTTTGTAGCCATAGCACACAGCACTTTGCCTTTATCATAATTAGTTTGCTCTTGATATTTCTCATACAGTTTGTAAAGAAATGCCCTTTTCTCCGATATTTTCTTTTCTTATATACTTTACTTGGTTTGTACATTTTATCTCTGAGATATACATCTTGTTTGGTTTTCAGATGTTGTGCCATGGAACTACAGCTGAAACTGGACAACCGATAGATTTACATAGCTTCACCAGAGATTCTCCAGGTCCATGGTTACAGTTATGAACAGCACTATGAGCCCTACCATGGAAGTTTCTCTTGAAGGTTATATTTTTAGGTAAGCTATGTTTTTGAATCCTTCGATTGACTGATTCCACTTTCTGGGTGTTCTTGTTCAGTTTTGTTTTCAGCTCTGTAGATTAACCTAACCGATACTCCATACGCATGCATAATGTAGACCCTTCACTCTCAATGGATATTGTCAGCTTGAAATGACTTGGCAAGAATGTGCTTCTATACACCCAGTTGGAACCATCTACCCAGCACACATTAGACTGCTTAAGACTTACAACTGACTATTCATAAAAGTATAGGCCTTAAACTTTCATTTCCAACAGAAGTCTGTGAAAATCCTAATTGTATGGAGCTATTTACACAGATTGCCTTTCTTCCTTTCTTGCTGATCTTCTGTACCTCATCATAGAGATTAAACATTTTTAATGCAAAACTGCATGTCGAATATATTGCTCTCTCCTGCCACACTAGATCTCTTTTCTCTTCATGACCCAGATCCTAGGAGACAAAACCATTACACTGTGGGTCTTTGAACTGGTGTTCATTGATCACAGTATTCCACATCTGCGCATTTTTTCCTGTGTGCACTAAGTGATATGTGTTTTCTTCTCCAGATCGGTTAATGTAAATAGAAGAAAACATGTTTATTGTCAGAAATGTGTGCTCAGATTTTGAAAGAAGAGCTATTTAGAAAAGGAAAATTGTTCTACACTTAGTATCAATGGTAGTATAGACTCATTTAACTGTAAATTCAAGTTTGCTGCTTGGTATGCCAAATTAAGCTATATTACCTCCCCTTTGACTGTAAGTGAGTAATTGCAGGATTTTGTTTATTTCCCTGTTTCTCTATAATTGATGCATTTTAATCAGCTTTATCTTGATAGATAAGAAATTTAACACTACTTGTAGTAGAAAGTTGGCACAATATTGATTTGGGGCCTTTTTCTTAACTTGTTATGTTTAGTGGCTAAAAGTAGGTATAGATTTATGTATCGGATAACTTTAACTTGTAATTGAATCCTATTGCTTAAATTTACTGAGTATCTTATGCAGTCATAAATTATATCATTGTATGTATATTTTATTGAAACATGTATTTGCCTTGGCATCGCAAAGTTTTCCATATATTTCTCCACCTCCAGCTTACTTCTTGGCTTGGGCCGCATCTATTTACACACTGGCCTGCTGTCTCCAACATCAGTTTTAGCATCCAATTTTTCTCTTGTTGCCGTTATGTAACAGACCTTGAGTGGCTTTGTTTTTCTGGTTGATGTACATTTCTTTCTCTTGTTGTGGGGAACATTACCAGGTTTGAAGAAATTACTTTGTCTATTCTGTGTTTCCTTACTCTTTCCCATAGTGTTATAATAAAAAGTAGCACTAAACTATTTAAATTTTCAATAGAATAAAACTTATGGTACTTGTTTGGCTTTTTATACATTACTGTGCAGATTTGGGGGTGATAAATCACTGATGTTGATAGTTTAGATAATTTTGGAATGTCAGCATCACTGTTGTTTCATGGGTGTGTTGCTTCCCTTAGTGCCAGAAAGACAATGACCCCTTATCCTTATCCTCTGTCATCTGGCACACACTTATTAGTTTGATTTTGAAAGATGGGAATAGGGATACACTGTACTTTTTTTACTGTGTGAGTCAGAAAAAAAATGGTCATTTTGAATTGTATAAGCTATTAAAACTTGTCTTATAGCCAGTGAGAGATGAAAATACAAGGTGTCATGTAATTTGATACCCAGTTATGTAATACTTGCTGATGTCTGCATGTTTGAGTTTCTTTTGTGTAGCATGCATGCCATAGAAATATAACATGAAGATACATATGCAGAAAACAATAAATTTAATAACAAGAATAAATCACTAATATGTACAATACAATACAGCAAAATGTTATGCGGATACAATTTAGCTATAGATAGTGGTATCACATCAAATGCTGTTATAGTAATTTTTTTGCACGAGAGTGGCCAATTCTTTATTACAACCATGTTCCAACATCAATGAGTAAAATACATATCTTTGTAAAAAATTCAGATCTTCTTATAGGACTCACGGTATTAATTATAGGGAACAACTGTGAACCAGTCTAGAAATGGGTGAAGAAACAATAGAGTATATACGGGTTTGGTGGTCCATAATTAGTTAATAATGAAAAGTAAAATTTTAGTAAAAAATTCTTTTGAGAGCTTATCCTATCTGTACCTAAAAAAAAATCGAGACAAGATTCTATTGATGCAGTTTTAATATTTTTATAGACTTGACTTAGGAATAGTCAATAACAACAGTATCACCTGATTCATTAGGTGCAGAATGGATAACACATGTTTCATGTACATGTAGATCCAAAATATGGCGTGGCTCATGTGGTTTTTTGAACACAGAAGCTTGCAGCAAGGATGGGTCTATGCTGATAAATATAGGTTTGATCATGAGCATTTAGAAATTGAAAGTTGTTGAATTTTTAATATCATGATGTTTCCATAGGTTTACTATGGGAGTTGAATTAGTACCGTGAGTCCTATAGGGGCACTACACCATACCAAGAGCCTGCTGTTTCCATGGCTACCGTGTGCATCCAGGTTATTGTTTTGGTGGTTTTTGGTTATCAAAATGACAGTGGAGTCTTATTTTCATAATTTGCATATGATTTTAGAGAAAATTTCTGTAAATAGCAGTTCTGGAAAGGGCTAGGTGCACATTTTTTTGGGTGGTAGATGGCTCAGGTTATGGAAAAGAGAGAATAGTATGGCCAGATGGCAGAATTTCATATGTTGGTGTCCACATATTGGCTTATATGGCTAAATACCATTTAAACTATGCAACTATTCCCACAAATGGGTTTGGGGAGAGATTTTAAGCATAAGCCACATGTCACAATAGCTCATGTATCAATACTGAGCATTTACATTTAGAAACACGTTCAATACATCAAAGCAGGGAGCATTGTAAAAATCAAGGACTGTGCACAAAACTGCACGTGCCACATTGCATCAGCCTGTAAAAATGTGCTATAATGAAAGTTGATTATGGTAATAGTGTTGATATTTTTCTTTTATTTTTGTAGCCATAGCACACAGCACTTTGCCTTTATCATAATTAGTTTGCTCTTGATATTTCTCATACAGTTTGTAAAGAAATGCCCTTTTCTCCGATATTTTCTTTTCTTATATACTTTACTTGGTTTGTACATTTTATCTCTGAGATATACATCTTGTTTGGTTTTCAGATGTTGTGCCATGGAACTACAGCTGAAACTGGACAACCGATAGATTTACATAGCTTCACCAGAGATTCTCCAGGTCCATGGTTACAGTTATGAACAGCACTATGAGCCCTACCATGGAAGTTTCTCTTGAAGGTTATATTTTTAGGTAAGCTATGTTTTTGAATCCTTCGATTGACTGATTCCACTTTCTGGGTGTTCTTGTTCAGTTTTGTTTTCAGCTCTGTAGATTAACCTAACCGATACTCCATACGCATGCATAATGTAGACCCTTCACTCTCAATGGATATTGTCAGCTTGAAATGACTTGGCAAGAATGTGCTTCTATACACCCAGTTGGAACCATCTACCCAGCACACATTAGACTGCTTAAGACTTACAACTGACTATTCATAAAAGTATAGGCCTTAAACTTTCATTTCCAACAGAAGTCTGTGAAAATCCTAATTGTATGGAGCTATTTACACAGATTGCCTTTCTTCCTTTCTTGCTGATCTTCTGTACCTCATCATAGAGATTAAACATTTTTAATGCAAAACTGCATGTCGAATATATTGCTCTCTCCTGCCACACTAGATCTCTTTTCTCTTCATGACCCAGATCCTAGGAGACAAAACCATTACACTGTGGGTCTTTGAACTGGTGTTCATTGATCACAGTATTCCACATCTGCGCATTTTTTCCTGTGTGCACTAAGTGATATGTGTTTTCTTCTCCAGATCGGTTAATGTAAATAGAAGAAAACATGTTTATTGTCAGAAATGTGTGCTCAGATTTTGAAAGAAGAGCTATTTAGAAAAGGAAAATTGTTCTACACTTAGTATCAATGGTAGTATAGACTCATTTAACTGTAAATTCAAGTTTGCTGCTTGGTATGCCAAATTAAGCTATATTACCTCCCCTTTGACTGTAAGTGAGTAATTGCAGGATTTTGTTTATTTCCCTGTTTCTCTATAATTGATGCATTTTAATCAGCTTTATCTTGATAGATAAGAAATTTAACACTACTTGTAGTAGAAAGTTGGCACAATATTGATTTGGGGCCTTTTTCTTAACTTGTTATGTTTAGTGGCTAAAAGTAGGTATAGATTTATGTATCGGATAACTTTAACTTGTAATTGAATCCTATTGCTTAAATTTACTGAGTATCTTATGCAGTCATAAATTATATCATTGTATGTATATTTTATTGAAACATGTATTTGCCTTGGCATCGCAAAGTTTTCCATATATTTCTCCACCTCCAGCTTACTTCTTGGCTTGGGCCGCATCTATTTACACACTGGCCTGCTGTCTCCAACATCAGTTTTAGCATCCAATTTTTCTCTTGTTGCCGTTATGTAACAGACCTTGAGTGGCTTTGTTTTTCTGGTTGATGTACATTTCTTTCTCTTGTTGTGGGGAACATTACCAGGTTTGAAGAAATTACTTTGTCTATTCTGTGTTTCCTTACTCTTTCCCATAGTGTTATAATAAAAAGTAGCACTAAACTATTTAAATTTTCAATAGAATAAAACTTATGGTACTTGTTTGGCTTTTTATACATTACTGTGCAGATTTGGGGGTGATAAATCACTGATGTTGATAGTTTAGATAATTTTGGAATGTCAGCATCACTGTTGTTTCATGGGTGTGTTGCTTCCCTTAGTGCCAGAAAGACAATGACCCCTTATCCTTATCCTCTGTCATCTGGCACACACTTATTAGTTTGATTTTGAAAGATGGGAATAGGGATACACTGTACTTTTTTTACTGTGTGAGTCAGAAAAAAAATGGTCATTTTGAATTGTATAAGCTATTAAAACTTGTCTTATAGCCAGTGAGAGATGAAAATACAAGGTGTCATGTAATTTGATACCCAGTTATGTAATACTTGCTGATGTCTGCATGTTTGAGTTTCTTTTGTGTAGCATGCATGCCATAGAAATATAACATGAAGATACATATGCAGAAAACAATAAATTTAATAACAAGAATAAATCACTAATATGTACAATACAATACAGCAAAATGTTATGCGGATACAATTTAGCTATAGATAGTGGTATCACATCAAATGCTGTTATAGTAATTTTTTTGCACGAGAGTGGCCAATTCTTTATTACAACCATGTTCCAACATCAATGAGTAAAATACATATCTTTGTAAAAAATTCAGATCTTCTTATAGGACTCACGGTATTAATTATAGGGAACAACTGTGAACCAGTCTAGAAATGGGTGAAGAAACAATAGAGTATATACGGGTTTGGTGGTCCATAATTAGTTAATAATGAAAAGTAAAATTTTAGTAAAAAATTCTTTTGAGAGCTTATCCTATCTGTACCTAAAAAAAAATCGAGACAAGATTCTATTGATGCAGTTTTAATATTTTTATAGACTTGACTTAGGAATAGTCAATAACAACAGTATCACCTGATTCATTAGGTGCAGAATGGATAACACATGTTTCATGTACATGTAGATCCAAAATATGGCGTGGCTCATGTGGTTTTTTGAACACAGAAGCTTGCAGCAAGGATGGGTCTATGCTGATAAATATAGGTTTGATCATGAGCATTTAGAAATTGAAAGTTGTTGAATTTTTAATATCATGATGTTTCCATAGGTTTACTATGGGAGTTGAATTAGTACCGTGAGTCCTATAGGGGCACTACACCATACCAAGAGCCTGCTGTTTCCATGGCTACCGTGTGCATCCAGGTTATTGTTTTGGTGGTTTTTGGTTATCAAAATGACAGTGGAGTCTTATTTTCATAATTTGCATATGATTTTAGAGAAAATTTCTGTAAATAGCAGTTCTGGAAAGGGCTAGGTGCACATTTTTTTGGGTGGTAGATGGCTCAGGTTATGGAAAAGAGAGAATAGTATGGCCAGATGGCAGAATTTCATATGTTGGTGTCCACATATTGGCTTATATGGCTAAATACCATTTAAACTATGCAACTATTCCCACAAATGGGTTTGGGGAGAGATTTTAAGCATAAGCCACATGTCACAATAGCTCATGTATCAATACTGAGCATTTACATTTAGAAACACGTTCAATACATCAAAGCAGGGAGCATTGTAAAAATCAAGGACTGTGCACAAAACTGCACGTGCCACATTGCATCAGCCTGTAAAAATGTGCTATAATGAAAGTTGATTATGGTAATAGTGTTGATATTTTTCTTTTATTTTTGTAGCCATAGCACACAGCACTTTGCCTTTATCATAATTAGTTTGCTCTTGATATTTCTCATACAGTTTGTAAAGAAATGCCCTTTTCTCAGATATTTTCTTTTCTTATATACTTTACTTGGTTTGTACATTTTATCTCTGAGATATACATCTTGTTTGGTTTTCAGATGTTGTGCCATGGAACTACAGCTGAAACTGGACAACCGATAGATTTACATAGCTTCACCAGAGATTCTCCAGGTCCATGGTTACAGTTATGAACAGCACTATGAGCCCTACCATGGAAGTTTCTCTTGAAGGTTATATTTTTAGGTAAGCTATGTTTTTGAATCCTTCGATTGACTGATTCCACTTTCTGGGTGTTCTTGTTCAGTTTTGTTTTCAGCTCTGTAGATTAACCTAACCGATACTCCATACGCATGCATAATGTAGACCCTTCACTCTCAATGGATATTGTCAGCTTGAAATGACTTGGCAAGAATGTGCTTCTATACACCCAGTTGGAACCATCTACCCAGCACACATTAGACTGCTTAAGACTTACAACTGACTATTCATAAAAGTATAGGCCTTAAACTTTCATTTCCAACAGAAGTCTGTGAAAATCCTAATTGTATGGAGCTATTTACACAGATTGCCTTTCTTCCTTTCTTGCTGATCTTCTGTACCTCATCATAGAGATTAAACATTTTTAATGCAAAACTGCATGTCGAATATATTGCTCTCTCCTGCCACACTAGATCTCTTTTCTCTTCATGACCCAGATCCTAGGAGACAAAACCATTACACTGTGGGTCTTTGAACTGGTGTTCATTGATCACAGTATTCCACATCTGCGCATTTTTTCCTGTGTGCACTAAGTGATATGTGTTTTCTTCTCCAGATCGGTTAATGTAAATAGAAGAAAACATGTTTATTGTCAGAAATGTGTGCTCAGATTTTGAAAGAAGAGCTATTTAGAAAAGGAAAATTGTTCTACACTTAGTATCAATGGTAGTATAGACTCATTTAACTGTAAATTCAAGTTTGCTGCTTGGTATGCCAAATTAAGCTATATTACCTCCCCTTTGACTGTAAGTGAGTAATTGCAGGATTTTGTTTATTTCCCTGTTTCTCTATAATTGATGCATTTTAATCAGCTTTATCTTGATAGATAAGAAATTTAACACTACTTGTAGTAGAAAGTTGGCACAATATTGATTTGGGGCCTTTTTCTTAACTTGTTATGTTTAGTGGCTAAAAGTAGGTATAGATTTATGTATCGGATAACTTTAACTTGTAATTGAATCCTATTGCTTAAATTTACTGAGTATCTTATGCAGTCATAAATTATATCATTGTATGTATATTTTATTGAAACATGTATTTGCCTTGGCATCGCAAAGTTTTCCATATATTTCTCCACCTCCAGCTTACTTCTTGGCTTGGGCCGCATCTATTTACACACTGGCCTGCTGTCTCCAACATCAGTTTTAGCATCCAATTTTTCTCTTGTTGCCGTTATGTAACAGACCTTGAGTGGCTTTGTTTTTCTGGTTGATGTACATTTCTTTCTCTTGTTGTGGGGAACATTACCAGGTTTGAAGAAATTACTTTGTCTATTCTGTGTTTCCTTACTCTTTCCCATAGTGTTATAATAAAAAGTAGCACTAAACTATTTAAATTTTCAATAGAATAAAACTTATGGTACTTGTTTGGCTTTTTATACATTACTGTGCAGATTTGGGGGTGATAAATCACTGATGTTGATAGTTTAGATAATTTTGGAATGTCAGCATCACTGTTGTTTCATGGGTGTGTTGCTTCCCTTAGTGCCAGAAAGACAATGACCCCTTATCCTTATCCTCTGTCATCTGGCACACACTTATTAGTTTGATTTTGAAAGATGGGAATAGGGATACACTGTACTTTTTTTACTGTGTGAGTCAGAAAAAAAATGGTCATTTTGAATTGTATAAGCTATTAAAACTTGTCTTATAGCCAGTGAGAGATGAAAATACAAGGTGTCATGTAATTTGATACCCAGTTATGTAATACTTGCTGATGTCTGCATGTTTGAGTTTCTTTTGTGTAGCATGCATGCCATAGAAATATAACATGAAGATACATATGCAGAAAACAATAAATTTAATAACAAGAATAAATCACTAATATGTACAATACAATACAGCAAAATGTTATGCGGATACAATTTAGCTATAGATAGTGGTATCACATCAAATGCTGTTATAGTAATTTTTTTGCACGAGAGTGGCCAATTCTTTATTACAACCATGTTCCAACATCAATGAGTAAAATACATATCTTTGTAAAAAATTCAGATCTTCTTATAGGACTCACGGTATTAATTATAGGGAACAACTGTGAACCAGTCTAGAAATGGGTGAAGAAACAATAGAGTATATACGGGTTTGGTGGTCCATAATTAGTTAATAATGAAAAGTAAAATTTTAGTAAAAAATTCTTTTGAGAGCTTATCCTATCTGTACCTAAAAAAAAATCGAGACAAGATTCTATTGATGCAGTTTTAATATTTTTATAGACTTGACTTAGGAATAGTCAATAACAACAGTATCACCTGATTCATTAGGTGCAGAATGGATAACACATGTTTCATGTACATGTAGATCCAAAATATGGCGTGGCTCATGTGGTTTTTTGAACACAGAAGCTTGCAGCAAGGATGGGTCTATGCTGATAAATATAGGTTTGATCATGAGCATTTAGAAATTGAAAGTTGTTGAATTTTTAATATCATGATGTTTCCATAGGTTTACTATGGGAGTTGAATTAGTACCGTGAGTCCTATAGGGGCACTACACCATACCAAGAGCCTGCTGTTTCCATGGCTACCGTGTGCATCCAGGTTATTGTTTTGGTGGTTTTTGGTTATCAAAATGACAGTGGAGTCTTATTTTCATAATTTGCATATGATTTTAGAGAAAATTTCTGTAAATAGCAGTTCTGGAAAGGGCTAGGTGCACATTTTTTTGGGTGGTAGATGGCTCAGGTTATGGAAAAGAGAGAATAGTATGGCCAGATGGCAGAATTTCATATGTTGGTGTCCACATATTGGCTTATATGGCTAAATACCATTTAAACTATGCAACTATTCCCACAAATGGGTTTGGGGAGAGATTTTAAGCATAAGCCACATGTCACAATAGCTCATGTATCAATACTGAGCATTTACATTTAGAAACACGTTCAATACATCAAAGCAGGGAGCATTGTAAAAATCAAGGACTGTGCACAAAACTGCACGTGCCACATTGCATCAGCCTGTAAAAATGTGCTATAATGAAAGTTGATTATGGTAATAGTGTTGATATTTTTCTTTTATTTTTGTAGCCATAGCACACAGCACTTTGCCTTTATCATAATTAGTTTGCTCTTGATATTTCTCATACAGTTTGTAAAGAAATGCCCTTTTCTCAGATATTTTCTTTTCTTATATACTTTACTTGGTTTGTACATTTTATCTCTGAGATATACATCTTGTTTGGTTTTCAGATGTTGTGCCATGGAACTACAGCTGAAACTGGACAACCGATAGATTTACATAGCTTCACCAGAGATTCTCCAGGTCCATGGTTACAGTTATGAACAGCACTATGAGCCCTACCATGGAAGTTTCTCTTGAAGGTTATATTTTTAGGTAAGCTATGTTTTTGAATCCTTCGATTGACTGATTCCACTTTCTGGGTGTTCTTGTTCAGTTTTGTTTTCAGCTCTGTAGATTAACCTAACCGATACTCCATACGCATGCATAATGTAGACCCTTCACTCTCAATGGATATTGTCAGCTTGAAATGACTTGGCAAGAATGTGCTTCTATACACCCAGTTGGAACCATCTACCCAGCACACATTAGACTGCTTAAGACTTACAACTGACTATTCATAAAAGTATAGGCCTTAAACTTTCATTTCCAACAGAAGTCTGTGAAAATCCTAATTGTATGGAGCTATTTACACAGATTGCCTTTCTTCCTTTCTTGCTGATCTTCTGTACCTCATCATAGAGATTAAACATTTTTAATGCAAAACTGCATGTCGAATATATTGCTCTCTCCTGCCACACTAGATCTCTTTTCTCTTCATGACCCAGATCCTAGGAGACAAAACCATTACACTGTGGGTCTTTGAACTGGTGTTCATTGATCACAGTATTCCACATCTGCGCATTTTTTCCTGTGTGCACTAAGTGATATGTGTTTTCTTCTCCAGATCGGTTAATGTAAATAGAAGAAAACATGTTTATTGTCAGAAATGTGTGCTCAGATTTTGAAAGAAGAGCTATTTAGAAAAGGAAAATTGTTCTACACTTAGTATCAATGGTAGTATAGACTCATTTAACTGTAAATTCAAGTTTGCTGCTTGGTATGCCAAATTAAGCTATATTACCTCCCCTTTGACTGTAAGTGAGTAATTGCAGGATTTTGTTTATTTCCCTGTTTCTCTATAATTGATGCATTTTAATCAGCTTTATCTTGATAGATAAGAAATTTAACACTACTTGTAGTAGAAAGTTGGCACAATATTGATTTGGGGCCTTTTTCTTAACTTGTTATGTTTAGTGGCTAAAAGTAGGTATAGATTTATGTATCGGATAACTTTAACTTGTAATTGAATCCTATTGCTTAAATTTACTGAGTATCTTATGCAGTCATAAATTATATCATTGTATGTATATTTTATTGAAACATGTATTTGCCTTGGCATCGCAAAGTTTTCCATATATTTCTCCACCTCCAGCTTACTTCTTGGCTTGGGCCGCATCTATTTACACACTGGCCTGCTGTCTCCAACATCAGTTTTAGCATCCAATTTTTCTCTTGTTGCCGTTATGTAACAGACCTTGAGTGGCTTTGTTTTTCTGGTTGATGTACATTTCTTTCTCTTGTTGTGGGGAACATTACCAGGTTTGAAGAAATTACTTTGTCTATTCTGTGTTTCCTTACTCTTTCCCATAGTGTTATAATAAAAAGTAGCACTAAACTATTTAAATTTTCAATAGAATAAAACTTATGGTACTTGTTTGGCTTTTTATACATTACTGTGCAGATTTGGGGGTGATAAATCACTGATGTTGATAGTTTAGATAATTTTGGAATGTCAGCATCACTGTTGTTTCATGGGTGTGTTGCTTCCCTTAGTGCCAGAAAGACAATGACCCCTTATCCTTATCCTCTGTCATCTGGCACACACTTATTAGTTTGATTTTGAAAGATGGGAATAGGGATACACTGTACTTTTTTTACTGTGTGAGTCAGAAAAAAAATGGTCATTTTGAATTGTATAAGCTATTAAAACTTGTCTTATAGCCAGTGAGAGATGAAAATACAAGGTGTCATGTAATTTGATACCCAGTTATGTAATACTTGCTGATGTCTGCATGTTTGAGTTTCTTTTGTGTAGCATGCATGCCATAGAAATATAACATGAAGATACATATGCAGAAAACAATAAATTTAATAACAAGAATAAATCACTAATATGTACAATACAATACAGCAAAATGTTATGCGGATACAATTTAGCTATAGATAGTGGTATCACATCAAATGCTGTTATAGTAATTTTTTTGCACGAGAGTGGCCAATTCTTTATTACAACCATGTTCCAACATCAATGAGTAAAATACATATCTTTGTAAAAAATTCAGATCTTCTTATAGGACTCACGGTACTAATTATAGGGAACAACTGTGAACCAGTCTAGAAATGGGTGAAGAAACAATAGAGTATATACGGGTTTGGTGGTCCATAATTAGTTAATAATGAAAAGTAAAATTTTAGTAAAAAATTCTTTTGAGAGCTTATCCTATCTGTACCTAAAAAAAAATCGAGACAAGATTCTATTGATGCAGTTTTAATATTTTTATAGACTTGACTTAGGAATAGTCAATAACAACAGTATCACCTGATTCATTAGGTGCAGAATGGATAACACATGTTTCATGTACATGTAGATCCAAAATATGGCGTGGCTCATGTGGTTTTTTGAACACAGAAGCTTGCAGCAAGGATGGGTCTATGCTGATAAATATAGGTTTGATCATGAGCATTTAGAAATTGAAAGTTGTTGAATTTTTAATATCATGATGTTTCCATAGGTTTACTATGGGAGTTGAATTAGTACCGTGAGTCCTATAGGGGCACTACACCATACCAAGAGCCTGCTGTTTCCATGGCTACCGTGTGCATCCAGGTTATTGTTTTGGTGGTTTTTGGTTATCAAAATGACAGTGGAGTCTTATTTTCATAATTTGCATATGATTTTAGAGAAAATTTCTGTAAATAGCAGTTCTGGAAAGGGCTAGGTGCACATTTTTTTGGGTGGTAGATGGCTCAGGTTATGGAAAAGAGAGAATAGTATGGCCAGATGGCAGAATTTCATATGTTGGTGTCCACATATTGGCTTATATGGCTAAATACCATTTAACCTATGCAACTATTCCCACAAATGGGTTTGGGGAGAGATTTTAAGCATAAGCCACATGTCACAATAGCTCATGTATCAATACTGAGCATTTACATTTAGAAACACGTTCAATACATCAAAGCAGGGAGCATTGTAAAAATCAAGGACTGTGCACAAAACTGCACGTGCCACATTGCATCAGCCTGTAAAAATGTGCTATAATGAAAGTTGATTATGGTAATAGTGTTGATATTTTTCTTTTATTTTTGTAGCCATAGCACACAGCACTTTGCCTTTATCATAATTAGTTTGCTCTTGATATTTCTCATACAGTTTGTAAAGAAATGCCCTTTTCTCAGATATTTTCTTTTCTTATATACTTTACTTGGTTTGTACATTTTATCTCTGAGATATACATCTTGTTTGGTTTTCAGATGTTGTGCCATGGAACTACAGCTGAAACTGGACAACCGATAGATTTACATAGCTTCACCAGAGATTCTCCAGGTCCATGGTTACAGTTATGAACAGCACTATGAGCCCTACCATGGAAGTTTCTCTTGAAGGTTATATTTTTAGGTAAGCTATGTTTTTGAATCCTTCGATTGACTGATTCCACTTTCTGGGTGTTCTTGTTCAGTTTTGTTTTCAGCTCTGTAGATTAACCTAACCGATACTCCATACGCATGCATAATGTAGACCCTTCACTCTCAATGGATATTGTCAGCTTGAAATGACTTGGCAAGAATGTGCTTCTATACACCCAGTTGGAACCATCTACCCAGCACACATTAGACTGCTTAAGACTTACAACTGACTATTCATAAAAGTATAGGCCTTAAACTTTCATTTCCAACAGAAGTCTGTGAAAATCCTAATTGTATGGAGCTATTTACACAGATTGCCTTTCTTCCTTTCTTGCTGATCTTCTGTACCTCATCATAGAGATTAAACATTTTTAATGCAAAACTGCATGTCGAATATATTGCTCTCTCCTGCCACACTAGATCTCTTTTCTCTTCATGACCCAGATCCTAGGAGACAAAACCATTACACTGTGGGTCTTTGAACTGGTGTTCATTGATCACAGTATTCCACATCTGCGCATTTTTTCCTGTGTGCACTAAGTGATATGTGTTTTCTTCTCCAGATCGGTTAATGTAAATAGAAGAAAACATGTTTATTGTCAGAAATGTGTGCTCAGATTTTGAAAGAAGAGCTATTTAGAAAAGGAAAATTGTTCTACACTTAGTATCAATGGTAGTATAGACTCATTTAACTGTAAATTCAAGTTTGCTGCTTGGTATGCCAAATTAAGCTATATTACCTCCCCTTTGACTGTAAGTGAGTAATTGCAGGATTTTGTTTATTTCCCTGTTTCTCTATAATTGATGCATTTTAATCAGCTTTATCTTGATAGATAAGAAATTTAACACTACTTGTAGTAGAAAGTTGGCACAATATTGATTTGGGGCCTTTTTCTTAACTTGTTATGTTTAGTGGCTAAAAGTAGGTATAGATTTATGTATCGGATAACTTTAACTTGTAATTGAATCCTATTGCTTAAATTTACTGAGTATCTTATGCAGTCATAAATTATATCATTGTATGTATATTTTATTGAAACATGTATTTGCCTTGGCATCGCAAAGTTTTCCATATATTTCTCCACCTCCAGCTTACTTCTTGGCTTGGGCCGCATCTATTTACACACTGGCCTGCTGTCTCCAACATCAGTTTTAGCATCCAATTTTTCTCTTGTTGCCGTTATGTAACAGACCTTGAGTGGCTTTGTTTTTCTGGTTGATGTACATTTCTTTCTCTTGTTGTGGGGAACATTACCAGGTTTGAAGAAATTACTTTGTCTATTCTGTGTTTCCTTACTCTTTCCCATAGTGTTATAATAAAAAGTAGCACTAAACTATTTAAATTTTCAATAGAATAAAACTTATGGTACTTGTTTGGCTTTTTATACATTACTGTGCAGATTTGGGGGTGATAAATCACTGATGTTGATAGTTTAGATAATTTTGGAATGTCAGCATCACTGTTGTTTCATGGGTGTGTTGCTTCCCTTAGTGCCAGAAAGACAATGACCCCTTATCCTTATCCTCTGTCATCTGGCACACACTTATTAGTTTGATTTTGAAAGATGGGAATAGGGATACACTGTACTTTTTTTACTGTGTGAGTCAGAAAAAAAATGGTCATTTTGAATTGTATAAGCTATTAAAACTTGTCTTATAGCCAGTGAGAGATGAAAATACAAGGTGTCATGTAATTTGATACCCAGTTATGTAATACTTGCTGATGTCTGCATGTTTGAGTTTCTTTTGTGTAGCATGCATGCCATAGAAATATAACATGAAGATACATATGCAGAAAACAATAAATTTAATAACAAGAATAAATCACTAATATGTACAATACAATACAGCAAAATGTTATGCGGATACAATTTAGCTATAGATAGTGGTATCACATCAAATGCTGTTATAGTAATTTTTTTGCACGAGAGTGGCCAATTCTTTATTACAACCATGTTCCAACATCAATGAGTAAAATACATATCTTTGTAAAAAATTCAGATCTTCTTATAGGACTCACGGTACTAATTATAGGGAACAACTGTGAACCAGTCTAGAAATGGGTGAAGAAACAATAGAGTATATACGGGTTTGGTGGTCCATAATTAGTTAATAATGAAAAGTAAAATTTTAGTAAAAAATTCTTTTGAGAGCTTATCCTATCTGTACCTAAAAAAAAATCGAGACAAGATTCTATTGATGCAGTTTTAATATTTTTATAGACTTGACTTAGGAATAGTCAATAACAACAGTATCACCTGATTCATTAGGTGCAGAATGGATAACACATGTTTCATGTACATGTAGATCCAAAATATGGCGTGGCTCATGTGGTTTTTTGAACACAGAAGCTTGCAGCAAGGATGGGTCTATGCTGATAAATATAGGTTTGATCATGAGCATTTAGAAATTGAAAGTTGTTGAATTTTTAATATCATGATGTTTCCATAGGTTTACTATGGGAGTTGAATTAGTACCGTGAGTCCTATAGGGGCACTACACCATACCAAGAGCCTGCTGTTTCCATGGCTACCGTGTGCATCCAGGTTATTGTTTTGGTGGTTTTTGGTTATCAAAATGACAGTGGAGTCTTATTTTCATAATTTGCATATGATTTTAGAGAAAATTTCTGTAAATAGCAGTTCTGGAAAGGGCTAGGTGCACATTTTTTTGGGTGGTAGATGGCTCAGGTTATGGAAAAGAGAGAATAGTATGGCCAGATGGCAGAATTTCATATGTTGGTGTCCACATATTGGCTTATATGGCTAAATACCATTTAAACTATGCAACTATTCCCACAAATGGGTTTGGGGAGAGATTTTAAGCATAAGCCACATGTCACAATAGCTCATGTATCAATACTGAGCATTTACATTTAGAAACACGTTCAATACATCAAAGCAGGGAGCATTGTAAAAATCAAGGACTGTGCACAAAACTGCACGTGCCACATTGCATCAGCCTGTAAAAATGTGCTATAATGAAAGTTGATTATGGTAATAGTGTTGATATTTTTCTTTTATTTTTGTAGCCATAGCACACAGCACTTTGCCTTTATCATAATTAGTTTGCTCTTGATATTTCTCATACAGTTTGTAAAGAAATGCCCTTTTCTCAGATATTTTCTTTTCTTATATACTTTACTTGGTTTGTACATTTTATCTCTGAGATATACATCTTGTTTGGTTTTCAGATGTTGTGCCATGGAACTACAGCTGAAACTGGACAACCGATAGATTTACATAGCTTCACCAGAGATTCTCCAGGTCCATGGTTACAGTTATGAACAGCACTATGAGCCCTACCATGGAAGTTTCTCTTGAAGGTTATATTTTTAGGTAAGCTATGTTTTTGAATCCTTCGATTGACTGATTCCACTTTCTGGGTGTTCTTGTTCAGTTTTGTTTTCAGCTCTGTAGATTAACCTAACCGATACTCCATACGCATGCATAATGTAGACCCTTCACTCTCAATGGATATTGTCAGCTTGAAATGACTTGGCAAGAATGTGCTTCTATACACCCAGTTGGAACCATCTACCCAGCACACATTAGACTGCTTAAGACTTACAACTGACTATTCATAAAAGTATAGGCCTTAAACTTTCATTTCCAACAGAAGTCTGTGAAAATCCTAATTGTATGGAGCTATTTACACAGATTGCCTTTCTTCCTTTCTTGCTGATCTTCTGTACCTCATCATAGAGATTAAACATTTTTAATGCAAAACTGCATGTCGAATATATTGCTCTCTCCTGCCACACTAGATCTCTTTTCTCTTCATGACCCAGATCCTAGGAGACAAAACCATTACACTGTGGGTCTTTGAACTGGTGTTCATTGATCACAGTATTCCACATCTGCGCATTTTTTCCTGTGTGCACTAAGTGATATGTGTTTTCTTCTCCAGATCGGTTAATGTAAATAGAAGAAAACATGTTTATTGTCAGAAATGTGTGCTCAGATTTTGAAAGAAGAGCTATTTAGAAAAGGAAAATTGTTCTACACTTAGTATCAATGGTAGTATAGACTCATTTAACTGTAAATTCAAGTTTGCTGCTTGGTATGCCAAATTAAGCTATATTACCTCCCCTTTGACTGTAACTGAGTAATTGCAGGATTTTCTTTATTTCCCTGTTTCTCTATAATTGATGCATTTTAATCAGCTTTATCTTGATAGATAAGAAATTTAACACTACTTGTAGTAGAAAGTTGGCACAATATTGATTTGGGGCCTTTTTCTTAACTTGTTATGTTTAGTGGCTAAAAGTAGGTATAGATTTATGTATCGGATAACTTTAACTTGTAATTGAATCCTATTGCTTAAATTTACTGAGTATCTTATGCAGTCATAAATTATATCATTGTATGTATATTTTATTGAAACATGTATTTGCCTTGGCATCGCAAAGTTTTCCATATATTTCTCCACCTCCAGCTTACTTCTTGGCTTGGGCCGCATCTATTTACACACTGGCCTGCTGTCTCCAACATCAGTTTTAGCATCCAATTTTTCTCTTGTTGCCGTTATGTAACAGACCTTGAGTGGCTTTGTTTTTCTGGTTGATGTACATTTCTTTCTCTTGTTGTGGGGAACATTACCAGGTTTGAAGAAATTACTTTGTCTATTCTGTGTTTCCTTACTCTTTCCCATAGTGTTATAATAAAAAGTAGCACTAAACTATTTAAATTTTCAATAGAATAAAACTTATGGTACTTGTTTGGCTTTTTATACATTACTGTGCAGATTTGGGGGTGATAAATCACTGATGTTGATAGTTTAGATAATTTTGGAATGTCAGCATCACTGTTGTTTCATGGGTGTGTTGCTTCCCTTAGTGCCAGAAAGACAATGACCCCTTATCCTTATCCTCTGTCATCTGGCACACTTATTAGTTTGATTTTGAAAGATGGGAATAGGGATACACTGTACTTTTTTAATGTGTGAGTCAGAAAAAAAATGGTCATTTTGAATTGTATAAGCTATTAAAAACTTGTCTTATAGCCAGTGAGAGATGAAAATACAAGGTGTCATGTAATTTGATACCCAGTTATGTAATACTTGCTGATGTCTGCATGTTTGAGTTTCTTTTGTGTAGCATGCATGCCATAGAAATATAACATGAAGATACATATGCAGAAAACAATAAATTTAATAACAAGAATAAATCACTAATATGTACAATACAATACAGCAAAATGTTATGCGGATACAATTTAGCTATAGATAGTGGTATCACATCAAATGCCGTTATACTAATTGTTTTGCACGAGAGTGGCCAATTCTTTATTACAACCATGTTCCAACATCAATGAGTAAAATACATATCTTTGTAAAAAATTCAGATCTTCTTATAGGACTCACGGTACTAATTATAGGGAACAACTGTGAACCAGTCTAGAAATGGGTGAAGAAACAATAGAGTATATACGGGTTTGGTGGTCCATAATTAGTTAATAATGAAAAGTAAAATTTTAGTAAAAAATTCTTTTGAGAGCTTATCCTATCTGTAGCTAAAAAAAATCGAGACAAGATTCTATTGATGCAATTTTAATATTTGTATAGACTTGACTTAGGAATAGTCAATAACAACAGTATCACCTGATTCATTAGGTGCAGAATGGATAACACATGTTTCATGTACATGTAGATCCAAAATATGGCGTGGCTCATGTGGTTTTTTGAACACAGAAGCTTGCAGCAAGGATGGGTCTATGCTGATAAATATAGGTTTGATCATGAGCATTTAGAAATTGAAAGTTGTTGAATTTTTAATATCATGATGTTTCCATAGGTTTACTATGGGAGTTGAATTAGTACTGTGAGTCCTATAGGGGCACTACACCATACCAAGAGCCTGCTGTTTCCATGGTTACCGTGTGCATCCAGGTTATTGTTTTGGTGGTTTTTGGTTATCAAAATGACAGTGGAGTCTTATTTTCATAATTTGCATATGATTTTAGAGAAAATTTCTGTAAATAGCAGTTCTGGAAAGGGCTAGGTGCACATTTTTTTGGGTGGTAGATGGCTCAGGTTATGGAAAAGAGAGAATAGTATGGCCAGATGGCAGAATTTCATATGTTGGTGTCCACATATTGGCTTATATGGCTAAATACCATTTAACCTATGCAACTATTCCCACAAAGGGGTTTGGGGAGAGATTTTAAGCATAAGCCACATGTCACAATAGCTCATGTATCAATACTGAGCATTTACATTTAGAAACACGTTCAATACATCAAAGCAGGGAGCATTGTAAAAATCAAGGACTGTGCACAAAACTGCACGTGCCACATTGCATCAGCCTGTAAAAATGTGCTATAATGAAAGTTGATTATGGTAATAGTGTTGATATTTTTCTTTTATTTTTGTAGCCATAGCACACAGCACTTTGCCTTTATCATAATTAGTTTGCTCTTGATATTTCTCATACAGTTTGTAAAGAAATGCCCTTTTCTCAGATATTTTCTTTTCTTATATACTTTACTTGGTTTGTACATTTTATCTCTGAGATATACATCTTGTTTGGTTTTCAGATGTTGTGCCATGGAACTACAGCTGAAACTGGACAACCGATAGATTTACATAGCTTCACCAGAGATTCTCCAGGTCCATGGTTACAGTTATGAACAGCACTATGAGCCCTACCATGGAAGTTTCTCTTGAAGGTTATATTTTTAGGTAAGCTATGTTTTTGAATCCTTCGATTGACTGATTCCACTTTCTGGGTGTTCTTGTTCAGTTTTGTTTTCAGCTCTGTAGATTAACCTAACCGATACTCCATACGCATGCATAATGTAGACCCTTCACTCTCAATGGATATTGTCAGCTTGAAATGACTTGGCAAGAATGTGCTTCTATACACCCAGTTGGAACCATCTACCCAGCACACATTAGACTGCTTAAGACTGACTATACATAAAAGTATTGGCCTTAAACTTTCATTTCCAACAGAAGTCTGTGAAAATCCTAATTGTATGGAGCTATTTACACAGATTGCCTTTCTTCCTTTCTTGCTGATCTTCTGTACCTCATCATAGAGATTAAACATTTTTAATGCAAAACTGCATGTCGAATATATTGCTCTCTCCTGCCACACTAGATCTCTTTTCTCTTCATGACCCAGATCCTAGGAGACAAAACCATTACACTGTGGGTCTTTGAACTGGTGTTCATTGATCACAGTATTCCACATCTGTGCATTTTTTCCTGTGTGCTTTAAGTGATATGTGTTTTCTTCTCCAGATCGGTTAATGTAAATAGAAGAAAACATGTTTATTGTCAGAAATGTGTACTCAGATTTTGAAAGAAGAGCTATTTAGAAAAGGAAAATTGTTCTACACATAGTATCAATGGTAGTATAGACTCATTTAACTGTAAATTCAAGTTTGCTGCTTGGTATGCCAAATTAAGCTATATTACCTCCCCTTTGACTGTAACTGAGTAATTGCAGGATTTTCTTTATTTCCCTGTTTCTCTATAATTGATGCATTTTAATCAGCTTTATCTTGATAGATAAGAAATTTAACACTACTTGTAGTAGAAAGTTGGCACAATATTGATTTGGGGCCTTTTTCTTAACTTGTTATGTTTAGTGGCTAAAAGTAGGTATAGATTTATGTATCGGATAACTTTAACTTGTAATTGAATCCTATTGCTTAAATTTACTGAGTATCTTATGCAGTCATAAATTATATCATTGTATGTATATTTTATTGAAACATGTATTTGCCTTGGCATCGCAAAGTTTTCCATATATTTCTCCACCTCCAGCTTACTTCTTGGCTTGGGCCGCATCTATTTACACACTGGCCTGCTGTCTCCAACATCAGTTTTAGCATCCAATTTTTCTCTTGTTGCCGTTATGTAACAGACCTTGAGTGGCTTTGTTTTTCTGGTTGATGTACATTTCTTTCTCTTGTTGTGGGGAACATTACCAGGTTTGAAGAAATTACTTTGTCTATTCTGTGTTTCCTTACTCTTTCCCATAGTGTTATAATAAAAAGTAGCACTAAACTATTTAAATTTTCAATAGAATAAAACTTATGGTACTTGTTTGGCTTTTTATACATTACTGTGCAGATTTGGGGGTGATAAATCACTGATGTTGATAGTTTAGATAATTTTGGAATGTCAGCATCACTGTTGTTTCATGGGTGTGTTTGCTTCCCTTAGTGCCAGAAAGACAATGACCCCTTATCCTTATCCTCTGTCATCTGGCACACTTATTAGTTTGATTTTGAAAGATGGGAATAGGGATACACTGTGCTTTTTTTTTCTGTGTGAGTCAGAAAAAAAAATGGTCATTTTGAATTGTATAAGCTATTAAAACTTGTCTTATAGCCAGTGAGAGATGAAAATACAAGGTGTCATGTAATTTGATACCCAGTTATGTAATACTTGCTGATGTCTGCATGTTTAAGTTTCTTTTGTGTAGCATGCATGCCATAGAAATATAACATGAAGATACATATGCAGAAAACAATAAATTTAATAACAAGAATAAATCACTAATATGTACAATACAATACAGCAAAATGTTATGCGGATACAATTTAGCTATAGATAGTGGTATCACATCAAATGCCGTTATACTAATATCTTTGCACAAGAGTGGCCAATTCTTTATTACAACCATGTTCCAACATCAATGAGTAAAATACATATCTTTGTAAAAAATTCAGATCTACTTATAGGACTCATGGTACTAATTATAGGGAACAACTGTGAACCAGTCTAGAAATGGGTGAAGAAACAATAGAGTATATACGGGTTTGGTGGTCCATAATTAGTTAATAATGAAAAGTAAAATTTTAGTAAAAAATTCTTTTGAGAGCTTATCCTATCTGTACCTAAAAAAAATCGAGACAAGATTCTATTGATGCAATTTTAATATTTTTATAGACTTGACTTAGGAATAGTCAATAACAACAGTATCACCTGATTCATTAGGTGCAGAATGGATAACACATGTTTCATGTACATGTAGATCCAAAATATGGCGTGGCTCATGTGGTTTTTTGAACACAGAAGCTTGCAGCAAGGATGGGTCTATGTTGATAAATATAGGTTTGATCATGAGCATTTAGAAATTGAAATTTATTGAATTTTTAATATCATGATGTTTCCATAGGTTTACTATGGGAGTTGAATTAGTACCGTGAGTCCTTCAGGAGCATTCATTACACATCAGTCTTCTGGGGATGAAGGCCATAGTGAATTCTTTTCAGTCATGGCAGGAGACACTGTTTGGGCAGGGTATTCTCATAACGTCCAACAATTCAGTGTGATAAATTACATCAGGAGGCAAGAGGGAATAAAGTCCCCAGACCTCTGCCTTCTGGTTTGGAATTTTCTCAGATTATGTCATCATTGACAAATTCACATCCAAGTTCACCACATCCAGGCAGACTCCTATTGGTCTCACTGCCTCATGGAATAAGTTAATTCAATACTTAATTCCACCAATAGTTGAATTACTCCTTTGGCAATTTGAAGAGAAGAAATTATCCCCCATCTTTGTAAAAGGCTACCAATTCCAAGAACTCAGACATGTTTCATCTTCTTAGAAGGGTGGATATAGGTCAAAACAAAGACCTCATGGACCTTTTGGCGAACTTTAATTTATTTTGACCAAATTCTTTGGCCCTGTGTCCAAAATGGAATCTGCCATGAGTTCTGATATAGCTGAATAAAGCACCTGTTGGACCTACACCTCTCCCTCGATAGCTCACGCACAACAGGGTCCAGAAATATAGACCACAGCATATGTGAGGCCATGAGTTACCAAGGTACCTCTGAAAATTAAGGGATGGACATCAACAGTGAGAAGAGCGAGGGGGCTGGGTGGCATGCTTCCTTTACAATCTCACTGGGAATAATTGGGAATAAACAGTTTTTTTTCTAATGATGTATTTCTGTATAAATGATTGCATGCTTCCTTTACAATCTCATTGGGAATAATTGGGAATAAACAGTTTTTTTCTAATGATGTATTTCTGTATAAATGATTGCATGCTTCCTTTACAATCTCATTGGAAATAATTGTGAGTAAACAGTTTTTTTTTCTAATGATGTATTTCTGTATAAATGATTGCATGCTTCCTTTACAATCTCATTGCTAATAATTGGGAATAAACAGTTTTTTTTCTAATGATGTATTTCTGTATAAATGATTGCATGCTTCCTTTACAATCTCATTCGGAATAATTGTGAATAAACAGTTTTTTTTCTAATGATGTATTTCTGTATAAATTACCTTTATTTTCAACATAACCAATCTTTGAAAGATCAGTCAAAACAATAATCCAAGCGGTTCGAAAACACCTCACATATTTACAAGCGAAAACATTGTGTATTATGTCACTGCTTTTTGCATGTAAATATGGATACATTTTAATGTTACTGTTGATTCAGAACAGAACTAGGTTCTTTTTTATACAGAAATGAACATTTATTTCGAGAAACAATGTCAAAATTTGATTTATTTATAGTTCTATCAATAAAATACTGATGCTCTGATTTGATCGCATGTAATCAAGAAATTTCTGCTTATCCTTAAGCAAACCTGTGCCATTTCTGAAATTTTAAGTTCACTTCAAACTTTGGATCTCACTTCTCCATAATGAATCCAGTTTATGAAACTAAGCTTTTCATGCACAGAGTACACCTTTCATTTGGTTCCCTTGCTACCCGTGATCACATTTGCAAAGGAGTAGGAACATTAAATACTTTAATTATGTTACTTACATAATAATATTTTAACAGTGTTTGATTGGTCAGTTGAAATGAGTTGACTTGATTCATGACTGCGTCTGCTAGTTCTTGTGCATGTAGGATTTACGTGCCTTTTAAAAAAAATTGTATTCTATCCCTTTACTGGATTTGATACAAAAGACATAATTAACCTTATAATACAAAGCAGGTCTACTTTTAATTGATTGTAACAATGCAACAAACACTTTGCCAAGTTGCAGATCAAAATACAGGTTCTCATGGAAGCACTCTTGGTCATCACTTTGACAATTGACATTTTTCACATTTGAATGCAAGAGGGCATATTACATTTAAGATTATACTGAAACCAGATTTAAAGATAAAACTAAAACATGAATTTCACTTTACAAGACTTATTTAAGTGCTTTGTATTTCTTAAAGTGTTTCCACCAATAGACATCACCAACATTTTCATTGACAGATATCTTGTTGTATATTGTTATTTACAATGTATTGAAATTTTTTTTGGCTCTACTGTTGTCTGTCGTCCATTGTCTGTCTGTCCATTAGCACAAGTTTGTTATCACTACTCCTCCCAAACTACTTGGAGGATTGCCATTAAACTTTACACACGCATCCATCCCATGGTCTAGTTGGTTCTAAATGAAAATGGTGCCACTCATATATCCAGTATGGCTGCCACAGTGACAATCTTGTAAATTATGTTATTGCTACATGTTTTCACAAAAAGACCGTATGATGTCTAGTTGGTCCTAAATGAAAATGGTGTTGATCTGATGTTCAATATGGCCACTAAAGCAGCCATCTTGAAAATCTTGTTATCACTACTCCAGAAGAAAAGAAAGTCATATTGACATGAGGTTGTCACCAGAAGACTTCTTACATGAAAATGGTGCCAATCAGATGTCAAATGTGCCCACCACAGCAGCCATCTTAAATATCTTTATCACTACTAATCCTGAATGGATGGTCATATCAACATGAGGTTTTCACTACAAGACTTCTTATGATGTCTTGTTGGTCCTAGATGAAAATAGTGCCACTGTGACCATCTTGAAAATCTTGTTTTTGCTACTTCTCCTGAAACGATGGTCATACCAACATGGAAATTTTACTAAAAGTCTTCTTATGATGTCTAGTTGGTCCCAAATTTTTACATAGCGGAGTTCAGTAAGGAATAATGGTAATGGTGTGAAATTAGTTCAAAGGAGATAATGGAAGAAAATAGTGTCATATCAACATGAGGTTTTCACTACAAAACTTCTTATGATGTCTTGTTGGTCCTAGATGAAAATAGTGCCACTGTGACCATCTTGAAAATTTTGTTTTTACTACTTCTCCTGAAACGATGGTCTTACCAACATGGAAATTTTACTAAAAGTCTTCTTATGATGTCTAGTTGGTCCCAAATTTTTACATAGCGGAGTTCAGTAAGGAATAATGGTAATGGTGTGAAATTAGTTCAAAGGAGATAATGGAAGAAAATAGTGTCATATCAACATGAGGTTTTCACTACAAAACTTCTTATGATGTCTTGTTGGTCCTAGATGAAAATAGTGCCACTGTGACCATCTTGAAAATTTTGTTTTTGCTACTTCTCCTGAAACGATGGTCTTACCAACATGGAAATTTTACTAAAAGTCTTCTTATGATGTCTAGTTGGTCCCAAATTTTTACATAGCGGAGTTCAGTAAGGAATAATGGTAATGGTGTGAAATTAGTTCAAAGGAGATAATGGAAGAAAATAGTGTCATATCAACATGAGGTTTTCACTACAAGACTTATTATGACGTCTTGTTGGTCCTAGATGAAAATAGTGCCACTGTGACCATCTTGAAAATTTTGTTTTTTGCTACTTCTCCTGAAACGATGGTCATACCAACATGGAAATTTTACTAAAAGTCTTCTTATGATGTCTAGTTGGTCCCAAATTTTTACATAGCGGAGTTCAGTAAGGAATAATGGTAATGGTGTGAAATTAGTTCAAAGGAGGTAATGGAAGAAAATAGTGACAAAGTACAATATAAACAGGAGGTAATGGTGTGAAATTAGTTCAAAGGAGGTAATGGAAGAAAATAGCGACAAAGTACGATATAAACAGGAGGAAAGGCTTGTTAGCCTTTAAATATGTAAATTATGAACAAAATTATTTATATTTTCTTTTCCTTGCTATATGGCAGAAAAATAATTTTAAATTTATGGTGTGCCACAAACTAATTTTTACACACCTGCCATAAGGCAGTATGAATCAAGTTTTATTACATACCCATTAAATCTTACATGGTTGATCTGACATTCGATACAGATCTTAAGTCCGTATTTCTGTATCACAAATCCAGATTGGAACTGCTTTGATGTCATCTGATTTCCGTGCATCAGTATCTTTAGATGCAGTGAATCATACTATTATAACTCCCAATTCGTTCTGAATTTCATTCATCCTCCTGTAAGCTTAAAAATTGTAAAAAGCATAAAAGAGGGGGTATGTAATAATAAAAACCACATTCGTGTTTTGTTCTGAGTCAGGGGAAAGAACTCAGTTTATATTGCTGAAGAATATGTCTCTGCCCAACGGCCTTAACATATTCCTACTAAATATCAAACTCATTCTTTCCATCAACTCGGAACAAAACACGTATATAGTTTTGTGTATATTTTGTCCATCCATCTGTCTGTTACCAATTTTGTTTCCGCACAGTAACTCCAGTTGTCTACCATATACAGTTACCAAATTTTGTGGATGATTTGCACTTTGGGTAAGGAAGAACCTTATTGATTTTGTGATCAAAGGTCAAGGTCACTGTGACTGAAAGGAGAAAAATGGTTTCAGCACAATTACTTGAGTTCTTCATGATCTATAGTTACCAAACTTTGTGGATGGCTTGCACTTGTGATAAGGAAAAACCCTTTTGATTTCAGAGTCCAACAGTCAAAGATCAGTGTCACTGTGACTGAAAGAAGACATATGGTTTCTGCACATTTACATTAGTTCTTCATCACATATCTGCACCAAACTTTGTGAATAGTTTGCACTTGATGTAAGGAAGAAGCCTATCATTTTTAGGGTCAAATGTCAAAGTTCAAGTTCACTGTGACTGAGAGAAGAAACATGGTTTCTGCACAATAACATTAGTTCTACATCACAGACTTGGACCAAACTTTGTGGATGGATTTCACTTGGATAAGGAAGAACCCTGTCAATTTCATGGTCGAAAGATCAGGGTCTTTGTCACTCAATGAAAGAGAAAAAATGGTTTTTGCAAAAACAATTAAGTTATTGACCATGTACCTTCACCTACGTTAATTGGTGACTTACAGGTGTTTGTTAAGCCTATCGGTTTTGCAGTTAATGGTCAAAGGTCAAGGTAACTTTAAGAGAAGAATTTTTTTGTTACATAATAACTTTAGTACTTTGACCAAAGTTTATGGAGAGCTTGCAATATAGATAATAAAAAAAACTATAGGGTCTGGGGTGTAAAGGTCAGAGGTCATGGTAAGTTTATTATGATGATTTCTACGCATTAAGTTTGGTTCAAGACTGTGTATCATGACCAAATGTCAAGGTCTTAGAGAGCTCTTGGTCAATAATCTCCCCAGTCAATCATATGGGTACCTACATAGAGGACTATTAAACACATATAAAGTGCCGTTCACAGTACTGTTGTTTTAGTTTTAATAAATTACTTTTACATGTGTATGTGACTAGGTGTTGAAAGAAACAACAAAAAAATAATAATCTTGACTGACAATCTTTAATGTGAGAAAGTGGTTATATGTATCTTTCTTTCTTTAGTGATGACCAAGAGTGAAGTATACAGGAAATATGGCATTGTTCTACCTCAGATTCATCATTAAATTAATTATGAAGCAAAACATTATTTTTACAATGTTACATCAGGCTACCACAATATTACCCTGGCAGTGCAGAGGCCATATTTTTTATTGATACCACATGGCTCTGTGTGTGGTCAAACAATTACGGTCAAACAAAACTTGTGTGGATATCATAGAAATATGGACTGGGATAATTATGTCTACAGATGCCAAATCTCAGTCAATCTTGAAGCATATGCTATTAATATCAGGGAGATACTGCTAGTAATGGTTCAGTAGATATTGGCTTTATATTAGAATAATAATACATAAGTGAAAGAAGATGAACATAGACTTATTTTGCTGGGAAATTCTGTTGTCAGTAGCAGACAACAATGTAAATAAGATGGCGGCTGTTTATTGTTGGCAGTCTCACTTCATTTGGAAAGATAGTTGATGCTGATGACATACATATGAATGGGATGGTCTTAACTAGAATGAAGTTGATTAGATGTATGTCTGTCTGCATGAATGTATGTATATATGTAGTAGTATCTTATAGCACCTCAGCACAGTAGTGGCTATTAGGTGCCAACTAAAGGTAAAGTTTGTAAAAAAAAAATTTGCACAAAAATTTAAGATGAACCATTCCAAATAAATATATACATGAAGTACAACAAGTTAAAATATAGCAGTAAAGATGTTAAAATTCTGTAAAATGTATATCAAATAAAAGATAACAGTAACATGTGAAATCTTCAAAATGTGTGGTCACAATTTTTATATAAACCGCATTCCCTCAAAAAGCCCAAGATTCTATCGGGTGGTACATCATAAACTTTCTTAATGCAATTCACGTCAAATGAAGTTGATAAGAACATCATTTGGAACTTTGGATGTATCTGTAATAATGGTCTGAACTTTGCTAGATCTTATAAGTAACCAGTTTTCAGCAAGATATAGTACACATGTTACTGTCATCCTCAGTAGTAAATAATTAAAGTTTGACAAGATTGCAGCTTAAACTTGTGAATTATGAATCTGTCATGTATTTGCAAGCACAGAACCACTTTTTATATTGGTACTTTTGATCAGAGGTTGGTTGTAAACAGTAGGTTGGGCTGCAAACTGGTAGACTGTTCTGTCATCTGTTAATGGCATCCACAGATAGCTTATTCACCAGTTCTGACAATGGCTCAGCATTTTATTACTTATCTTGCGGACAGATACCAGAACATGCCATTTGATGATCATGCAAGGGCAGAACACAGGAGGCAGCAGTTTATGGGTTACAAGTTCAGCTCCTTGGGCATAGAGAAAGAAAAGGATGCCAAGGTTGTCACCAGTGGTGAGAAGGATCATTGCATCCTACTGTTCAGTTGTTGCCCACCACAAAGCTGGGTTGCCCCCAGCCAGTAAGGTAATGACCCGTCTTGGTCTGCCTGCCTCATTGGGTGCATGGGGCATAGAGATTCTTCTTCACAAGCAGACAGCAAGATTTTACCCAACAAATAGAGAATCAAACTCTTTGGCTTGGAAGCTGCAATATATGGACTACCTTATATACTTGATTATAAGTCCCCCCCCCCTTTTTTTTTTAGGGCTACAAAAAGCCAATTTCTCTTTGACCCTCCTATAAGTTAGGGTATATTTTGCAAGTCAGATCCATCTGAAGGGGTGACTTGTCATCAGGGTATATTTTGCAAGTCAGATCCATCTGAAGGGGTGACTTGTCATCAGGGTATATTTTGCAAGTCAGATCCATCTGATGGGGTGACTTGTCATCAGGGTATATTTTGCAAGTCAGATCCATCTGAAGGGGTGACTTGTCATCAGGGTATATTTTGCAAGTCAGATCCATCTGAAGGGGTGACTTGTCATCAGTGAGTTGCACTTTGGAAAAATAAACAAGCCAAACTGGATAGGAAAAATAAAGACAAAACCAGTGTAAAATACAATTATATTATTGAGTGGATTATGTCACAAATAAATTGACAACTTACAATTTGTCTATCTTCATGTAATAAAATCCATTGAAATCGATAATGCTTGACATTTTAAATCCATTTATATTATAAATCCATGACTTCATTTATAGGTCACATACCAGTATAAAAATAGTAGTTCAGAATGATCTTATTTGCAATATCCATAATATAATTCCACATGTCTTACAAATAAACAGTGAACGTTAAGTCCACATTTTTTTTATTCAGTTTCCTTTAAATGTCACTATCTTATGTCATCTGGTACAAAGTCAAAGAATTCATCCACATCATCTGATAAATTTGTAAATCATCATCATCTAGTCATCGTAAATATAGTCCAACTCCAATTCCTCAGCTTTACTGTCATATGCAGGTGCTTATGTAGAGACTGAGCTTGGGCTCTGTAAGTAACACTTTGATCATATAGTCTGTGAAATCTAATAAAGGATGCAACTGTCAATTGTGTGGCATGATCGCAGTTCAAATAACCACCCTTCTCTTACTTGGCACTGAACATGTATAAACTTGCAGTTCGATCAAAGGGTTGTCATGTGGGAAAACAATGAAGGTGCTGCCTTTACAAGCCAAGAGATTAAGATCAAAATGCACAGGAAGTTGTAGAACTCTAATTGGCACCAAACAAGTATTAAATTCGCAGCTTGATCAAAAAGATTGTCAATTTGAAAACAAAGTGAGTGCTGCCTTTACAAGCCAAGGACTTGTCGGCCCACATGCACTGGCAGATAACTTGAGAAATATCACTTGGGAATTAAATCCGACTTATGGAAAATTAAAATACAAATTAAATCAAAACTTTTATTGCATCAAACACAGTGTTTATACAGCATAACACAAATATTAATACAAATACTGGTTGTTCAGACTTGCACGAAAGTGGAAGAAATATACTTGCTACTAAACACCCACGGTAAACAACATTGATGGACACTTCACTTTGCAGTGTGTACTATTTAATTTACCATTAATATTTTCAAATTATTAAAATCCAAATAACTAGATACAAGTATTGTGTAATGAATACCATAATGAAATGGATAAACACAGAGCATGCCATATATGCATTTCTGAATGGGAATAGTGGCATGAAAAGGTACAAATATTTGAATTGACAGTATTTTTATGTACTGCAAACATCTATAGTTTCCAACATTAACCCTTCTCTGCTGGAGGAAAGGATCAGTTCCACAAGACATGCAGGACCCCAGCATCACAACACTACAAGAATCAAGGTTAACACAGGGACTGCAACAAACTACCATGGCATCTCACTACTCAGTATTAAAGGGTAGGCTTTTGCCAGGTTAATCTTGAGGAGACTCCAGTAACTGACAGACCGAGTGTTTCTGGAGATGCAGTGTGGCTTCAGAGCAGGCAGATCAACAGTGGATATAATTGTCTCCCTATGCCAACTGCAAGAGAAATGCAGAGAGCAGCAGAAACCGTTCTACATTACCTTTGTCAACTTCACCAAGGCATTCAATATGGTCAGCAGGGCGGACCTCTGCAAGATACTCTGAAAGATCAGTTGCCCTCCAAAACTCATTATTCATTCATTTCATGACAACATGCACAGCACAGTACAGTTTGACAGTTTCACATCAGACAACCCTGATATCAAATGTGGAGTGAAACAGGACTGCATTCTGGCACCAACACTCTTTGGTATCTTCTCAGTACTCCTAAAATACGCCTTTGATGCAGAAATAGAATGAGTCTAACTGTACACAAGGTCTGATTCAAAGTTCTACATCCTCACTGGACTGAAAGCCAAGACCAAAATATGGCATGTCCTGATCATAGATCTTCTGTTTGCAGATGATGCATCACTTGTCACCCATGCAGAAAGCTGGCTCCAGAACCTCATGGACAGAGAGTCCATGAGGTTCTGGAGCCAGCTTTCTACATGGGTGACATGCTCCATGTTCTTCATCATCAGCATCAAGAAAAAGGTTGTTATGGGACAAAGTGTTACACAGCAGCCAATGATTACCCTCAGTAGCATTTCACTGGAGGTACTGGTAGTCAGCAAGTTGGGTCACCAATGCTAATGTCCTTGCCCAGGCCAATTTACCAAGCATCCTGGCCCTCATTAAACAGAGATAGCGGTGCTGGCTATGAAACATGCACAGAATGCAAGATGGACACATCCCATGCTTTATAGCAACACCCAAAACTCAGCTTCAAAGATGTCAGCAAGCATGACATGAAAGATTTCAATATCAACATCAACGAATGAGAGATAATGGCAAGCAGCAGAGACATCTGGCACCGCAAGCTTCAGGCTGAACCGGTTACACAGCAAGTGCCAATGCAAGAAGCAGTGTATCAGCCAGGCACTATCTACCACAGAACACAATGTAACACTTGTGGCAGCCCTTTCATTTCAGGATAGGACTTTTTAGTAACTAGAGGAAATGCAGCACAAACTAAGAAACAAGTCCTCACAAATGGCTACTGCACATACATCATCTTACACAGATAGATAGATGCCAATAATAATAATAATACTTTATTTAAAGAGGGCAACACAATTACATGTATCTAAAAGGTCTTCGCCTTTCAGAGCCGCTAATAAACAAACAAAAGATACATGTTCCGACATTTCGTGTAAAATAATATTTAAGTAACACCATCATGAATGTACTATAATCTACAAGAACAAACAACCTGCCAAACAGATAATTTCTAACCTTTCTCTTTCCTTTTCTGTATATTGCATGCAAGATTTTTCACAAAAGGTCAAGATTACAGGAGAGTACTGATGGAGGTTCCAGGTGCAATGCAGAGCTTTCTTTGCTCAACATCATATATAGTCAGGACAAGTTGAGAAGGAAATTGGGTATTTTTCTTTGGGTTGACAAAAAATATTTTAACAAAATTTAATGCCTTTTTATTCTATAATCTAGAAAGGCCCAAAGTTTGTAACATTTAGAGAACAACTTGGAAATAAAAATTATGTCAGCCAATAAATGCAGGCACAGGTATTACCTCTTTAGCATGCTCTCATAGTGTGCTAAATTCATGTTGTATGTTATCATATGAAATAAATTCATTTAGATTTTGTGTTAGCATACTCTCATAGTGTGCTAAATTCATGTTGCATGTTATCATATGAAATAAATTCATTTAGAATTTGTGCTGTACATATGTGTCTTGTGATTTTTTTCAGGTGAAACAAAGTGTGGTGTAACATAATCATCTTTCTGCATTTTTACTGTTGATTTAGCTATAAAATAAATAGCTGTCCATGTAATGTAATCAGTTTTCTGTATTTCAGTATGAGTTCAGCACGTGGTACAAAACAATACTCATCCTTTGGAGCACAGCAAAGACCGGGCATTCCATGGCAGTCAGCCACTCCCTCCCAATAGTAGGCCCGTCTGATCATCAGTACATCATATACAAGTTTAGGACAGGTGAATGTTCATCATTTGCCCATCATGTGGACTTAAATGTGTTCTACATCAACAAGATAGTCATTGAATACAGGTCACAGTGTCCCAATGGGCAGAAAGACTCATCATTCTGATTGGCATGCCACAGTCTACAGCAAATCCCAATCTTGTATCACTTAAAATTTGTCAAATCTTCTGTCACCTAATACTAGCCACAGTCTACAGCAAATCCCAATCTTGTATCACTTAAAATTTGTCAAATCTTCTGTCACCTAATACTAGCCACAGTCTACAGCAAATCCCAATCTTGTATCACTTAAAATTTGTCAAATCTTCTGTCACCTAATACTAGCCACAGTCTACAGCAAATCCCAATCTTGTATCACTTAAAATTTGTCAAATCTTCTGTCACCTAATACTAGCCAAGCTTACCAAGGATTTTATGGATATTTTTCAGTTAACACTTAAGTTAAAAATTTATCACTTGAGTACTGTGTTATTTGCGTTAATATACCCATACCGTAATGTTATATATGTAACGTGTAATAACACATCATAACGTTATGCAAAGGAAATGCATAATGACCAAGGCATCGGAATGTATTTCATTGTCATTTCACTACACTATTCTGCGGTTTGGTCAAGTCATTATTTTTCATCATGCGGTAAATAGAATCTTACATTTGTGCTGATTTCAAATGAAATTTATGAAAATTATTGAATAATTTCAATCTTTAGCTCACCTTTATGAGCAAAAGATTGAAAATTATTCAATGACTGTTATAAATTTAACTTGAAATGAGCACAGATGGAAGATCCTCTATATATCAGCAACAGTTGCAAGAACTCCTATACATATAATGCCTTGTTGATAGAACAATACAATGTACAACAATTTACAGTAATCAATGCAACAACAATCACTCTTAGGCATGTTTATTTTTAATGTATGTCTCTCACTTTCACATATTCTATACAGGGTTTTTACCTGTTATAAGAAAGGAGGACAGCTTTATAGTAAAACCTGTCCTCAAAGATCACTGCCAGGAGAGACCACCTATCTTGACAGACCAGATTCTGCATGCACAGATTTATTGATTATACAGTGTTATGACCTGTCTTGAGAGACCATGATATTTTTGGCAGGTTTGGTCTTTCAATACAGGTTCCAGTTTTCAAGTCACCACCAGTTTTGATAGTTTCAAGCAGACTTTCTTTATCTCCCCTTCATTTTAAAAAAGTTTTTCAAGATGGCATTGGATTTGCTTCAGTCATATATTTTTTCTATGATAAGAAATACATTTTCGTTGCCAAATTGCAGTGCGTGCAAAACTGGTACTGCTTAAAGAATCCCATTTTATATTTTCGTATTAATAAGTTTAATCTTTTAGTCTCATCCAGTGATGTTTACTGCATCATTGCCTTTAATGTTATAAGCATACTGAAGTACCATAATTCGTTTAATTTTTCATACACAGTTGATCCATAAGAATCATATGTTTGTACTAAAACTTTTCGTACATAGAAGTTTTTTTTAATATTGAAAAAATCTAATTTTCATGCAAGTGAAGATTAAAATCAGAAGATCAATGTGTTTGAAAATTAAAATGTCAGAAATAAAGACAGTGTTTACTGAAAATCTGTTATATACTTTGCTTATTTATTACCTGACATTTTATACATTTATTTTAAGAAATTCTCACAAGGAGCAGTGTGTAAAAAGGTACTATTTTCAGTTTTATGTACATTAAACTGAAATTACAAAAACTTAGGCCTTTTTGTACATCTGAATCATCAGATATTGATTTTTCCAATCATATTTAATAAAATACATACCAACATCCTTCAAAGAGAGCTAAATTTGGATGAAATGTTGACAAATATTTGCAGCAATGCATGTATTCCATTTAGTAAATTATAATGAAGTAGTCTCCTTTATCATAAACAAGTCAGTCTTTCTGTTGTTTTTTGCAATTTGAGATTCTCTATATATGACCTTTGAATTATAGAAATCAAAGCCTGCTGTCAGGAAAACATTTAGGACTTAATGAACAAGCTTGTACTCTTTGGTGATTTTTTAGTATCAATACATAAAGCTTGTGTGAATTTATCATGACAACAGTTTAAATCTGCGATCTCAAGATTCTTGTTTTAAATACTGTAGGTGTCCTAAAAATTCATTCAATCTCTGTAAAAGGGTCCCCATTCTATTCCACTAAGGGCTGCCTCTTAAGACAGTTAACATGGTTTACTAATCAAGGCATTTTTTTTAAAATTAGTTTTTTGGACATGTGCTGCTTGGTACACATATTCAATCTTTCTTTGATTCATTTAAATGATGCAAGTCTGTGTTAATGTACAGGTATGTATATGCCAATTTTGCTATTGTACATTTCATAACAGACCAGTGACACCTTTGTACTTGCCAACATAAGAGTAAATTCTTTGAGTACAAAGTAACAACACTTGACGGGAGTAGAAATGAGAAGCCTGATGCCACCTAACTACAGGAATTGTACAAGCATGTACTGATAAAGGTCCTCCTTTTTTGGTGTGAATGTTGACGTTTCACTTACAGAGAAAACAACACAGCATGCTAAATGTTGAGGTGACTAATTTTACAGTGTATATAATCCTTCTTGGGATTTAAATTGAACGGAGTACATATGGATATAAATATTGTGAATGTTTAAATCCTAAATATATATTTTTTAAAGTGAAGGTATATGGTACATATTTTTTCATAATTTCCATTTACTTTTTGATTAAGGTTTTCTCTTTAACAAAAACATTATCTAAATGGGGACACTTAAAAGTAAGGTATATTGAGCAAAGTAGTGTAAAAAAGGGTTGAAATTTCTCTCTCCCTCTTATACAAAAGCAAATAAACTTCATTTTCTCATTTGGATTTATGTCCTAATGGGTCACTGGGGTATAATTTTCCTGGATCACAAGGAGTGTAAGAATAGAGGTGTGATAATGGGATACATATGTCCATGTCATAGCTATTTTTGAACTTATCTTATGCAATATACAAATGTTAGCAAATTCATACAACACATTGAACTTATGGATGATGCTTTTAATGCATTCATGTTGGATGCATATAAATTTAGTATGGACAATCACATGTTTTGGAGACCTCATCAGTGTCAGGTCCATTATTTTTTTGTGCTTTGAAAAAAATTATTATTTTTTGGTGTTCGAAAAATTACATGAAGTACGGTATGCAACCCTGGTTATTTTGATTAGCAGAACATTGAATCCTTAATCTCCAAATGCCATGATGCAGACATGAAATGTGTTCTGGTACAGCCGGTTCATACATGCTGAGTGACTTTTTAAAATACGTTACCTGATCATAATACATTAAGAATATAATCACCACCATGCAAATCCAGCCCTCCCAAGCTTGTTTTTAGCAACCAGATTGCTAAAAGTTCCCTGGCCATCTAGGTGGAAGTTAGACAAGAGGGATCTTCCCTTGGGTAGAGGTATTAGCACCAAATTCCATTCATGTGCTAGTTACAACCGTATATACTCGCGTAAAAGCCTATACCAACTGCAAACTGCATAGACCCAGATCTGGGTCTATGCAGTTTGCAAGGACTAATCAGTAGAACAAACAACATAGACCTTGATATACAAAGAATTCACACTTTATTTGTCTAACTTCCTCTTATAATATTCATGTCTATGCGATTTTAATTGCCTGCCGTAAGGTCCATAGTGATTCATCTCAGTAAACAACCTGGTATGTGAATTCTGTAAAGTATTTGCCTATTATTACATGCTGTAAGGTTGTTAACGTAATTATATTAGGCAATTTTTTCATTAGCATCCTCCTCACAGTCAGTTCATGCAATGCTTGGCTGATTTCACCTGTATATGCTATGGTTTAGCTGTATAATTACAGGTGTTGACATAAATTTACAGGACTGAGTGCACGAAATGCAAACATTTTAAACTGGTGGACAATAACCATGATATCTGTCTCTGTTGTATGGAGCGCAACTCGAGCCATACTTGCGATGTATGCACACAGTGGTCAGAAAATGTATGGACAACTCGTGCTTACAAGCGCCATCTTTAGTGCTTGATTCAACAATGTTCAGAAAAGATGGCCTTCCGTGCATCAATTGAAGAAATTCACAGCCACCTACTCAATCATTGGCAACTACAAAATGCCTGCATCTGTCTATGTATTGGCCAAGAAAGATCAGTTGGCATTCAAACAGCTCCACAGTCTGTTTGAGTTGCTGGTTTATTATATTGTTTAAAGAGGTAGCTTCAAGACTCAACAGACCTTTCTTTTTACAGCAACAACTTTAATCAGATTTTTGCAGGACTTTGTGCAAGACTCGTGCCTGTTTTTCACACTAGGGTCTCAGCCATCAATAGAGGCATTGTGTGCCTGGGACTGTCAAGACCCTCCTCTGTTCATATGGACTGGAAATCTTTCCTCGACACTGAACAACTGATTTAAATGTAATTGTAGTGGGATCTATGCTTGATCTGGGTTCCATGACTGTATTTCAGCAATCTGAACACAGCCTAGACTCTTCTGTTGATAATTAAGCTGGTCATGCATGGGAGTCAGTCTCATGGATAGCACATGTTTCTGAACCGAGCAGCACAACACACACTTTTCAGTGCCATGGCTGTGACAGTGAATTTACAGCTTGCGTTAAACAGATGCCTTTCTCTCCACATCTGCCTTCCTTAAGGAACACTATAATGCCAAACTTAGATCACAGCCACTATCATCCATCCTGCTTTTTCACGATCATGAAGAGGAAGTCCGAAAACAGGTCACCTTCGAGGCAGACCTCTCACAGGCCCAACATCATAGAGCTCTGCCTTCGTTTCAGAGGAGGTTGGGGGCCCTGGGTGGCTGAGTGGTCTAAGGCGCTCACCTTTACCGATCACTGCCATCTCACCTCTGTCCTTGTGGGATCGAGTCTCGGGCTCGGCCAATGTGGTTATGTAAGAAAGCTTGCCAGTAGCTTCCTGTGGGTCGGTGGTTCTTCCCGGGATTTTCCCGGGTTCTTCCTCCACCATATATATTGGCCACCATGTATAGCCTATTATGTGTTGAAAAATGGCGTTAAACCCATAAAACCAAACCATCATTTCAGAGGAGAGATCAGTGAAATAGGAAGGATTCCGATAGGTCATGCCAAATGGGCAAACAATCCTACAAGCCCTTTCCTCAGATGAAAACACAGTTTCCAAGGGCCACAGATGACAAAATGTGGGAAGATGAGGATTGCTTCCATCCCAGTTTCTCTCCCCATCAGCATTCATATTGCAGAAAATTACACCATGCTCACACTGCCTTTTTTTGAAAACATCCCAGCAAACTGAGCCGTTAAAAGAGGAAGATCTTGTTTATTTTTACCACTAACAGAAGGAAAGGACTATATCTTAGCTCTATTGTCCTGGATATGACGAGTTATCTGATCTGCATATAGAGAACTAACCCATGACAAATGAGTTTCTTGTGCATATTGATTCACAAGATCAAGGCAGTAGTCACTAGCATAGCATTCAAGCGTAACTGTTCCCTAACTTACATTATTCAAGCCATTGGATTGTGATCAGAGATGACTTTCTTTATCTTTTACCTCAGAGACCATTCATCCCAAAGGGCTCAGTTTGACCTGGTGGAACCTATTGCAGCAGCACACCAGGCTACCTTCCTAGTTCATCCAGCTGCTTCTCAAAGGCATGGTCACTTCGCTGATTTCTCAATAAGCAGCATCCAGGCATATCCATATGCTAACCCTTCCCTGATTTCTCAATAAGCAGCATCCAGGCATATCCATATGCTAACCCTTCCCTGATTTCTCAATAAGCAGCATCCAGGCATATCCATATGCTAACTCAATAAGCAGCATCCAGGCATATCCATATGCTAACTCAATAAGCAGCATCCAGGCATATCCATATGCTAACTCAATAAGCAGCATCCAGCCATATCCATATGCTAACCCTTACCAATATTGCTTAGGAGTGTTGAAGCTGCTTCACGTACATTATGGGTCCGGAGCTTGGGCATTCTTTGGGGAAAGGGGATGTTACTCCTTCCACCTCTTTCCTATTCTTCTAATGTATCATAATCGAAGAATGTATTTGAGGAAGAAATCAATTTTTAGGAGTAAAATATGTTTCTTCAATAATATTTACCTGATCTTTATACAGGCACATCCTCCCTTATTCTGCATTTATATTAAAACCTGATAGGAGTGTGCACATTCACCCCAGTAGATACACATTTTGGTGCCAGTCCCTCTGCCTAAAGGGAGATCACTTTTGTCTGACTTTCACTATGTGGGTAATTGATGTTTTGCAGTTTTGTTGCTAAACACAAGCTTGGGAGTGCTTGATTTGCAAGGTAGAGGTTGTGCTCCAAATGTATTATGATTGGGTAAGTATTATCAAAGAAGCATATTTTGCTGCAAAAATTGAATTCTTGTACCACTGTAGTTTTTCCATGATATTCACCAAATGAGCGCTCAACATGTACCTTATTTATAGATTGACATTCATATCTCCAAAGTCATTGTTTTGAATGAATTTTTGAAATTGTAATTTTAAAGAGCTTGCCAGGACAAGTTTGACAAGCATTCATTGTCATAGACATTTTGTAATATTTACAGTGGCTGGTTCCATTATCTCATTTAGAGGTAGAAAGGATTAGGGAGGGAACTTTAACTTACAATGTAAAGACCAAAGTTCAGTATACATAACGAGCTATCACAAGATGTCCAGTCTAATAGTCGTACCTGATATTTAAATCCTATTGTTGACTTGTATTGGGTAAAAAAATAGGTCATACTGACAAATTTTCAGGATAGTTCACAGAGCAAACAAAATGAGAACATGTAAAGTTTATGAAACTTTTAATATAGCTCGAGTTTGCAGCTGGATTTATTTTAGCAGGGTGGAGGGGGATTGAAGTTGTTTTTGTCAAGGGCAGTAAGATGGCAATGTTTTTATCAAGGCAGTCAGATGGCATCAGTTTTATTTTTAAGAATAATACAATTATTTGAGAAAATTGTTAAAGTCTTTCAGTTTATTTCATTGCTATAAGATTTGTGTAAGTAAAAACGATTCTGATGATTTTTCATAGATTTGCACTAGATTACTGGTCATAACTGAAAAGGGAGAGTAGTTTATAAAACATGTATGTTTTGGGTGTATTGGACCTTCAGCACAATCCTGGTTGTATAGTGCCAAGTAAGTTTAAGTATGCGAAAAAAAGGCATACAAAACAAAGAGAACAGCAAAAAAAAGTAAAGTCCTTTAAATACAAAGTCAGATTATTTATATAAATTGCACACTTTTAAAAGTTCAAGACCTTTTCAGCAGGAACATCATCACAAGCCTCATTCTACATTCATAAGCCTGCCTAAAATAATTGCAAAGGCAAATGATAGTGATAAGATAATATCGGAGATATTCACTGTCACAGCAATGGCACTGAAAAGTGTGTGTTGTGCTGCTCGGTTCAGAAACATGTGCCATCCATGAGACTGACTCCCATGCATGACCATCTTAATTATCAACAGAAGAGTCTAAGCTATGAAATACAGTCACTCCAAAGCCTATGGTGTACTATCTGCTCTGTTACTAAGAATAGTCTGTGTTTACAAATATAGGCACTTTTCTGTATTTAGCTGACTTTTAATCCTATGAAGAAATGATTAGATGCAAAGTAGTTACCTCCCTTGAGAGTTTAACAACAGCTGTGTAGCATTTTGAATAATACAAAATTATTTTAATATAAAATGCTCATAAATGGTAATTGCTTCAGTATTTCTATCAAAATGTTTTATGAATCTTTTAATAAATTTTTGTTTGTTGAGAGATAGAGAAGAAAAAACCTAAATCGTTTAAAAATTCTCATTTCATAATTTGAAAGGGATATTGCTATTTGCATTTGATCATAAAATAAGGTAAACAATTATCAATCTCTCACAATTAATGTTTATACCTTTGATCCTGTTTAATGTGTCATATTACGTAAACCCGTAAAGCAATCAGTATTCTAAATACTTTGATTGCAAATAGAGAGGTATGTCCTTGTTTTTGTTAATAATAAAATATTTTATAAACCTTTATTGAATTGTGTGTTCATACTTTCTGTTTGTTAAGGAAGCTTTTTTGTAGGTGCAGATTTTCTACATCCCATGCATTAAAAGTGCTAGATATATTATGGTTTTTAAAGTAATTTCTGATGTAGTAAATTTACATAATTTTTATCGAGCAGACTTTAAACCAAATTTTACTGAGCCTTTTTATACCCTCACCATGATACTGACCAGGAACATATAGTATTAGCACTGACAGTCTATCCATCTTTTCATTTTTTGTGTGTCTGTTCATCACAAAATCATTAGTGCATAACACCTTTTGCATCTTTTGATGATTGTGCTTAAACTTCATAGATAATGTGATGCTGACAGAGATGGTGATTTTACTCAGCTTTAATGATCTAACTAGGCACACTGCATGCTGTTGTCAGGGGCATCCATGTCCTAAGGACACATTTCTATATTGTAATGCTATGTATGCTATGCTTTATCTCATGTTACAAGTACAAGTACAGGTTGCAAAGAATTGCAAAAGAGATCAACATTTTTACCTTTAATCAGAAAATGTGCATGGACCTATTATACAAAAATTTTACATTTTCTTGGGACTGTGTACACACAAGGTAAAAACATGTTATAATTTTGTTGGAATTCCTTGCATATTTTGGAGATTGCATGTATAGTTTCTTTCTGTAGTGGTTGGGTGGGGGTGTATCAACTGGTGGGATTTTCCCCGATTAAAAATTGGAAGGCCAAAAATGTAATTAATCCCTAGCAAAATAAATTTTTCTTTGAAAACTATAGTTGATGAAGGAGTGTTATGCTTTAATCAGCATAAATTATTATCTTCAGGGATTTAACATTGATGATATTATTATTATTATTATTATTATTAGTAGTAGTAGTAGTATTATTATTATTGGTGTAAAGTTTATGTATTATACCTGATTTCTATAACTTGAACTAGTCCCAAACTTTTGTCACAGTTAATATTTGGAGCAGCAAGTGTTTAAGAATTTGTTGATCAACATTATGCCATTCTAGATCAAAAGTATACACTCTTGCATTTATTTTTATTTCTTCAATAAATTACAATTTATATTAAAATGAATTTAAGTGCCTCTAACTCCTCTAGATGTTTATAATCTGGATACTAGAAATTCCAAATGGGCTTCCAGTGGGATAACATTGTAAATTAGCGGAGATTTTATTTATTTCTGCAGGTAATCTGTTGTTTCAAATGACAAATTAAAAACCTGTATCCCATTTATTCTTGCTATAGTCCTTGGTAGGATCATGGTTTTGAGAGCAAAGATCTTTGTGGATCTGTACAGTTTAAGTAATCTATACTAAGGATCATTGATATGTAGATTTTAAGTAAAGCAAATAAATACAGCTTTTCAACATTCCTGGTGGTAGAAATGAATTGAGAGCCCTTGTTGTGGATGAATACTTGCTCTTATATTTCATTATTTGTTTCTACATAATTGGAGCCGAGTGCTTGTAGATCATAGATTTGCACGGTTTAATCTAGAAACATAGTTAAATGTACATTTTTGATCATCTTTGTAATCGAAGCACCTGTTTGTTACATTGCAGATCAAATATGTATGATACCGAGTTTTATGTAACATTGGTGAAGTTAGTTTATCAAGACATAATTTGTATAAATATATGTGTATGTATAGCTGTATGTTTATAATTGCATGTTATAATAATGATGTTCTTTATCCAAGTACTGCTGTTCACTAACACCTATGTATTTGACAACCAGTATAAACAGTCACAGGACTGGTATACAAGGAATGTCAAGAAGTAGTCAATAATAGTGGCTTTTAAATCTAATTTTGAAAGAAACCTTCTGTATCACCAGATAAGCATGAGGGTACTTCACAAGAACTACATCGTTAAGCTCGGATTTCATTACACAACCCCCATTTTAGATTCTCCATAACTTGGTCACACCACTTAATCATGCCATGTACTAAATCTTTATAGGAAACAGTTTGCATCAAAATATATTTTACAGAACTTTACCTCAATAATGAGGCCAACTGTATGTAAAAAAAAAAAAAGCTTTGAGAAGTCAAATAAAAACGCGTAAATTTCTTGCCAGGCTAAGAAAAGAATGACTCTGAGTAAAGTCTGTTTAGATTTACTATATAGTGGTTATTTTTAGCAGTGGATAAATGGGCAGTTTGGTGGTCTGAAAATGAGATTGCAAAATTAAATCCTGTCAGAACATATCTTATAAATTAAAACCCCCCTAGATTTGCATTTGGTAAAATATATCTTGCCAATATTTAATATACACATTTTGAGGAAAAAAATCGAACAAATTTGCTTTTCTAAAAAATAATGCTGTACAATATATTTTGAATCTTCAGCATGTGAAAAGCTGTCATGATGCTGCATATATTGTGAACATGGAGTCTTTTGTTCATTCAGCTTGTATTTGATCTTAAGTTTAAAAGTGCAATATACTGTTCATTAGGTTTTTATATTCTGCAACAAATATGTGTACATATTCTATATCACCAAATGTAGGAATATTTTTGCACAGTACTGTCATTGTATATTTTGGTACAGGTGCCACTTGAAGACTGTTGATTGTTGAAGAAATTGTGTTGCTCCTAGGTGAAGACGATTGTTTTGTGATGATGATCTGGCCTTTTGCATACAATTATGTTTAGTTTATCAAAAAATTCTGAGTTATATTTGATGTAAATAATGTAAACTATAAACCAGGACATGCATAGTTTTTTATGCTGCTATATTAAAAGCAATCGTAAGTTAAAAACTATAACAGTACAGTATATCTGCAGTAGTTACTATAACAGTACAGTATATATGCAGTAGTTATTTTAACAGTAAAGGTTAATACTCTTAAATTCCCATTGTAAACCTAGACAAGTAAAACCATCCTCTGTTTTCTTTACAAAGCTGGTAAATCTATGCAAATAGTTTTTTTATCATTCATTTAAAAAAAACTAATATATTTTTTTGTCTTTTTGTATGGATTCTGTTGTCAGGTCTCATAATTAGACAGGCAATAATTTGAATTTCATCCACAGATTTTCATGATTATGCTTTTAGCATTTTAGCTCACAGAGACATAAGGCCAAGTAAGTTTATGGCATGGTCCTTTGTCCATCATGTGTCTGTTCAAAATTATTATTTACAACTTCTTCTCAGAAACCACTTAATCAATATGTGTGAATTTTACAGGAAGCATTCTGGCATGAAGGCCTTTCAGATTAGTTCATTTGATACCAATCATCATCCAATATGACCACTATTAATGAAAATAGAAAAACCTTTAAACAACAACTTCTCAAAAATGGCTCAACAGAAATTAACCAAATTTGTCAGAAAACATCCTTGCATTTAGGCCTTTAATATTTGTCAGAAAACATCCTTGCATTTAGGCCTTTAATATTTGTCAGAAAATATCCTTGCATTTAGGCCTTTAAAATTTGTCAGAAAATATCCTTGCATTTAGGCCTTTAAAATTTGTCAGAAAACATCCTTGCATTTAGGCCTTTAAAATTTGTCAGAAAATATCATTGCATTTAGGCCTTTAATATTTGTCAGAAAATATCCTTGCATTTAGGCCTTTAAAATTTGTCAGAAAACATCCTTGCATTTAGGCCTTTAAAATATGTCAGAAAACATCCTTGCATTTAGGCCTTTAAAATTTGTCAGAAAATATCCTTGCATTTAGGCCTTTAAAATTTGTCAGAAAACATCCTTGCATTTAGGCCTTTAAAATTTGTTCATATGATGGTGACCTACCATCAGGTAAGGCTGCTGTTTATAAAAATAGAATAACTATTGAACATCTTGTCATAAATTGCTGAACAGAATTTTACCAAATTTGACAGTATGCTGGAATAGCCATTTATACTAGGCCAATTGTATTTACATTAAGTAGTCACTTGCTAGGAAGTAACAAATTCTTTATAACCACCTAAAGAAGCACCATTGGAATAACGGGAAGCATTCTGGCATGAAGGCCTTTCAGATTAGTTCATTCGATACCAATCATCATCCAATATGACCACTATTACTATATGGTTGGAGAAAAGTCAAAGAATCGAATGTTAAAGTAAAGTTACAGATTTTTAAGGGTCATTTTGAGGATATACCCAAGTAGATCATAATTAGATGTATTGCTTAATGGGCCAAAAGGTCAAAGGTGAAGGTCTCAGAGATGGTCTTTTGTGCAAGTTAGTCATCATTTATTTAAATACCCCTTATCATGTTCGAAAAATTGTTATTGTTGCCTAGGAATTTAATAATCGGCCTTTTCACTTTGTATTTTAATTTTAGTATGGATCAGCAATTTCATGGAGTCCATCAATTAGCAGTTACAAAATACAGTGAACCCTGCTATAACATGATGGTCAAGGTCCACAGACTCATCAAGCTATATACCAGATCATGCTATAAGCAACCATGTCAGTTAACTGAAGAAAATGGTGCATGCAACAACAAAAAAAAGGGGGGGGCAGGAGTAATAGAAGTGGGCACAAAACTACGTGCTTCATTAACTCAGCTACCATCTTAAATCAATGCATTTTAAATGAGAAATACATGTAGTGAAAACAGAGATTGCATCTATAATATTTTACTTTGTTCAGAGAACCATGCATCGGTACATCAATATGTACATGTCTACTGTATAAAGTATCAACACGTGTACTCGCCAACTGATCTCATTGCATCCATAAGACTGATTCCATAATATTTCTATCAGTAATATGCACACAGAAGTATAATATTTAGTCATTTTGTCATAGATGATTATGTGTCTGAATTTAATGTAAATAAATTACATAGGGAAAGATGAAGCACATGTACTGTTCAGTATGTATGCACATGTATGTTACAAGGTCATTAAACGGTGTCTGTAAAAGTTGTTATACCCTTAGAATTTTCTCTGCTATGAATCAGAATACTTTATTGTTTTTTGAAGAACTGATTGATTTTAAGCTACTTCCTGCTAGTAACGTTTGCTTTTAGCAAAGTCAGTCATATTCTGCAACTGAGGAATTCAAACAGTCAACATCCATCTTATCGCACATAGTAAAAGCTTTGTAAATACCCACTAATTAAGACTTTGACACCTATTTGTTTGAACGACTACAGCAAGAATTAATTGTTAATGAAGAATGGCTCATTTCTATAGGGAATGGACAATATTATTTACTAGTCAAATAATTGCATGATGATTGTTTGACAACACTGCCAAGCCACGTGAAATTGTTGGCGGTTTCCATTTTTTTATGTTTATATAAATCATTGCCCCATAATTTGAGCAATCTTTAGCTGTGAGATTGACTCTGATGATTAGCAATTACTTAATTTAATTGATTTATAAATTCAGGTGAGAATCTTTTATCAACCACCGCATTGTTTGGCACTTGCTTGTGTATGCCAGTTGAATGAGCAAACATCTGTCAGCTATTGTTTGAGAAACAATTGTACACAGAAATGCATTAAAGACAAAACACAAAGACTTAATGGCTTTATAGTTCATGAGTCAGTAATATTAAGTTTAACACTTGTCAGCTTTCTAAAGCACCGACCTCTTTCATAAACAAGCGAAGATCAATGTACAGTGACTGACTATTGACACAATTGAAATGAATATTCACAAACAGAAACTTTTCACATCTTCATACATATAAAGAAAGACAGTGACAAGACATTTTTTCTACAAGAACACAACACATCTTGCCAAATTATAAATCAAACTTGTTTTGTTTTTTTTTAACACTAAACTTTCTATTACTTCAGTAAATCAGTGAAATTATTGTAAAATTTCAGGAACCATGCCACCATCATGTTATATCCAAATTCATTATAACAAAGCATGTTATAGCGGGTGTTCACTGTAGTTTCGGAAGAGCCCTTTTGTGAGGTAACACAATAAAATTGTATAACTTAAGCTCTCTTTGGCAGGAGGGGGGATGCCTCTCTTTTGAGAGTGGCCTCATAAAAGAGAAAGCAATGCACAATTATAAATAATAATGAACATTATATTGGAAAGCTAAGTGTCTGTCTGGAAAAACCACAACTATTTACACTTGTTCCAGCTCAGACTGGGTCAGTTGTCTTAGTCTAGTAATCATTGCATATTTTTTTATTAGCTGATGGGGGTCTGGGTTTTTTTTTTATTCACCGTCACTTCCCATTGATAAAATAGTAATGAATTCTACATCTGGTTCTTAGTTTCAATCAGATCTAATGTTCCTGGTACTGAATTTAAACTGTTTGTTGCTGATGAAACTTTAATCTACATTTTCACCAATCTTCATCATTTTTACTACCAGTACATTGAAAATGAATCTCTTAGGAAAATAGTAAATAATGTATATCAAAACTTTGTTACATATACATAGACAATATAACTTGACATGTTTGCCTTATCGTAACATTATTAGCATCAATGCAATGTGGAATACTATGATGTTTAATTAGCATAATATGATGGCAAATTCAGAGAAATATGCATCATTTTTAAAACAAATCTTGAAAGATTACCGTCTGTACTTGCGTATAAGCCAGGTCCAAATGCAAACAACATAGACCCTGATCTGCTGTTGCATAATGCGCCAGCAGATCTGGGTCTATGCAGTGTGCAGTTGGTATTGGCTTATACGCGAGTATATACGGTATTTTGTTTCTTGAATTAAAAGTTGCATATGATTATGGATTTGTACCCTACACTTCTGTATTAAGACTCCACTGTCATCATTATAATATAGTTCTTGAAAGGTTAAAGGTCCATTGGCTCACTCAGTTGGGTATAATTTTAGTAAGGTCGAATTCTGGGGTTTTTTGCTGTGTGAATATATACATTTTAGTTCAATATGTAGGAAACTTGTCTCATACTCTCATTGGTTCATATTGTAAAAGGCTAGAATGTAATGCAGAGTAAACTATATTTTTCCATGATGTATATATGCTCCATACATGTATTAAACTGTAGCTGTTGTAAAATATGTCTACATCTAAATATGCCGTTCAGAGAATTGCTATACCATTTATCTTGTATATTTGCAAAGAACCCTGTGTAATTGTGATTTCCATTCTCTTTTACAATGTACATAATAGCACAAGTAATAAATGTACATAATGACTTGTCAAGCTGTTACTCATGTACTGAACCAACTACTTATCAGTGTGAGCATTATTCACACGTGTGAGTGTGTTCACTTGTATGTGTTCATACTTTCAAGAAATATTCCATTTATTTACTACTTTGTAAGCTTTGATAATACATTTATAATTCGGTGTAATCCTATAATCCAAGTCATTAGTAAGCCAGTTGATAATATCATGATGTATTATTTACATTTTTGATGTTTTGTTGTGTACCTCTTGGAAATACAGATGTTATACATGTGTAATATTATTTTCATATTACTAATAGCTTACCAAGACACATGACAAGAATACATTTTTATTTTACCTGCTTGTTATTAAAGGACAAATTGCCATATACTTTCAGTGTCAAAGTTGTCGTCTTAGTTATCTTAAATTTCTTACTGTGAATTGCTTATGTGGTCTGTTTTCTGTGACACAACATTATTATTTTGAACAACTTTGGCAATTATTTATTTCTCTTGAAATGACCTTACATGTGTGACAAAATTGAAATAGCAACTGTTCCATTACCACAATTAGTTCTCATCTCTGTATATCAGGTCACAGTAAGTGAATTTGCAGATTGTTACATATACTGACATTTAGACGTGAACTTTTCACGATCACTTTAAAAGAATGAACTTGCTTGGTTACAGTGACCACAGTCATTACACAGCAGTGTTAGATCTCAGTATGCAAAGGTAAACTATCATGACATATTTCGTTTACATGTGTAATTTAATGCTTTGTCAGCGATTTTAGTTTCATGTGGGTTATCATACATCTGAAGAATTTTTTTTGGGGGGGGGTTAAGGCTCTTTTTTTTTTTTACCATTCGAGTTAGAGCCAGGAGACTTCATGAGAGGACTTTGTCTTTATGATGAAAGAACTTTAATTACCCAGCAGGTCACTGTGATCAATAGTTTAACCTTAATTACCCACCAGGTCACTGCGACAAATAGTTTAGTGGTTTTGGTCAGACTTATTTTATTGTCAATTCCACCTTGGCAGAAGTTTGACACTGTGCTCACTTGGAGTCCATGCCCTAGATTAACTGGTGTTAAAAAACAAATTGTATGGTAATTTTCTCAAGTACAGTTAACTGCAGTCATATGACTTTGTATATAGATACATGTACATCTTGATGTGTGCAACACTAGTTGACCAAAAGGCTCCGGAATGAACTCAACATGCAGGTCATGGCTAGCTTGTTTTTATTTTAAATTTTTTAAAAAATCTATATGCAAACAAATGAAGAAGTTTCCTTTTGGGAATATATTGCAGTTACCACAGCATCTTTAACTCCAAATAGGTTACTCGGACCTACATTTCAAATGCTTCTGGTGAAGGTACTCATGTCAGACAGACATATTTCTAGTGAAGATGTTCTTTCCATGATGGTGCATCTTTGGTGATCAGGATGACACAGCAACCTAAACATGTCGTGGTAACCTGTTTTTCATGCCATCTCCATTGTTCTTCATTTTGGAAATGCATTGAAAGGCAGGCACTTTTCTAATTTTATTATTAAAGTATTTGAGGCGTTTGCATTTGCATCTGAATGTTGATAGTGTATGAATAAACCTCCATTATCTTTTGAGAAACCAATAATCCTGTATTTCATTTGAGATGAATAACTCTGCATCATAGGGCATGTAGTTGTAATAATTTCTTGCAAGTAAACTGTACATTTTCATTTGGTAATGATACACATTTATATGTATTTTTAGTAGAATCAAAAACTCCCAGCTTCATAAAATGAACAAGGGTCACTTGCCATTATGACAACTGTAACAAATTCACTTCAAGCCCTGCCTATCATCCATGTATGCATATGCATACCCTTAAAGGGTCCTTGTGTATATTCTATGTTGGGGTGGGAGATTTTTTTTTCTTTTCTTTTCTTAAGAGACAAGAAGAATTTTACCGAGATGGTTTTTGCAAATCTTTTCACATTTTTAGGTTTTAATGCGAGCGAAATCAGGGTTATAGAAAACTACTATAATCAAGATGAGTGGAGGCAGTCAGACAGTGTCTAAATATTTTTAGACATGTCGTTTTCTCTCACATTTACATTAGATTTTTTGACAGATTGTTGCAAGAAAATGAAAGTGTCAACATTTGTTGCCTTGTAAAGATTAAAATATTGTGAAGGGAAGGCCTCTCCAACAGTAGAAAGTATATGATGAAGCTTAGGACAGCTATTGACACTCAAAAAGTGCAGGACCTTTCATGTGTAAATGTGTATCACTTAAACCTGAAAACCCTCACAAGACTTCAAATTTAAGATTGTTAATTAATAGAAACTCGTATCATTTGGATTTGATGACTTGAGACACAAGCTAAAGGTTACATAAACATCTTTCACACTGTTTAGGCATGACATATATATCTATATATATATACATATATATATCTATATATATATATATATATATATATATATAGAGAGAGAGAGAGAGAGAGAGAGAGAGATATACAAAAATTGGCAATGGCATGGGAACACATCAGTTTTTCCAACGTTGCATGCTAGGCAAGCCCTTCATCAGAGGGATAAAAGAGTGCAATTACAAGAAAAAAATGCATTTAGATAAAATCCAGAAATTTTATTTTAAAAAAATATCTGCACGAGATTTGCAAGTGATCTATTTTACAGATCAAGTGAAGAAAAAAGAAACGGAACAGAAAAGTAAACTTCACAAAGAATGGAATGCTTTTCAACATCTGTAAATGGGTAATGACAATCTAGACAAAAATGTTAAAATTAAAATGAATACAAACTATTAACTATTAAAATAGAGACACCTGTGAAAGGTGATCGCGACGTTAATCTTCTCAATGGGAGAGGGAAATAATGTAGGACGGTTTGCTCTCGAGAACTATATTTTGTTTTTATTACATTTATGTTTGGTGCACTAGACATTATGTATTGAATAAGACTTTTTCATCGGGACATGAAGTTTGGCTTTATTATTTTTTACCATGGTTGTCACATGTCTATTGTACTCTCTCTCTCTCTCTCTCATCTTTATGTTAATTTTAATATACATATTTATACCCCGTTATAGGTTTAACTAAAACTTAGCTCCGAGTTGCACAAAGGTACAAAGCTTCTCCAGACCATAATTTATACCATATATAAAAAATTTATAGGCTATGATTTACTTCCGCTATCATCTTTTGTAAACCTCTGGTTAGACGCTGGCAGTGAGATGTGCATTCTTTTCAAGTCTTGTTATGCTACCCGACACACCTTTTGTTTATGAATGTTCTATACAAATCTATACTTTACAGAGGATATTTTTTATCGTTACTCCAATTTGACGATAGGTTTGCCTGATTACATTTTGTACTGCTGTACAGAATATCTTTATGGAATAAAAAGGCCAAGTATGTACATGTACATTTGCCTACAGGAGACATTATTAAAAGAAAGAAATATCAATTACACACGTCTTCCTTTGTAACTGGTCTAGTCTTGAGGTCAAGTGAGTTTGTGATATGACCCTGCTACTGGCAGTGTATTGTTTGTTATCCTTCAATAATTGCTATTCTCAACTTCTCAAAAAACCAAAGACATGTTATGTCTATGCTTTGGAGAAACCACTGAACTAATTTCCCTCAAATTTTGCCCATAGCATTCATGTATAAGGACCTTTGAAGTTGCCATTAATATATGGCCACTTACTTTACACAACTTCTCATATACCACACAACAGAATTCAACCAAAATTTGACAGTATTCTGGCATAAAAGCTTTCAAATTTGTACAAACAGTGCCCATCCACTTTCCAGTGTGTCGGGCATTAAAAAATTGATTTATTTCAAACTTGACCAAAAGTGACTAAAAGCATTGCTGCAATGAAGACCTTTACAATTCATAGAAATGATGGTGATCCACCATTAAATATGGCTTCTGTTACTAAGAGTTGGGGAAGAAGGAAAAAAAAAAGTTAACGCTTTATTCTTAGAAATTGTACAACCGAATTGGACGAAATGAATGCATTGTCATTACGACCTTTCATTTTTATCCATGGTGGGGGTGAAGGTTTACAAATTACGATCCATTGTTAATTAGGGCTGCCATTCGACACCTTTTGTTTTCAAAAGCTGCTCAACAATATTTGATCAAAATTAGAAAGCATTCCAGCTTGGAACCCTTTCAATTTCGCTCTTATGATGCTGATTAGCTGTTTGATATGGCCACCATGATGTGTAAACAACCCCCTCTGACAACAAGCTGTTCTATATATACCAGTACTCAATATTATTTAAATACTGAGAAGATGCTAACGATCAAGATATTGTACCTCACTTGCCATTTATATTGTTGACATTGTGCCATGTATGTTGGCTGAATCCAGTGTAAAATGAGGAACTGACCATTCAAGTTGGGGGCCTAGGATTTCCGTTTACTGGATTTTTTATATTTTTTTGTTACCTCGATACCAAAAAAAATTCCAACTAATATAATGAATACAATATGTTCATTTTTTGTATAAATCATAGCAAGAATATTTTTTGTTCAAGCTCTTTAAGGGCTGAAAATTTGCGTTTAAAAAAGATCCCACCCACCCACCATATAAACAAATAAAATAAAGTCAATAGTTGGTCCACAAGATATAAAACATCAACAAGTACTCACACAGGGGAAAACTACCATGCTACAACACAAGATATAAAACATCAACAAGTACTCACACAGGGGAAAACTACCACGCTACAACACAAGATATAAAACATCAACAAGTACTCACACAGGGGAAAACTAGCATGCTACAACACAAGCCAACATTCAGAGTTGGTTGGTACTTCAGATTAATTAATTAGGCCAGTGGTCTTTAATTAGAACTACTTTAAAATTTTAGTTTTCAGGGAACCAAGAATGAAAGTAGAATATTTTTTTGTGTATGCAGACTTTTATCTCTTGTAGATACATTAAAATGTTTTAATATTTCTTGTTTGAACTTAAAAAATAAAATAAAATTGCAATGGAAAAAAAAAGACAAAGGGCACTGAACAGAAAAGAAAAGGTAATAACTTTGTGCACTTCACCTGAAATCAAGTTTCAAACGATAAATAGGAATGAGCACAAGTAAAATAAGTCTTTTCTAAAACTGAATCATACACGGAATCTTTCATGAACATAAACGTTGAAGTTATTTTGTATTGAAAAACTGAAGTGAACTTGAAACTATGAACCACTTCCGAGGTTATTGCATTGTTTTTTAATTGGTTCCTGACATTTTCGGAAAACCACTCCTTGATTTTATCAGACAGGACTGCAGCACGTTAGAAGAGGGGGCTCAACACGAAAATACAGCTTCTTTTGATGTAGCAAGTACAATACCCATTGGGAGGTTCTGAGGTCTACAAAAAGGGTGACTTCATGTGTGTGTGTGTTCGTGTTCCAACACGTCTGTTGTATAAACTTTAATTCTTGCTTCATTTTCTCTAACAAGGATTTCCTAGGATGGCTCCTCCGCATGTCCTCTGTATGGACTTGGGAAGTTTACACTCTTTAAAAGCCAACTTGCTACAGAAATATATTCAACATTTAGCTTGCCTAGGCAACATCCAAACTATTTTACATCTTGTATACCTATATTTTATATCCATACTCTTTCCTGCTATCTAATCTATTTGAATGAGAGAGAGAGAGAGAAGATGACAGTGGTTTCATCGCTCCCAGTACATGCTTGGCATTTCTTTCACATGCACATCTCAAGTTTAATGTGATAGGTGGCCTATATAAAAAGCAGTTGTATCAAAAGGGCTGTGAATGGGCAAATTCTGAAGCACATCTGTCAGGCATGATTAGAATTTTTCAGTCATAGAATGATTCAAGTGTTTCTGAATGGAAACATACTTTTGACATAATGCAAATATAGGTTTTGATGAAAGGCTTGTGAATGGTTTTACACACGTCTTCCTTTGTAATTGACTTAAGGGGATGCATGCAACAGAATTTTTTATAGGGGTATGCAACCTGATTTCCAACACAAAACCTATTCCTGGCCAGTTTATTTCACCATAATATATGTCCCCCAGGCTTGTGCCTAGGTTTATGTGGGGGGATGCATTTTTGGACTTTTGTCCCATTGCATTTAACAAACAAAGTGAATTTATCAAATTCTGATGGACACAGGCACCTAATGGTGGACAAACGTTCTCTGGGATCGATCTTGGCACAACATTGCCGACCATTACTCTCACCATCCGAGTCAAGAAAAGGGACTTGTCAAAGGGGAGCACCGACTTCATAGGTTAATATGTCCTTATCATGGATCGTGTGGGTGCACAAATATATTCTGTAAGTTAGAGGACCACCACTACCACCATCCAACTCAACTGTTGATGATGATGCTGTAGCTAGTAGGTGTTTTTTTTGGGGGGGGTCTTCATAGGTTTGAAGGTACAAGCTTTCGGGTAACTTGTTGAAACCAATCATTCAGATGAAAAGGATGAGCCTTGTATCTATTTATTTGATGGTACTTCATAGGTTTGAAGGTACAAGCTTTCGGGTAACTTGTTGAAACCAATCATTCAGATGAAAAGGATGAGCCTTGTATCTATTTATTTGATGGTACTTCATAGGTTTGAAGGTACAAGCTTTCGGGTAACTTGTTGAAACCAATCATTCAGATGAAAAGGATGAGCCTTGTATCTATTTATTTGATGGTACTTCATAGGTTTGAAGGTACAAGCTTTCGGGTAACTTGTTGAAACCAATCATTCAGATGAAAAGGATGAGCCTTGTATCTATTTATTTGATGGTAAAGATGGAATCAGGACTGACATCAATATATATTTAACATATTTTTATTATATTATCAGCAAAGATAGCGCTAAAGATCTAACAAATATATTAAATTTTTTTAAAAATTACGCACAATTTATAGTAGACGAAAAATTATTGTTTACGACATGAACAAGAGTCTCAAAAATTAATTTTTTTATGTGTATCAGTTTATGTTAAGTAAAATTGCATGAGATCCATTAGAGTTCTTAATGTGTCAAGAGTAATGCTAGAAAACCATTTTTGAGGTAACTAAACACATCAGATTTCATCAAATAATATACCCTTTTCCTCTCTACCCATTTTTAACAAGTTTCTGAGACAACTAGGAAACTCCTTATAGAAATTGAAAAATTTATGAAGGTAAAATTTTTTATTAAACCTTTCATTCTTTGAACATTATAAAGCATGCCAGAAATTTAGAGATGGGGTAAAACCTGGCATCAAAATCTGCACAAAATCTATGCATGAAATACAATCCCATTCAAATTAATTTTGAAATACAACAGCCTTTTTTTTAAAGGTGCATTTATGTCAAAATTAATTAAAGTTGTCTTCATCTCTAAAATCAAAATACAATTAAATCTGAAAGGAATTGTATTAGCAAAGGACCAGAGACAGTTTAGACTCGTTAGTTGTGCCAGTTAGTTGTGTTGTTCAGATTTTGCTCCATCTTTTTTACATACTGAATTAGGTGAAATTGTACAGATAGAAACTAGAGTTCACTAGTGAACTAAACTTGTTAGTAAGCAGAAGCTCACAAGATAACCTTCACTTCAGTGACACCAATCAGTATCTTTGAGTGGCAAACTAACCATAGAATGTAGGTCACAACAACCCAGTTTTGATATGTAACATAGCTAATTTCCCATATGCACCCAACATGTACTTTTGGTGGTAACATATTAAAAGGTGTTAGAATTTGAACACCGACATCATTTTAATGTAGCGTTCAAAATCTCAGAATAAAGGTTATAGTGACCCCATTTTAATGTGAAATGTTTTCATTCTAAGAAGCATTCTTAGTGTAATTGTTAAGGCAAAGGTGTTATAATTTGAGCACAGACATCATATTTAAGTAGTGATATGAATCCTGGAAATGTGTGAAATGCTTTAATTCTAAGATGCATTCTTTATATACTTTTATAGTAATAGGCAAAGAGATCTTGGAATTACAGGCAAGAAATAATTGTCACCACTCTGTACTAAATAGTAGGTAACAGTGACCCACATCCTTCCCATCCCAAGATACACCAAATGGGTACATTTAAAATCAATAGATGTAGTGGTCTAAAGTATGCAGTTTTAACAGGGACAGAAACATTTTTTATAACAAATGTGAAACGAATCCTGAACATTACATTATAGTGACCCAATGTTCTTTGAAACATGCCCATGCTAAGTTGCAATGTCAGTATAAGTTTGGTTACAATAGGTTAAGTGTTGGCAATATAGCATGGATACAACATTTAAGCAATTGGTAATAAATTCTGTAAAGTAAGGTACAGTGATCAGTTTTTGTGTGTAACATATGTTCATCCCAAGATGCAAACATAGTGCAAGTTCTTTGTAAATATGTTTTAATATATAAGAGTTATTTGCTCAGACAGGAAGGATGAACAAATTCAATATAACCTGGAAATTAGGTCATGTCAATCTAGCTCTGGTTAGCAACACACATCCACTGCAAGATGCGAGTTTAGTAAAAGCTTGGTGGTAATAAGTGAAAAGGTAGTGTAATTAGAACCCACACACAAGTGTTTTGGTTCTCAATAAATCCTGGAAAGTAGGTCACAGTGATCCAGTTTTGGTGCACAACACAGGCTCATCCCAAGAACACCCATAGTGCAAGTATAATGTTAACAAGTGAAGTATTATAGGAGCTGAAGCATGCACAAGACAGACAGATAGATGGACACACACCGATGGACAAAGTAAATTCCATATACCGCCCACTTATTGACATGAAAGTATAAAACGGAAAGATTTTGAATAGTATTGATGAATAATGGCTATTTTTCAAGGGTTGTCTTCTTTTCAACAAAATGAAGTGAACTGTACAAGAGTTAATGAAACATACTCACATTAAACTAAAAATATAATAGTTTGCAGGTTAAGTTAGGTTGAGAGATTTTTCTCCTGGATGCCTTATACTTCGAGACTGGTCATTTAATTTTCAAAGGGGGAGTGGGTGGGGCCTGGGATTTTTTTCCAAAACAACTTTCTGCCCACAATTAGTTTGAAAATTAATTTATTTCACAAAGAGGTATATGAGGAGTTCTACCAAAGTTTGTGTCATATTGAACTTATGGAAAGTTATTTTAAAAGACAAATCTTCAGAAAAGCAGCATGTCTGCATGCCCTTCGTTTCTATGCATTATTAACCCCATACTGCTATAGTCGCATGCACAGAAAGTTGATGAAAATGTCACAACAAAGGCAGCTAAGATACACATACTCAAAACACACCATATTTCACATCAGTATCACATGGGTTGATGGTAAAACTTGTAGAATAACCACCTCAAAGTCAACAACTTTGATCTTGAAGGTGGCACCAAAACAATGAGATGTGCTTCAAGTAACAAGAGTAGCACACAGCATATTTTTATATGCCCATCTTGTGCCTTTTTCCCTAGCAATGACCTTGACCTTTGATCTAGAAATCTGCCAGCTGCATGAAAAGGTGTGAGCTGGGTAAAATTCCATCAAAATAATCAAAGTAGCTAGAAACCTGCCAGCTGCATGAAAAGGTGTGAGCTGGGTCAAATTTCATAAAAATATCTGAAGTGGTTAAAAAGTGACAGCCTGGATAAGGAAACAGGCCACTGACTTCACTTGTTTTTGGCCTTAACCCTGGGGGCAGAGAGCATGACTATGACTACACAAAACACTGTCGAGTCCAGATGTATAACAGGCTACAGTGTCATTAAAATATCTTCATTGGTTTAAATGTTCAACCTGTACATGGATAAAGGTCACCGATTTTACCATCCAGTCATTATATATACAGTGAAACCCCGCTATAACGCGATATTTGGGGTCCATAAAATGCGATCGCGGAAAAAGCGGGGTCGCGTTATTGCGGGGTTTGACTATATTTTACTTTATTCATAGAACAACGTATACACGTATAATGTATAGCATGAATAGGGTATCAACACTGTTTACTATCTGATATCGATCCGTCTTTGTTTTCCCACATGACAACCCTTTGATTGAGCCACTAGTTTGATACTTGTTCAGTGCCAAGTAACAGAGTGGTTATTTGAACTCCCTGTGATCTTACCGCCCAAGCTCAGTCTCTACATAAGTACGCACATATGACAATCTTTGATCTTGCCGCCCAAGCTCAGTCTCTACATAAGCACCCACATATGACAATCTTTGATCAACCACCGCATTGTCTGGTGCTTGGTTGTGTATGCAGTTAAAGAAGAAAAACATGTTGGCTATTGTTTGAGCAATGATTGTATACAGAATGAATTGAAGACAAACACAAAGAAGACTTACTGGCTTTACTCATGGATCAGTAATAAGTAACATTTCCGATAATGTTTATTTTGGCATAACACTTAAAGAAATTGGTGAAATTGTTAAATTTCAGAAGCCACGCCACAATTGAATTCATATGTGATCTCTTCCCCAAAATGATAATAAACTTTTTATACACTATTTCTCGTACTTAAAAAAAAATTTTTTTTTGCGTGTACGAGAAAAATACATGAACATGTATATAAAATTTCATGAACCATGCCACATATGTATTATACTCGAATTCATACGTGATCTCTTCCCCAAAATAATACTTTAATATACACATTTTATACACTATTTCTCATACTTTGAAAAAAAAATTAAAATGTGCAAATGAATATATGAAATTTTGGGAGCCACGCCACGATCGCGTTATATCTGAATTCGCGTCATAGCGGGGTTTCACTGTACATGGGCAGAGTTTCATAAAAATCTCTCCATAATTTTAAATGACACAAGAGTTACATGTCACCAGAAGTGGCCATGCCTTGACCTTGACCTTGAGAAATTATATTGAACCTGGTATGCAACACACTCTCTACATCAGTAAACATACAATCTTCCAAATATCTCAAACAGCTTCAGAGCTATAGCCTGGATACAAAAATGGAGTACCTTGACCTTAAAGATAGAACCATGCAAGTGGTATAAGAAACACTGTCAGGTCATAATGGATACGAGTATATACAGTTTCATCTCTCTAAATATGGGTTTTTATTTCAAGACTTGGCAAAGAAATATGTATATTAGCATATGACCATAACCTTGAGGCTAAAATCATGAAAGTCACATAAAAGTCAAGATGGCTTTGAAGTTACTGCCACGCCATTACAGGTAAGTAACCTTGAGATAACAGTGAGCTTAACTTTGCATATATATATAGTTGTAGGTTGGGAATCTTAACAGCTTCCAAGTTACGAGCCAGGGTCAAGTTCCCAACCCCAGGGGTACAATCCAGGCTCTGTGCTGGAAGTATGTCCAATTTTTTCTCCTCATGCCCTTCAAACCTATATATATATAGTTATAGGCTGAAAATCTCAACAGTTTCCAAGTTATGAACCAGGACCAAGTACCCTTCCCCAGGGTTGTACTTGAAATATGTCTCATTTTGTCTCATGTTCTTCAACCAATATATGGTTAGAAGGTGGGGATCTCATTCCAAGCTATGATCCAGGGGCAAGTGCACTACCCAAGGGGCATGACCCAAGGTCTATACTGGATACACCAGTATGTCTGTTTCCGTCATGTGTTCTTCAAACCTATATATGGTTAGAATATGGGGATCTCAACAGCATCCCCACAGGGTCCAGTCTTGGGGTAAGACCGGAGATTGTAACCAAAAAGCCTGTTATGTATGTTATAGCCCTGACCTTGAAGATGATACAAAACAACTTTCAGATCTCCACTCACAACACTTAAAATATTGAGATTTGATTTTCTTTTTTAAATCCCAGCGCCTGGTCCCACCTCCAATCATATCACAAAGTTTCAAGTCTGTATCTTCAATGGTGTAGGAGATACACTAAATTACTAATGATGGGACAGACAGACAGATTGGCAGGAAGACATAATTGCCACTTTTATAAAAAAAATGCACAGGGACAAAAGTTATTGTGAATTTTGTGGGACTTGTTGAAAGATTATGACTGTCAAATGATAATTATGACACTATTTCAAATACAAGCAATACTTAGACTGTTTGACAAAGTACACCGTCCATGAAACAGCTTGTTCATGACATGAGAAACACGTAACAAATTTAAATATATCTAAACTTAAAGATATAACTAATAACAACACATATTTATTATATTTACAAGACTTTAATTATAATTTTCAATATTAATTATACTTCAGTCACACTATAAACAACAGAAACTCTAGCTAACACATTATTTTTCATCTACCCTATTCATATGATATTCCAATTGTCTCATAACATATAAAATGCTATTTTGTATTTAACTGTCATGATTGTAGATAGGAATGGTTACAAGGTAAATACAAGTAGTGAATGGGAAAAGAAAAGCACAAATAACCACCAATGCACACTGCAGGTGAATATTATTATTATTATTACCTCAAGTTTTACAAACAGACAAATGAAGCTTTGAAAGTTTGGGCATTTTATGTGAAGCTGTCAATAGGTGATTCCATGGTATTTGGAACAGCCGAGTTCCTCAGAATACTAGGTATTCAAAGTCTACTAAAGTTTGGAAGAAGTAAATTTGATTTCGTCCCTTCAGATAATAATTTTAAAAGATACTGAAATTATCTATATTATGATACTGGACAACAACACTGTTTTACATGCAAACGTTCATTCAAAGCATCATTGTACTCTTTCCAAGAACATAAATTTAAATGTCAACATAGACTAAACCCATTTATTAGATGCACTGTAGGTAAAGTACAGATCACAGAATCCTTCACCAACACACTTACACTTCTATCAATGTAAACAAAGTTCACAATGAGTCTAAACTGACAAAAGGGTTTTGGATTCTAATATATCGCTGCCAGGCATCTGCTATCTTGGCTTGATTAGTTCTGTTAAATAGGGTTCTAATAGTTTTTTTTATCTGATGTGATACCTGAATTTTTTTATTTTTTTTTTAAAAATGAATATGGAATATAAAGTAAAACAAATTTATCAAGTATAATGCCACTAAATGCATCTAGAGCACATACAATGTACAAAGAACAAATGGTGAGTACAGCACCTGAATCGTGGTTTAAATGTAAGAGTTTTTACATTCCAATCATTTTATAATAATAATAATAATGATGATGATGATTACATCATCTTCTGCTGCTGCAGCTGTAAGAATGATCTTTCTTATTTACAGAAAAATAAATACTTGTACAATGCATGTCCTAAGCATTTTAATATTTTTTGGTTAATTTATGTACTGAAAATGTTGGAACAAGCTATCTTTTCTTTTCGGTTTAAATTACTGGTATTCTAAATTATTATCAAATGCCTTAAACAATACAGCACAGTGACTTTTTATGATGGCACATCTCTCTCACACACACACACACACACAAATTATTGGTACAAAATAAAATTGTCAAGAATTAATTCTCTGACATTAAAATATTAGAATTTTTGTATTTTTTTTTAATAGTGGAGCTAGAAAAGAGAGTGACAGGAAACTTATTTACTTGCATTCTGAAATAAACAATATTTAATGACATTAGAAGCAATTCCAGTAATGACAACTTTATAAATCATACTGAATGCATATCCATTCCTCCACTAGTAATGTATGTCAAAATATAATTTCGATTTAAAGTTGCTGCAAACATCAATAGGAAATAATGTTATCAACTATCATAGTCAAACAATTGTTTTGAGATGCCCCTCTTTCTCTCATGTCAACTTACTTTAAACCATTTTCCATAGATTGGAAGCATTTAGTTCCATTTGTATCTGTTGTACTGTCTGCTATTTCTTCTAATTCTGTCTTCTTTTTCCACCCGATCCCATCTGTACAGCCAGTTTTTCCACCCGATCCCATCTGTACAACAGTTTTTCCACCCGATCCCATCTGTACAACAGTTTTTCCACCCGATCCCATCTATACAGCAGTTTTTTCACCAGATCCCATCTGTACAGCCAGTTTTTCCACTAGACACGTTTATTCTTCTGGGATGTGGTTCTTCATCACACTCATGTTTATATGGAGTCATCATCTTCTGCAATAACAGTTGCAGTTTTTTATATGTATACAGAATCCCTGTGTGCTATTGATATAACTAAAAAATTACATTGACACTTTTCAAATCTGAAAGCTGGACTTTGATTATCTATGTAAGGACAAATGTTTTACATGTACTTTATGTGTCAGAAAGTTGTGTTTTACAAGAACAAAACTTTTTTTTAGAGTTTTCTAGAGTTGTATTTTTTTCTCTTCACAAAATAGAGTTGTGCTCCTTTAATACTTTAAGACTACTTTAAACTCACCATGATGTCAAGACTACTTTAAACTCACCATAATGTTAAGACTACTTTAAACTCACCATGATGTTAAGACTACTTTAAACTCACCATGATGTCAAGACTACTTTAAACTCACCATAATGTTAAGACTACTTTAAACTCACCATGATGTTAAGACTACTTTAAACTCACCATGATGTCAAGACTACTTTAAACTCACCATGATGTCAAGACTACTTTAAACTCACCATAATGTTAAGACTACTTTAAACTCACCATGATGTTAAGACTACTTTAAACTCACCATGATGTCAAGACTACTTTAAACTCACCATAATGTTAAGACTACTTTAAACTCACCATGATGTTAAGACTACTTTAAACTCACCATGTTAAGACTACTTTAAACTCACCATGATGTTAAGACTACTTTAAACTCACCATGATGTTAAGACTACTTTAAACTCACCATGATGACAAGACTACTTTAAACTCACCATGATATTAAGACTACTTTAAACTCACCATGATATTAAGACTACTTTAAACTCACCATAATGTTAAGACTACTTTAAACTCACCATGATGTTAAGACTACTTTAAACTCACCATAATGTTAAGACTACTTTAAACTCACCATAATGTTAAGACTACTTTAAACTCACCATGATGACAAGACTACTTTAAACTCACCATAATGTTAAGACTACTTTAAACTCACCATAATGTTAAGACTACTTTAAACTCACCATGATGTTAAGACTACTTTAAACTCACCATGATGTTAAGACTACTTTAAACTCACCATGATGTTAAGACTACTTTAAACTCACCATGATATTAAGACTACTTTAAACTCACCATGATGTTAAGACTACTTTAAACTCACCATAATGTTAAGACTACTTTAAACTCGCCATGATGACAAGACTACTTTAAACTCACCATAATGTTAAGACTACTTTAAACTCACCATAATGTTAAGACTACTTTAAACTCACCATGAAGACACAAGTTTTAAATTATTAACTCTTGAAATTTCAAAAACAGTTTGGTGTGGACATGTCTAATCTGAAGATTTTTTTTTCTTTCCTTAAAAATGCACAAAGATTTAAATGTGTAGAATGCAGTTGGGGTGGGGGAATGTTAATGTTTCTGATGCCCAAGATAATGCTGACAATTTGAAAACTGTTGCCAAAGTTTGTGACAGTAATCCTAAATCCTGTAATCCTAAATCCTGTAATAGCTGACAGTAATCCTAAATCCTGTAATAGCTGACAGGTTTATTTTTCTTCAACATGCAACAAGACTGTAATATGCAAGTTGAATGTTATTTGTTATGTTTATGATTTCTTCATGATACTATCATGATGATATTTGAATAAATTGGTCCACGTTATTAACACTTTGTTAATTTTGCTGCCTTAAAGGGATGCCACAGATCTAGTGATACATACTGTTTTACATTTTTTCTAAATCTAAGAAGAGTTTGATCTGCAGATTAAATAGGCAGATTTTGTTTCATGTGTTTTTGCTACTAATTAGGACTTTAATACAGGTTGTCAACTTGTTACAGCGGAGTGGTGGAGGCCAAATTAGTAATAGGTTTTCTTTATTTTCATCTAATAGCAACAAAACTTTAATCTGAAGTTTTTTTTACACTTTCTTCTTCAGTTAATAAAGACAAATGCTGACTTTGTTTTGTTTCCTTAGTACATGCTAAAAACTTGTCAAAACCCACTTGCATTTCTGCTACAATTTATGCATGTAATACTATGGTGATACATATCATATCAAAGGCAATTATCATGATATGTATAGTGAGGCAACATGCTACAATTTATGCATGCAATACTATGGTGATACATATCATATCAAAGGCAATTATCATGATATGTATAGTGAGGCAACATGCTACAATTTATGCATGCAATACTATGGTGATACATATCATATCAAAGGCAATTGTCATGATATGTATAGTGAGGCAACATGCTACAATTTATGCATGCAATACTATGGTGATACATATCATATCAAAGGCAATTGTCATGATATGTATAGTGAGGCAACATGCTACAATTTATGCATGCAATACTATGGTGATACATATCATATCAAAGGCAATTATCATGATATGTATAGTGAGGCAACATGCTACAATTTATGCATGCAATACTATGGTGATACATATCATATCAAAGGCAATTATCATGATATGTATAGTGAGGCAATTGTCATGATATGTATAGTGAGGCAATTATCATGATATGTATAGTGAGGCAATTATCATGATATGTATAGTGAGGCAACATGCTCTGCTGTTATTATTAGTATATGCTTAATAATTGACAGAGATTTTACATCAGTAAACATCATTGTCGTCTCACATTTTTATGGCACCCACATAAAGAGTTTGACCATAAATATTCAGCTGCTGCACTACCAGGGTTAATATCCAAAGTAAGAAACATAAAATTGATACAGAAATAAATGTTATTCATGAGTTACCAGTTCTCACAGATTTTGTGGTTGCTAAAAACTGAACTAAATTCATCTGTGAAGACAATATGACCCTCTTTCTCCATCATAAAAATAACCACTTAATTCTATGAACATGTCATTTTTGGCAATAAAAGGAAAATAAAGAAATATCCACAGTAAATGAACAAGGAAATCAAGAGGATCTGACAAATACATGTAACAGGGAAAGGTGTTATTTGAGATTTTATGGCAAAGCAATACATGAACATTATTTAGGACCAAGACAATTGGAGTAAAGTTCCTTGCCAAGGGACATACCATGGTAGCCGATGTGGGTTGATCCAATATTAGAATTGAAAACATGCACCCTTTCCGACTCACCAGAGAGACTCCATGGCACCTCTGAACAGGGAAGTCATGTCACAAGTTGTCACAGGACTGGTGAAAAATCTTTTAATTCTGGCAAATTAATAATATGGACAACTGGGACGGAATTTGATTCCAAAATGACAGTAACTTGGTCTAAGGTATGATCTCGTGCTATTACTATTTGATCTTATTGTAAATATATGGTAATGGTAATCACACATACGTATGGTATTGTAAATATATGGTAATGGTAATCACACATACGTATAGTATTGTAAATATATGGTAATGGTAATCACACATACGTATGGTATTGTAAATATATGGTAATGGTAATCACACATACGTATAGTATTGTAAATATATGGTAATGGTAATCACACATACGTATAGTATTGTAAATATATGGTAATGGTAATCACACATACGTATGGTATTGTAAATATATGGTAATGGTAATCACACATACGTATGGTATTGTAAATATATGGTAATGGTAATCACACATACGTATGTGTAGAGCAAACTGAGACGGCTTACTATCAAGCACATGACCAAACTATAAAGAAAGTGAAGGAATCTGTTTAAGTGTTGTTTGACGAACAAAGTGACTATGACAGAAAATGAGCGGAAGCTACATAAATATATGCAAACACAATATACCAGCTGCAGTTGTCAAAGATGGAAAAAAATCTCAACTTGCCAAAAGGCACAGATATTACCAAAACTGACAAATTACGTTTCTTATTACATTTTTGTTTCTTTTTTTAAATTTTATATAGACAAATGTGAAAACGCAGTTACCTACCCTGTCCGCTACAACATGCCAATGCATACTTAGAATTTCCAGCAGGTACATAGGACGAGCAATGGACCAACGTATTAAAACTGAAGAAGAAATTTAGAGTTTAACAATCAAAGAGCTGAAAAGTTACCTTCGTTGGCATGGACAGTTATTAACAGGTAACAAAAAGCAATTGATCAATTGGGCTAAAGGCGTGATTAAGTCGAAATTGAAAGACTCAGAGAAGTTAGATGGAGAAGACAGATGTGAACAGGAGAGAAGACGATGTGATAAAATGACAACGCTACTAGGGGAAACTATTCCTAAGCTAGAGTCGCTCAAAAATTGGACAAGTGACGTTTCAAGTATTCCAGGGTTTACTGACAGTGACATTTACAATTATCTGGTGGTTAATATGAAATGCAAACATCAGGTGAGATCAAAAGTCTGTCTGGAAGACAGACATGTGCACTCGTTGGAGTATAACAATATTTCTGAGGAATGCAGCCAATGTATGGTCAGATGCAAAGTGATTCCATCCATCCCCACAACAAATGAGACAAAATCCCAACCACGATGTATAGGTTTGTTTGTCAAAGGTTACTGGGAAGGTACACTCAGCCAACTGTAATTGTACAGCAGGGTATGTGATTTTTCTACCTTTTTAAAATTCAAATTGGTGCATTAAGATCTAAATGTTTCATTTCGTTTTTTAAAAATATTTTTAATGATCAAGCAACACTTCACACCCAACTCAGATATTGCAGATACAACAGCATGCCATCTCCATATTCTGGAAGGCTGCAAGTTAATGTCAATTACCAAATGACAATGAAGGAAAAACTAGAAGCTAATTTTAACATAAGGTGTGTGTGTGTGTGGGGGGGGGGTATTCAGTTTGCCTGGAATGTGTTGTTAGTTACAAATGTATTTTTTTTGTGTGGACTGAACAGTCAGCACTCGGCTTTTTTAAAGATTCATTCCCTTTCTATTGTGCATGGTATTTAGTTTCATCGACATAATTCAATAAAATCACGACATCCATAGTTTATATCAAAGTCAGTATCAGCATATAGAGTTTAAACAAGATACATTTATCATGTTACGGGAAAAAATCATGTAACTTGTATATATGCAGTTGTTTGACAATTACAATATATTCTATTATATTTTTAAAAAAAAATTATTTTCAATTTCAACTTTTGCAGTGAAGGAGAGGCATGTAACCACATTGGTGCACTTCTGTATGCCCTTTAAGAAATTACACAGAAGAAAAAGGATGGCACAATTTCAACTACATCCGGGCCATGCAAATGGAATGAGCCTAGAAAAAGAAAGGTGAGGCCCAAGAAAGTGGAAGATTTGAAATTTAAAAGGCATATTTTACAAGCACAGGAGAATGACATGAACATTTCTAACATTGAGGAAAATGCCTGCATCATAACAAAATCTGAAAATGCAGCTTTCACACCAACAGTTGACGAGAACCGCTTCAGACACAAACTTCTGGCTGCAAACTCAAAAGCTGGTTGGCTACAATTTTTCCCTAACAAATCAAAACCCGAAATACCCAAATTACTGAATGTCAAATATAACTATTATAATAAAAGTAATCTTCAGAGTGACAAGTGCCAACACCATTTCCAAAATTACACTCCAAAGTCTTGCTGTGTCTAAGGATGATACCATACAGATTGAGAGAAATACACGAGGACAAAACTGGAACGAGTTGTGGCAGGAGGCAAGAACAGGGAGAATTGCAAGCTCCCATTTTGGCCAGATCTGCAGGAGAAGGGATGAGCAAGTTTAAGAACCTAATAATTTAATTAGGTCTCCGTTTTACCAGGGAGACTTTGTTAATAAACATCTGAAATGGGGGCGTGGTCATGAGCCTGCTGCAAGAAGAAGCTATATTAGTCACACGCCTAAGGTACACCAAGGTTTCAATACATCTGAATGTGGCCTTGTTGTTCGTATAAATTATCCCCACCTTAATGCAAGTCCTGATGGACTTGTGTCATGCATTGGTTGTAGTCAAAGTCTGCTGGATGTAAAGTGTCCCTCATCTGATCAGTGGAGAATGAACTCCCCTACTGAGTGTGCTAACGACAATAAAATCTTTTGGGAGTTGGATGAGAGCAACAGTGTAGTTCTGAAAAGCATTCACAAATATTGTTAACAAATTCAAGGACAGATTGCCATTAGTAACAGAAAGTATCGTGATTTTGTAGTCTTTACTCTAAAGGGAATCAATATACAAAGAATAGTTTTTGGTGACGTATTGTGGAGTAGCATGGTCCATAAACTAAATAATTTCTATATTAAGGCTGTCCTTCCAGAGCTATATTCACGAAGAGTGCAAATAGGTTTGCTCCTGTATTAGTGTTTTATAAAACCGTAACTGCTTGTATTAGTGTATATGTGAAACTGTCAACGCCTGTGATGTTACATACATGTAAGTACACATATGTTCACAGGCATGTGTTGGAATAATGTTATTAGTTATCTATTATAGTTATATAATATTATTATTATTATTATTATTATTATTATTATCTTAGATTCACACGTTTTTCATAGAATGGTTCATTTCTTAATTGGATGGTGTTTCTTGTATCAGGTGTATATGAGTGGATTAGCAGCCTTCTATGTCACTGAATGTTTAAGTGATAAGGGGAACTAGTTATATAGGTGATAACCTTTTATTTAATCAAAGAAGTCAGTAAATTCTGCAACTCATTTATAACATTACTTGTATTAGATAAAACATGTTAACTTATGTTTATCATCCAATTTATTTTTCTTTCATTTATTATGTCATTCATTCAAGGATATCAAACGCGGACTTATTATGTCATTGACAAGCTTAAGTATAACAGGAACAGCTACGTTAATTTCTGAGGTATCCACATGGTGCTTGGGTAATATTTTTCAGTTTCATAGCTAAAGTAACAGGTTAGGTGTATATTAGATGATTAGACTTGTGATTTAAATGGAAATAAAATTGAACTGTCATGTTTTCAGGATATATATGAATAAAAATATACATTGTGGACTCGGATGTCTATATTGGTGACGTCAATGGGCTAATTATGCCAGACACAGTCTCTAAAGAGTTTGCTGCGAATGACGATTTGTTTGCAGAGGTTTAAAGTTTCCTGTTGGAGCAGCAAGAAGCGTGGCCCAAATGTGGATGAAAAGCTGGCTGAAGTTGTCAATAAAGGCCTGGGTTCTGTGTTAACTCCTGACAAGGGTAAACCTTTACAGGAGAAGTATCTCAGACCAGGAAATTGTGACAATTTAAAGGTGCCCAGAGTGAATACTGAGGTCAGGAATGCAATGTCCAAATAGGCAAAGAGTGCAGATATTTCATTGCAAAAGCTGCAAATTCAGTTGGGGCAAATGTTGGTCCAAACTTTAAGGACTATTGAACTATTTTGAAAAGCCTAGGAACAACCTATGGATTCAGTCTGGGATTTTGTCATGGACATTTTCAAATTGTCATCCTTTTTGTTCAGTGACTTCAGCTTCAACTGGCTTTTTGGTGACAACCTAAATGGGCAGATCACGAAGCTTAACGAATCTCAGAAAGATGGAATTCAGCTGCTTGGAAAGAAACAACAGGTTGCAGCTAAATGAAAAGTGGGCTCAATGTTAAAAAGCAGTGTGCCTTTTTTGAGAAAGACCGTATTCATAAGGAAATTCCATTTAAACAGGACGAGGAAGAGAGGGTCAAGAGGGGGTAGGAAAAAAGAAATCAGTATCAGATCAGCAAACCCTGTAAATCTCATAAATATAAAAACTACTACTGATGAAAGGATCAAGAATACTAAATAAAAAATGTCCATACTACTAAACACACAATCAGTCAAATCGAAAGATCTTAGTATCAGACAATGTATTGACGAATATAAAGCAGATCTAACCATTGTAACGGAGACATGGTTAACTGATGACGACTCCCTTTGGGTGATGAGTAGTGAACTTAACACCAATGGTCTATGTATGGAGACTGTAAACAGGCAAAAACAAAAAGGAGGAGGTCTGGCCATAATTTACCAACGTAATATTAAAGTTAAAAAGGTCGATAGCGGTAGTAAAATATCGTTTGAATATGCATTATGGAAAATTACTTTGAAGGGTATAACATCTTAACTATCTATCTATGATGATTTTACTCAGTTTCTAACGGAGCTACTTGTCAATTACAGAAACATAATCATCATGGGAGACATGAATATTCATATCAACGATGATCAGGACGCAAATGCTCAAATATTCCTTGATATTACTGATGCATTAGGCCTAGTTCAACATGTTTCAGAACCAACGCATAAAGCCGGGAACATATTAGATCATGTATACACAGAAGCGGGAGGATCTATTGAAGTTGTTAAGTGCGTAAATAAAGACTTCATCTCTGATCACTGCATAGTACAATGTATTTTCAAAATTCCAAAACAGAACATTCAAAGAAAAACTGTGACCTACAGGAAATATTCAAGTATTGATCGTGTACAGCTATGCATTGACATATATTTCGATCCTACTGAACTGAATGATGTTGACAAGCTAGTAGGGCAATTTGAACAAAATGTAAGGCCTGCTATAAATAAACAGGCACCTGAAAAAACAAAGACATTGACAATAAGACATCATAGTCCGTGGTTTACAGATAAAGTACATGAACAAAAACGTGTCGTACGTAAAAGGGAGAGAATATGGAAAAGATATAAAGAAGATTATCAATGGAAAGCACTTTGCGTAGAAAGAGCAAAATACAATCAGCTAATTAAAGCCACAAAGAAAGAAGTGTTCAGTGAAAAAATATGAGTGCAGAGGTAACACCAAACAATTATATAAACTGTTTAACAGTATTACAGAATTGAAAAAGGAAAACCCGATGCCAGATAGCCAAAGCAATACAAATTTAGCAGACATGTTTGCAGATTATTTTGTGAGTAAAATTTAAACTATTAGCGAATTGCTGCAAGAAACACCAAAATACATACCAACCGATAAGAATATTCAAACATTACATATTCTCAAAGCACTTTCACAAGATGATGTGGAAAGAATCATTATGTTAACGCCAACCAAGAGTTGCAAACTAGACTGCATGCCAACATATCAGCTGAAAGAGGTACTGCCAAATGTACTACATATAATTACAAAATAATTAATTTGTCAATTGAAAATGGGACTTTTGATAAAACCTGGAAAACTGCTAATATACGACCATTGATAAAAAAAAATCTGGACTGGACATGATTATGAATAACTACAGACCAGTGAGAAACTTGTCATTTCTCTCAAAAGTTCTTGAAAAGGCAGTACTAAATCCACTAATTGAACACTGTGACAACCATGAACTGATACCAGATTATCAATCTGCATACAGAGCACACTACAGTTGTGAAACTGCATTGGTTAAATTAATGAACGATCTATTGTGGGCAATGGAATATCAGAAAGTTACTGCACTAATGGCAATTGATCTTAGTGCAGCATTTGACACAGTAGATCACGATGTCATGCTGTTTATTCTTGAAGCAAATTTTGGCATTAAAGGGAACGTACTCAAATGGTTTCACAGCTACAGTAAAACCTGTCATGAGAGACCGCCCCTTCTGCCAGCAAAAAGTGGTCTCTCAAGACAGGTGGTCTCTCATAACAGGTTTGTACAAAAAGACCAGTTTCCAAGGTCGAAATTCAGCACTGTTTAAGAGGGAAAAATAAGCACAATCATGTACATTTATTGTATTCTTTGTTTATAGTTCTTGTTAAAATATTGCATGCATTAATCTGAAAATAATTTTAAATAGTAATAAAGATATACATCTATCATTAAACAGGAATCACATTTATATTTGAAGATCACACGTACATGTACTAGTATTAGCATATGAGTTCGTTTCTAATTGACTCCTTGTCTTTTATAACACCCTAAATTTGAGTTTTACCGACGTTTTAAGTGGCTGCTATGTTGCAAACGGTCTCCCATTTTTCACTTCTTTCAATCACATTAATTCTTTCCTCCAATGTTAGAATTTGTTTCTTTTTCATTGGAGGTTCTGCCATTGTTATTAAAGTGCTAGGTGTTAATGTTATAAGGGATCAATTGTAATAACGACTGTAGCGGTTTTGATCAAGCTTTGGGGAAATATGGAATACATATACAATGTACATGTATATGTACCAATGAATGAAATAAAAAGACACAATTAATTTATCCAGAAACAGAATAAATTTATTTAGAGACAAAAGTCAAAGACTTTATTCACCGACGATACAAAGGGATTAACTCTATAAACAGGGTGTAGCCAGCTGCACTAAGGTGAGCATATGACGGTTTGGTAATCTCTGTAACAGCAAAAACACCCCAACAAACAACACAAGCCTTTCACAATGACAATCGAATCCGGAAAACGATTCTCACCTACTGGTATTAAAGACAAAGACCTCATTCACCCCAGGCATTACTGATTAACTCCAAAGAGAAATGATGTATGCGACCGCTATATTGACTTTGGCACTACAATGGCAGTTAGTGACATGTACTTTAGTCTGGTTTACAGTCCAGAACAAAGGAAACTACATGCATGACCTGCAAAAGTTAGAAAACCGGTAGCCAGTCTAATTTGTTTTTATAATTTTTTTTTTGTTAGAACAGTCTTTACTTTGGAAGCGGTCGTTGTTACAAAGGATAAAATAAACGTCAGTGGTGTTTATCTCCGTTCTCGCGATGTTCATTGCAGTATTATTTTAGAACAAGCTGCCATACGCAATTTCGCGGGAAATCCTATGGATCATACTTTTGTCTCGCAGAAATAGCCGAGGTATTTCTGAATGAGCAATCGGCATGTACTCTAGTCTGGTTTACAATCTATAACATATGACACTACATTCATGAGCTGTACAATTCAAGAAACCGGTTGCCAGCCTAATTTGTTTTTAATTTTTTGATTTTGTTTTTAACGTCTTCGCTTCTTAAGCGGTCGTGGTTATAAAGAGTTAAATAAAGGTCAGTTGTGTTTATCTCTGTTTTTGTGATGCGGTCGTTCATAGCAGTGTCGAAATGCATATTTTGCCAAGAAATCGCGGTCGCTGGTCGCGTTCTGCAGGTGGTCGCTGACGACAGTGCGTTTATATAACAAAATCGAACCGTGCATTACGATTGTGGTCGCTCATGACAGGTGGTCGCTCATGACAGGTTTTACTGTATCTTCGACCAAGGAGCTGCAAGGTCAATGTTGGCACCGATTACTCTCAAGAAAAAGATCTAGCGTTTTCTGTTCCTCAAAGCTCGTGTGCAGGACCTATTCTCTATCTTTTATATGCTTCCACAATGAGGGATATAATACCAGAAGATATTGCCCTTCATGGATATGCAGACGACCATGCCCTCAAGACATCATTCACAGCTGATATGCAGACGACCATGCCCTCAAGACATCATTCACAGCTGATATGCAGACGACCATGCCCTCAAGACATCATTCACAGCTGATATGCAGACGACCATGCCCTCAAGACATCATTCACAGCTGATATGCAGATGACCATGCCCTCAAGACATCATTCACAGCTGATATGCAGATGACCATGCCCTCAAGACATCATTCACAGCTGATATGCAGACGACCATGCCCTCAAGACATCATTCACAGCTGATATGCAGACGACCATGCCCTCAAGACATCATTCACAGCTGATATGCAGATGACCATGCCCTCAAGACATCATTCACAGCTGATATGCAGATGACCATGCCCTCAAGACATCATTCACAGCTGATATGCCTAAAGTGATTTGATTTGATTTGATTTGAAGATACACAAAGGTGATTTTGCTTATTTGTCACTTTTGGCAGAGATGAGACAATGTATATTTTGGCAGATATCTAATGTGCATTCTAGCTATAAAGTAGTCTCATAAGGTGAACCGCAGGTTGTTTTGACCAGTGACAGCTCACTTGTTGGTTGGGGTGGGTGGGGAGTAAATCATACAACCAAAGCTGAAACAGGTCGTCATTGGGATCAAGAGGAAAAACTAACACATTCACTTCTTGGAACTGAAAGCCTGTTTTTTTTGACATTACAATCTCTTTGTTCAGAGTTTAAACACATTCATGTGCGCATCTATATGGATAACTCTGTAGCAGTTTCATAAGTCAACAAAATGGATAGCGGCTTTCCTAACATTGCATAAATTATCACGCGATATCTGGCTGTGGTGTTCAATTAGAAATATCTGGTTAAGTGCTTCTCATTTGCCATGCACACTGAATTGTGATGCATGCCGGGCACACTGAATTGTGATGCAGATAGATTGTCTAGAAACATAAATGAGGATTCTGAATGGAAGTTAAGTTCTAGTCTTTAATGCTATAATTAAAGTGTACGGACATATAGATGTGGATTTATTTGCTTTGAAGCTAAATCACCAACTTCTGCATTGTGTTTCATACAGTCCTAACCTGAAAGCTATAGCGGTCGATGCTTTTTCATTAAAATGGAATTACAGTTGTCATTATTGCTTTCCACCTTTCAGTCTGTTGGGAGCAGTGCTGCAAAAAATGGCCCAAGACGAAGCAGAATTGTGGTGGCACCACTATGGCCAACACAACCTTGGTTTCCCAGCCTCCTGCATGCTGTAGTCGGTCCTTGCTTTCTGCTGCCCTGCCCACAAGAGATTCTGCACTTGGCACACAACCCGCAACAACAAAACCCCTCCACAAATTGAAGATGGGTGTTTTTCCATCATCATCATCAATTCATGTAGAACATCAACTAAAAAACAGTATTGGGGTCATCTCCAAAAATGGATGTTATTTTCAAATAAAAGACGGATTAATCCACTTGACCCACCTTTCACTTTAGTTATAGAATTATTAACTGAATTAGTAGATGAAGGTTTAGGTTATAGTTCTGTAAATACAGCTAGATCTGCAATTTCATCATTAGTTAGTCTTACTTCTCAATCTACTCTAAGCAATAATGTTTTACTTAAGAGATTTATGAGAGGAGTGTTCATTGCCAAGCCTTCATTTCCAAAGTACTCGTGTGTGTGGGATGTGCAGCTGGTGTTTAAATATTTCCAATCTTTACAATGCAATGACCAGTTGTCCTTGCAGGAACTTACTATGAAGTTAGCCATACTGCTTTCTTTGTTGACAGGACAGAGGTGTCAGACACTACACCTAATGCAAACAAATAGCATTAAATTTGCTGTTAACAGTGTACAAATACACATGCCTTCATTGCTGAAACAATCGAAACCAGGGCACCATGTGGAGCCCTTCGTTTTTTAATCCTATCCACATGACAAAAGATTGTGTGTTGTAGATTGTTTACATTGTTATTTGCAACGGACTAAAGTTTTGCGAAAATCTGCAAAACAATTATTCATCAGCACACAATCCCCATATAAAAAAGTTGCTAAAGGCACAATATCAAACTGGATAAAGACTGTTATGAGAAAGTCTGGCACTGATACATCGGTTTTTCAGGCTCATAGCACAAGGGCTGCGTCTGTTTCTGCAGCCTGTGCTAAAGGCACACAAGTGGGTACAATTTTGAAGGCAGCTGGTTGGGCTAGTGCCTGTATTTTCAGGAAATTCTATGACAAGCCCATTAGAGACAAGACTGAATTCAGTAGAAAGGTCTTGTCTGCATCCACAATTTCATAATGCTGATGTAATGTACTATGTTTTATGGGTTATCTGATTTACTAACAACACATACAAGTTTTCTTCCTCTTTCTTCTATTTGTTGTTAATCTATTCCATGCATGGAAGCCTCTCTCTCTAAAATCTCATCAGATCACAAGGCACTTATGGGGGAAGTGAAATTTATAAAATAAACTCGACTTACCAAGTCGACGTTTGATTGTAATTTCATGAACCCCAAAAGTGCCTTAGTGATCACATGCCCACCCTTGGTAATTCCCACCCGATAAGACATTGATGCTTCCATTTCTTATGCTCTAAAGACTGATCAGTCACGTGACCAATGTCATCTCATGTGATCACTAAGGCACTTGTGGGGTTCATGAAATTACAATCAAATGTCGACTTGGCAAGTCTAGTTTAATTTATCAATTATGCACATTAAGAGTTTGTCAGAGTTGACTTTTAACTTAATGTATTTCGAGCACAGTTTTAATTGTGCAAGAAATATTTTTAAGTATGGAAGATGTCTGATGGTAAAAGGAGTATGGTGTGGATAGATAGATAATATAATCACTCCAATGCAAGAAAGTCACTGAACTTGTTTCACCTAAAGGTCAGTAGTACTCTAGTGTGTATACATTCCTGAGACAGAATAAAAAAAAAATATTTTCAAAAGATCTTAATGATGATAATAAAGACACAACTGGAATAATGTGTACTTTATAAAATGTGTTTATTCCTTAAGCACTAATGGGGGTTGTGGATTAGAGAGTCTCACACACACATTTCAGATTTATGACGACTCATTGGCCATGGATATTGGCATCACACCCTGCAACAGTCTGAAATTTTGTATCCTCTCTACTGCTCTTTCAACATGTATCCTTAGACTAGCAACATTTTTAGTCTGTTGTACTTCGTACTTGGATAGCTTCTTCTTATTAGTTTTCTATGGTGGAATGATGACACAAAGGTCCAAAAATGACACACTAGGTGGTAATTTACTAGTCACTTGTGCTTCCTGTGTACTAGTTTGACACAACAGTAACCATACCTGCAGGATTTATTCCAACTAAAGATTTAAAAGTCATGTGTGATTTGTAATCACTATACATGGCAGACCTAAGCACTGGGGAGCTTGGGGTTTCAGTTTTGATCTCTGTGCAGTCAATAATAACATGGCAAGTTGGATACTTTTTTCTAAATGAATGAGGCATAGTTTCTTCAGTTGTCTTTTCATTTGTCTATTTCACCAAGAAACTAAGTTTGTATATCAAGGTAGTCAATCCACTTGTTGAATACTGTTCCACATCTTGGTAGATATTCGGAATCTATCCGCTAAATCTTCCAACAGAAGCCCAAGCCTGAGCCGCACGAGCACAAGGATGAATTCATCAATCAGCCTCAATGATCAAGGCCATCCAGAATCACTGTGATCACTTATTTGCCAATCCTCTGAATCATTTGCAACTTGTTCCTCAAATGCAATGTTTGTACAGCCAACAATGTTCTTCCTCCAATATTTGTTTATTAGCAACTTCTCTTACTTCATCAAACAGTGCTTCAAGTAACATTGCACTTGGTATCCCTGTATAGAGGAGGACTTTGTCATCATTATCACTGATATCATCATATGTAATTGTGGGTCTATCCACTTGAATGCTGGCATCTTTGGTTCCATGAAACACACTGAAGTCTGTTTGTGCATTAGAGTCTCTGAACCATACATCAAATTCTGTTTGGGTGTAAATAGTCCTAAATGACTTTAAAACAGGGGTTTGTGTACTTTGGTTTTGGATATTCAGTATCTCTGAAACTGCACCACAACAGTCATGTAGTGTTACTGATGTAATCAAAGAGTTGACTGGTAGAGATACTTCTTCAGTTTCTAGTTCCTTGTCTGATGAAACATCATTATTGCAATTAGTCTCTTCGGTATCATCCAGTGTATTAACCGTCTCGTCAGACACTTCAAGGTTACTGACAGGTAGATCTGTAAAGTAATGCTACTGGTGTAAAACACATAACACAAAAGCATTCTTTACAGGTATTCATCCTCTACATGCGATGTGACTGAACAGTACTGGACTAAACTAAACGTGGTTATAAATGTAAATATGCAGCATGCCATGGCCTGCATGTCAAGCCTTCATTAGGATGTAAATTAATCTATAAACATGTGATAGACTACATAGTTTACAACTACAATGACATCAAAGGACGTTCATTTGCTCAAATACACACACAAACACACACTTCTATGAGACTTCATTGGCAAAGACTAGTTAAAACATGATATGGGCTTTAGACAAAATTTGCAAGCAATGTTTTGTTTTAGGCAATACATCATTACATGCGAAGTGAAAACATACACCAAAATCCCTTATGAGGTAAAAGAGGCCTTTTAATACAAGTTACTAAAGATCTGAAGCACCCATATATACAAAGCAAGAATATCTCTGACATACACATTTTGAGCTTAACTCTCTTTAAATGCTCTCTCTCTCTCTCATGCAGCTTGTTTGGGACGTATGCATGGAATTATTATTATTATTACTATTATTATTATTATTATTATTAATACTTACTGAAAAAATCTTAAATGTCCGTATTGGGAAAACTGATGGCAAATTGTTTAAGTTTTTTTGTCCCTTCCCTCTCACAAAGTGCTGACTACAAATCCTGGTGGAGCTGTAACTTGTGAATTGGAATTTCACCCTCACTAATTTGCACCGCTTTATCTAAATGTTTCACCTTTCCAGATCTGACATGAACCTGTGCAAGGTAACCTTTTGTCCATCTATCCACTTGTAACTGTGATTGGAACAAATACAACCACAGGTTTCTTTTGTTGGCATTGCAACAGTCAAACAAATCAACTCATACTCTATACGTCATGAAATCAACACTTGCCAGAAGTTGTTTTGATTGGCTCCTCCGACGTAAAGATAAATCATGTTTTCCCATTCATCTATAAGCTATTGCAGCCTCAAAATTTTAGTTACATCTTGCAGTTACCTCCCTTGTACCATAACTAGGTTGTGTATTAATGTTACCATCCTTTTCTTAAAATTGAACATTCTGTAGTATTTTTATGTTGGTTATGATGGAATAACATCTTTAATGCGACATGGTTCTTTTACTTGGACAATTTATGACAGCTTCAGTACCTGACCAAAGAATTAATTCCTACTTCTGAAAATCTCATCGACTTCTATAGTGTGTCAAAGGTTTAGTACCTTCATTCGCTCAAAAAATCAAAAAATTGTAAGTAGTCAAGACGACATCTCAGTTGAAAAAACATTAGATGATTATGTCAATCTTTATTAAAAGAGAAAACCATTTGTCTTAATCTCTAAAATTTTGTTTAGAACAAAACAGATCCTTATTAAACGTGTTTAATATATTTGTGATGAATTTTTAAGTATTGGAATGTAATTTAGTTTTGGTATGGACTACACAAACTGGGATTGGTTCACTGGTTCTGTTAGTAATATTTAGGACTTTACTTCTACACTGCTGGTTTAACTATCTGGAAAATTACAATCAAGATTCATCCTATCCTATCTATTTTAATTTTGTTTTCACTTAATGACAAACTTGGCAACCAATCCGAGTTAAATTTACGCAGATTTTTATGGGCAGTAGATGATATTAAGAGATTAAAATATTCTTTTGCTTCAGGTGTGAAGCTGTTTGTCAATATGCTTGCACTGTATTGTGGACAAATAAACGACAAAACTAATCAAGTAACGTCGGTTGTCATTCATTAATGTACATGTAATGTGTGATTACTTTACCACGTGACATACTGTAATGAATAGACAAATATCTTGCATGGTTTTGGTCCATTGGACTCAGACTTTTAATTTATTTGTTTTAGACAGTATGTAGTTTCTAATTTTCATTTTATGGTCGTCTTTAGTATTTGATATGGACCCAAATTATGCAATAGCTTTTGTGATCTTTAAAGTTTAGGCAGATAAAGTTTAATAATACTTTGAGGTGATACACCCATTGCACACATTAAGTAAATCAGACAGGTTATAATATAAATCTGTCACCTTTATATACATTGTAATGAACAAGTTTGGCTTTGGTTTTGTGGGGTTTAACATCATTTTTCAGCACATGATATACATGGCGGCCAGTATATTTGGTGGAGGAATAACCCAGGAAGGCCCCAGGAAGAACCACCGACCCATGGGAAGCTACTGCCAAGCTTTCTCACATACCCATGCTGTTTGAGCTGGGACTCGAACTCATGTGGACAGAGGTGAGATCTCGAGTGATCTGTAAAGGCGAGCGCCTTGGACCACTCGGCCACCCAGGGCATCTCTACTGAACAAGGTGATACGTTTGGTAAAAGGTCAGTCTTCCATAAAGACCTCAATGCAAGATAAAGCTTAATTTAAATAAAAAGTACAATTAAATCATATTAAATTGTACTATTAAATATAAACTACTGAATGAACTGTGACCTGTTAGCATTATGTGTGCCAGATAAACTTCATATATAAAGGATATCAACTGAAGTTATTCTCCATAGAAATGCATATATAAATCTACTGTTGTCATTGACAAATATACACAGTAATTAAAACTGACAAACAAAAATTAAAATTTCACAGCCTACTACAAGTCACATTTAGAGTAGCCCATGGAATATTTATGGACATGCTTTGAGTCTGTCTACGATTACAGTCAATTATGTTAAGCCACAAGAAAAAAAAGTCAACATTCTGGTATAAAACTTTGTTCCAAATGAACAGGAAAGCAATCAGGTTAGAAACTTAAAGAAAGCACTCATTTGTCATGGAGTTTAGGAAGCCAGAGTGCTGTTTTTGCAGTCTGAATATGTCAGTAACAAAGGTCCACTTATTACACTTGACCTCAGTAACTGCTATCCTACTCTTAGCAAATCTTAGCCTCAGGGCCTTCAATAAGTTGCATTTATGTGTAAAGTTAATTGGGTAGTTCTGTGAAATGGCACAAACACAAAACTGATGATTTCTTAATTAAATATTCAAATCAGGTCTTTAAATATTAAACACATTCAGAAATTATTAACAGCAATGCATACAGTTTATTCCTTCTAATCAACTTCAAAATGATCAACTGCTTACTACCCCCCACCCACCCACCCCCCTCCATGAGGCCAGTCTGCTTACATTCCAAAAGGTAAAATCAGAGGTTGAACCAAATGTCACTTCCAGCTTAGTCCGATTCCCTGTCATTATTGTTAAACAGTGGGAATCAGTGCAGTTTCCATCTGTTCTAAAGGTTGTTCAAGATGTGTATCAAATTCTCTATATGGTGTAAGACTAAAAATAAAATAATATCCAGTAAAAAAAAAAAAATTTAATCAGCAGAATGGCTTATCCTCCTGACAAACCATAGCTATTACAAATGCAAAATGAACACAATTTATAATTTCATGTCCAGTGACTAAGACATTCTATATATTGATCGCTGACTCGATAGGGAGCTGCCCTTTATCAAATGTAATGCAACAATGAAGTTGTCAAAAATGGGGTGCAGGAAACTTGAGAAAAGTAGATTTATTATGTGGAACCAAAAATGAAAATTGTAGCTCCCGTGACCTTGACCTTTGGCCTCTTGAGTCAATATGTAGATGCCTCTGCTCAAGTGCAGACTAGATATGAAGTTGAATAATTCATTCCAGGAAATCTGACTTACCAAGCAGAAACCCAAACAATTACAATGTCAGCTCTACCGAATTTGACCTTGCACCTCTCTGCCTTAGAATCAGTAGCAAGTTGCACCTGCCCAATTGTAGTCTACCTTTGATGTTTCATGAATATTAGGCCAAATAAACTTGACTTGTCATGCAAAAAGAAAAATAACATTTTCAGCTCCAGTGACCATGATTGGACCAAGCAGTGCCGACATCGAGAGGCTTCTGGCTCTACTCATTGATAACCCACATGAGGTTTGAGGTTTAAAAAAAGACCACAGCAAACTAATGTTATGTTGCAGAAACCACTTTATCTACAGATGATTGGACATATGGATGTACACTGATATTGCTACTACATCCCCCGAACCTTTGGTTGCGGATAAAAATAAAAAGTTCTCTATTTTCAAAACTTACTGAATAATTTACACCACAGCAGCAGCTACAAGCACTACTACTACTAAAAATTATTATCATTATTATTCTTATTAATACAAAATACAAAACATCGGTTTGGTATCAACACCAAAATTTATCAAGTCATCCTCTCCTACTTCTCCCTATTTGGAGGAAGAATGACTTCTCCCTATTTGGAGGAAAAATGACTTCTCCCTATTTGGGAGCTTTGGATGGTCTCTGTATAACTATATTTGAATAATACAATCAATAACATGCATTGGAGGGTATAGAGAAACTTTACTTGTTTTGCCAACATGCACAGGCTGGAATGATACTGAACTGAATAGTACCTGTCCATGAATGCACCCAAGGTAAGAATGCTAATCCAGTATTAGTACATGTGACTCATGTTTTCTCACATTTCAAAGTACAATAGTGCTAAATATGAATGTAGCCATGATATAACCAGAATATATAACGAGAAAAAATAAAAGTCTAGTTACACGGAGGTATCCAATGCACACTCAAACATGAAAGCTTTCTCAATGCACTTACATGGGACAGATTGGCTCAAAGAGTTTTCTAGGATTGTACAACTGTGTCACATATAGACTGGAATATGATCTCTGTGTCATCCTCTGGCTGGTGAATTGTGTGCTGTTGCCTCCAGCTTTTGTAAATACTCTTTGGTCTTTCAAAATTTGGACCTGCAATATCAAACATAAAATGCAGCTTGTGGAGAAACTGACAAACAGTAAAACCTGCAGAAGAAAGCTAAGGCATGTCCAATAAAAATTGCTGATACCATTGGAAAAGTGACTGCTATGCCTCGGTTTTCCACTAATGTGGGCTCAATGCAGAGATGCTGCCAGAAATTTTCTTAAGAGGGGGAGGTCCCCCACACCTACCTTCAGAGGGGGGGATCATTGGGGGAGGGGGCCAAGGGTAAACTAAGCCGAATGGTAGATGATGGGTGACAACATTATTATAAGGTGTAGAAACACCTAATTTTAAACAAGCATTTAATGATTTTGTATCACTTCTTTGACAATAAATGTATAAGGTAGCTGCATACCTAATTGTTGCTCAGCTGGTAAATATTCTTCTTTGTTTCTTATCACTCCCCTTCAAATATGGCTATGAAAACAGATAATAATTTACTGGACCACACACACATCTGTATAGTTATCAGTTTATTTATTGTTTCATATGTTAGCCTGCAGGCCTGTGAAACTCTATCACTGTTGTAGGAAAATGTCAGAATATCTTAGAGAAAGAAAAAACAAAAAAATGGGAAAAAAATACTTAATCCGAATTATATATCTGTATAGGATTTTATTTTGTTTTGTTCTCAGATATTCGGACATTTCCTTACTACAGTGATAGAGTTTTAAAGGTCTATGGTTACCCTATTTCGCAGAGTAGTGTGAATTTTGCTTTGAGAACTGAATCACCTTTCACAATCAGTTTTTCGTAAAGGCAAGAACTGCTGCAATTATGACCAGTCTGAATAGATTCGGGAACTGGTTTTCAGGTATCAAAAACACAATTTTCCACAATTCAGTCATGTTGTTCCTTGGATATTTCTGTCAATGTATCAGAATTTCTGCACGGCCTAAACCGTAGTAAACGACATCATGCCGGTTATTTCTGTATCACAGCTTTCTGCGCTATGTTCAGTTGGCAACAAACCATCAGATATTTCATCCTCCCTAGTTTTGTCCTTTCCATCTCGCTGAGTTTCCTAAAGAAATCAGTTATATTTTGTTTCAACATAACACTACTGTCGCACTTTTGACATTTCGATCGATGGATCAGGAATCAGATCACAATTAATTTTCCTATATAGTCTCTACATTTGTTTGTCAGTACTGAACTTTCCACTGTGTCCAAATCCTAATAAATCATATGTTGCTGTAAAGTATCTTCAAAGATGAACTCACGCTGAAGTTCTTGTCAAAGGTTAACCGGCATTCTTGTGAATGGCTGGACTGTAAACAAAGCAACGTGCAATGAGTCACAGATTTCACTTCCGGATCAGCACCAATGCCTCATTACTCACTGTGCACTGTCGCCAAAATACACACAGACAACCACACTATAATGCTCATATTCTAAACAATAACCAATTTCCTTTAAATCAATACTAAGAATGACTAAATCTAATGCATACATCACCACCAAAATGAGAGAGGAAAAAAGGATCTAAAAATAGACTCGGACTACATTCGTGGGTACTGAACCGGAAGTATTAATTATGTCCGGATTCCTATCAGGGTCAGACATTTTCACCTGAATGGAAAAAAACTCAAATAAATGTGTCTGAAATACTGCTGCAAAGTTTCAATGAATTTGATGCATGCATATAAATTTTATCGGACACCATTGTATTACAAACACTATGAATTTCAAAATGGCCGACTGTGAACAATGCACAAAACTTAAAGTTGAATGGTGAATTTATTAATTAAGATCAACACTTGAAATAAACTGTAGTTAGTTTTTAGTCCTCATACAAATCTGGAAATTACTAGAAATTAAACCTGGCTGCTAAACTCTCAGTGGAGAGTCCATTTTAAAATAGGATACATATTTTTATTTAAAAATTTGAATTTAAATAAAATTTTCATGAAAATTTAAAAACTCAAGTTGACAAATTTTGTTCTGTTGCAACATGTCTCCAATCCTTTATCACAAACATCAATGGTTTTCCTTATCAGGTGTGAAGTAATTAAACCAGGGCCTGTCAATAATAGGTAGCACCTGAAATCTGGTAGCATCTGAATACGCTAGTTAGGGGTAGTAACTAAGGTAGTGATGTAATTTTCACCCCTTAAGGGGAGGAGCTGTTAGATGCTAGGGATCCAATGGTATTGAAGAGTTCGTGAAGTTATATGATACCAGGGCAGCACACCTTTTCCCAGTTATATAAGGGGGAGAGAGGATAATTCTTGTACTTTTACATGCAGTTATTTTATCTGAAACCATGAAAGGGTACACCAAGAAGAAGAAAACTTTTTTTAAACCATGAAATATTCCACATAACAAAGGGGTCAGATTTCTGACTGATGATACTCTACCAAGTTCCAGTGCTGCATCTGCTCAAGTGACCAGAAGAATGGATGCAGACAAGTTCTCTCTCATGGCAGTGACGAAGCCGACAGGTGGGGGTCTCCAGTCAGTTGTGGCACCAGACTGTAATGGCACACCTGGGTCTGCTAGAATTCTACGGCCATCATCCAAAGCAAGACTGACCCTGAAAGAGACAGAAGTGAATGAGCATGAGGGGACACGTATGATCTGTATGAATAAAAATGTGGAAATGTGGAATGATATCATCCATCGTAATGGCAATCAAGACAACAGATGTGAGAGTCCTGATCTCAAACAGTGTAGTTCTGCAACTTTTAGTGAAAAATATGTTTCTGGGAATAAGAACAAGAGAAGGAAAAAAGCTTAAGCAGACAATTCTCAGTCAAGATGTTAAAGCCCGCTGCAGTTTTGATCTTCAAACAAATGATGGAAGACACTGGTGGTGATGTTAGAATTATCCAATGTCAACTTCCCCAAGTACTGGATTCTGCTCTACAATGTTATTCTGGGGACTGCAAAAAATGTCAGCATTATTCTAAGGTTTGTGGGGGAGGAAGTACTAACAGTTGGTGGATATGATTTGCATTTCTGGGACTTCATCAAGTGACTCATCTAAACATGACAGAAAGTGATAAGAATATTCTCCTGGAAGTGCTGAAAATGAAACTTTCCTGTGATGTTGTACAAAGACTGACTGCAACTTAATACAAACACACATAAATGTGAGGCTGTGAACAGATCAATCAGTTTTTCCGTACCTAAAAATGTTAACTATTCAAGAAACTTTGAGGCAAGAGTGCATTCAACAATACACAGGCTCAATAACAGACTTGGATCATCATTGAAAAGAAAAGTAAAACACTTGGGAGGTATACTTTCACCAAGGACTCTGAGATCACTGAATGAAATGGATCAAACCTGTACTTACCATCAGTTGTATCATAAGCGTCCGGAAACCAGGAAACGAATACTGGCAAGACGGGGAAATATGATACAGGCTCATCTTCGGTATCGAACTCAGCCCGGAAACAGGAAATCTGATTACTGCAAAGGCTTATTGGACGGTCATTCCAAGGGTGATCACTCCTATGCACAGGTTTAAGCAGGAGCCAAGGACACTGCAGACAGAAAAGATGATCTTAATCCATGAACACAAAATGACAGTGCCCAAAGACACAATGAAAAACACATAATACAGAAAGGAAAACTGTCGTGGGGAAATCCGTAGGTAACACAACGCATGTTATGTGCAGTTGTTACCTACTACCACCTGATGAGACCTATGGAGAGGTCGAAACAGTTTTCTCGAAACATGAAGACATAAATAAAGAAATAAAATTTTTTTTAAAAAAATAAATAAATAATAACATATTCTAACATAACATGAACTGACTGACTGACTGAATGAATGAATGAATGAATGAATGAATAAATAAATGAGTGAATGTATTATGTAAGATAAAGCTGTCATGCCAGCATGGTCAAATAAAATAAAGACCAGTTCCTCTTTCTTTATTATATCCTTCTTACTCAACACAAACAATCATCCATCCATCCATCAATCAATCAATCAATCAATCAATCAATCCATCAACTAATCCCATTTTATCCATGCAACCAGCAAGCCAGCCATTTCATGCTAATATACATTTCTATATGGATGTGGGTGGGTGGGTGTGCAGGGCATATTATTATACCTGCAATTATTCCATATCACAATTTCAACTGTAGCATACAGTTTGGAAATTCACCATGTCCAAAACAATTCCCATATCCTTTGCAGTACTGCCTATTATTGTTGATACGATGGGGTTTCAGGCTGAGGTGGTCCGCATTAACACACAAACTATTGTGGCATAAATGCGATGCATCTAACTCTTTTGGAATGTTGAGACTTCTCATCTTTATCATTAATGCCAGTCTGTGGACATGTTTCTTTTTCCAAACATTAGTCTCAGGGTCCCTATATGACAATAGCCCATATAACCTATTTGATGTTACATTTCCTGTCCAGAGTATGCAAGTACTGTTAGGTGCAGGCACAGAATTGAACAAGATTTTCTCAGACAAAATTTCAAAAATATCTGCCATTGCAACTTGTATAAGGTGTAGGAATACATACATGCTGATAATAATGAGTATCAACCCCACAGGGTGCATTTAAAAAAAAAAAAAAAAAATTTTTGTAAATTAATTTAAATTTTTAAAAATATTTAATTTTTTTTATTTTTAATTTCATAGTTCTATTTTTAAAGGTAATATACACAAAATGTCCAAATTTCATGCATCTACCTTCAATAATAAACTCAGGATAACAATTTAAACTTTTATAACCTATCTACATACAGGAATCAGATCACAATTAATTTTCCTATATAGTCTCTACATTTGTTTGTCAGTACTGAACTTTCCACTGTGTCCAAATCCTAATAAATCATATGTTGCTGTAAAGTATCTTCAAAGATGAACTCACGCTGAAGTTCTTGTCAAAGGTTAACCGGCATTCTTGTGAATGGCTGGACTGTAAACAAAGCAACGTGCAATGAGTCACAGATTTCACTTCCGGATCAGCACCAATGCCTCATTACTCACTGTGCACTGTCGCCAAAATACACACAGACAACCACACTATAATGCTCATATTCTAAACAATAACCAATTTCCTTTAAATCAATACTAAGAATGACTAAATCTAATGCATACATCACCACCAAAATGAGAGAGGAAAAAAGGATCTAAAAATAGACTCGGACTACATTCGTGGGTACTGAACCGGACGTATTAATTGTGTCCTGATTCCATCAATTTACTACACTGCCCCAGGAAACAATTCAATCGGAATACCTCCATAGTTTCTGCAATACTCCAACAGATCTCCATCATAAAGGTGCTTGTATTCAAACAATATTCTCCATACATATAGGATTAATTGAGATCATGGAGAAAAGTAAAAAAAGACGATCTGATCAACCTAATTAAAAAACAAAAAATAAAAAAGTCGCGCATTGGATACGAGAAATCGCGGGAAGCACAGATAACTTGCGCGATCTTTCCCCCATTGGCTTTTAAAAGTTGCGTGACTCTATCATTTTTGCGAGAAACCCGCGATCCCGCGGCCTGGCAGCATCTCTGTCAATGTGTCCATGGCTAGGGGTTCCAGGGCAAAGCCCTTTGGTGGTGAGTCTCAGAGAGCTTCACATAAGCAGAAATGGTTCATAATTTTTATCTTGTTGTAGATGGCATCCCCATAACAGAATCAAAGTACTAGAAGTACTCTTAAGACTAAGACCATTGGAACATTGGCACACTGCTAGTGAAAACACCATATGGACAGAAATATTCATCAAGGGCAATAATAAAATGATTTTTAAAATGATTACCATGCCAGACAGTTAATGTCAGGTCAGCTACATGCTCATGTTGGACCATATGCATTATCATAACAGGTCTTTTGGAGAAGCTCCATGTCAATATGACTATTTGTCTGAATAACTAAGAGGAAAGATTTTCAAGATGGTTGCCATGGTGGATGTCAGATAAGCACCATCTTTGTGCAGAAGCAACTAAATATCATTGTCAGTTTATACATGAAGACCCCATGCTGAAGCAACCATCTGTGCAGAAAATTTGAACAATATTTTCTTCTGGATCATCTAAAGGTCCTAAGAAATCTTTCTGGGATAAAATTGTGCCAATATGATCACCGATTCAGGAGGAGCAGCAATGAGAAGACTTTTATGATTGCTGCCATGGCGATGATGTTGAAGGTCAAATCAACAGCATTTTCATTTTGGACCAACTAGATATAAGATAAAGCCTCGTATGGCCATTTTGTTCAGAAGGAGGACAGTATATATGCACAATAATGGCTATATGGTTCCAACTAAAGATAAAGTTTTAAAAAGGAAAAAATGAATTGCACAAAAGTCTTCCATATAAACATAACCATCACGTACCAAAAAAATATAAAATGTTAAAAATCTGTACAATGCAACAGATAAAGGTCACCCCTGACAAGAAGAGGTTTAAGATGGCCACTATGGCAACTATGTTGCAAATCAAACTGGCACCATTTTCATCAGTTTAGTAGTAGTAGCAATACCAAGCAGATGCTATGTGTCAAAGTTAATCAAAATATGTTCAGCACTTTTTTTTAATAAAGTTGTGTTAATTTTTTTGAACTTTTAGTGGTGGAGTGGTATAATTTGTACAAATTTGAAAGTCCTTTATATCTGGATGTCTATAATGATCTTGCAAGGAATACGGACTGCAGTGAAATAAACTTGATAATTGCCATTTAAATGTATTTTTTAATCAAAGTCACAAAAATGACACCAACATATGAAATAGTTGGTACCAAATGTCTACATGATCTCTATGACTGGTACTTTAATAATCCATTGATTAAATGTCAAACTGAGTATTTATGCAAGTTTTCACCCCAGAAATTTCATCTTGCCATCTGTCGGTAATGAAGCCTTATAAATACCTTACACTAGCATCTGTCAGTGATGCAGCCTTGTAAATACCTTACACTAGCATCTGTCAGTGATGCAGCCTTATAAATACCTTACACTAGCATCTGTCAGTAATGCAGCCTTATAAATACCTTACACTACCATCTGTCAGTAATGCAGCCTTGTAAATACCTTACACTAGCATGTCAGTAATGCAGCCTTATAAATACCTTACACTAGCATATGTCAGTAATGCAGCCTTATAAATACCTTACACTAGCATATGTCAGTAATGCAGCCTTATAAATACCTTACACTAGCATATGTCAGTAATGCAGCCTTGTAAATACCTTACACTACCATCTGTCAGTGATGCAGCCTTGTAAATACCTTACACTAGCATCTGTCAGTAATGCAGCCTTGTAAATACCTTACACTAGCATCTGTCAGTAATGCAGCCTTATAAATACCTTACACTAGCATATGTCAGTAATGCAGCCTTGTAAATACCTTACACTACCATCTGTCAGTAATGCAGCCTTGTAAATACCTTACACTACCATCTGTCAGTGACTTTGCACTGCAACTCAGCAGACTACATATACTACATGCCATGAATGTCTTGATTGCCAAATATACTCTATCAAAATGAATATTAATTGCAATCTTAAAGTTTTTATCGCCTTTGGTGACTTTGGTCATTGCTAGCACCAACAGTGACATGGTCAGATGTGCACTAAAGAAATATAGGTGGACTTTTTATTTTTCCTTGATGAAAAAATGCACGCAGAGGGTATACAGGAGTTGAGATTTGGAGAATATAGGGAAAACAAATTGCAGAAAACCTGCACTCCCCCACTCCAGGTGCAACACTGGATTGGGCATAGCTTAATTCAGCAACAGACGATACAATCCAGAATTGGAAACTTAGTAAAGAGTCACAGAGACCTGATTTCATTGCATTAATTGCTATTTTAATGCACCACTTTGTCCCAGGTAGGGGTGAAACGATACACCCCTGCCGCATATTGATTCAATTCACGATACACAGTCTACGATACGATACATTATCGATTCTCATTTTAAAGAATAAGAAGGCAAACGACTAATAATTATTCATGACTGCTGAAGATTAAAGTAACTTATATAGGGTAGATATAATTTTGTATCGATTCTTCACCTCTTGTATCGATACGTGTATCGATATGGCAAAAGTATGGATTCATCGATACATCGATGCATCATTTCACCCCTAGTCTCAGGTCTTGTAAAGTTGTAGCACTCAAGTAGCCTGATGCATGTCCAGCAGGGGCCCCCAGGTCTTGTCAAGTTGTAGCACTCAAGTAGCTTGATGTATGCCAGTAGGAGCCCATAGGTTTTGTAAAGTTGTAGCACTCAAGCAGCCTGATGTATGCCCAGTAGAAGCCTCCATGTCTTGTCAAGTTGTAGCACCCAAGTAGCTTGATGTATGCCACTGTTGATTTTTAGTTTTAAAGGTTAAATTTTTTAAAACATTTATGAAACAAGAGTCCCTTGAAGGAATTGATGCTCTACTGTCCAAAATAAATTTCCAGGAATTAAAGATAAGACCATTTGTTCTCGTTAACCCTTTTCAGACAGGATACGATTCCAGTCTTACTTTACCTTTTCATATGGAATACGACTCCAGTCGTATGTTCACTACATTCCGCATAACACTTCGCAGAAGTGTGCAGTTAACCATGTAGTACATCACTGTTTTATGTGTACTCTTGAAAAGAAGGAAATAAAGGTAGAAAGTACACAAATGCTTATCATGCAGTGACAGCACAAGTTTTAAAAAACTCCCAAACTGGTACAAATTTGATTTAAAAATGGAGTTTTAATGTGCAGAGATCAAAATGGTTGACTGTACTGAAGAGGAAAGTGATAGCAATGATGTGCTTGCGGAATTAGTTGAAAATAAAGACAATTTTGTGTGGAAAATCAACAGCATTGAAGTGGCATGTGATGGCAGTGATGAGGATGCGGATTTTGATGAAAATGTTGACAATTTTGTGGGGAAAATTTGCTTTTAAGGCAGTGCAGATCGTGATCTTCACTTCAATGAAATGAAAAGAGATGATGATAACTGGTTATCTGAAAATTTGATTTGATTTCAAAATTGAATTTTAACATGTGGAGATTAAACTGTCAGAGAGTAATGAAGCGGCAAATGATAGCAGAGATGTGGATGTTGATTTTGATGAAAATATAGACAATTCTGTGAGGGAAATTTATATTTTAGGCAGTGGGAATCGCGATCTTGACTACATCAAAATGAACTGAACAGATGATAACTAGTCAATTCACATTTTTTACTTGGATATTGACAATGATGAAGACTGATGGTTTTCAAGCTAACTGGACATTTCAAGAACTTCACTGCTCATAAAGTTCACCCATATACTGAGGTTGGATGTGTGCATAATATTGTGAAATTTTACTGCGTTCTTGGAAATGGACCAAAATAAACCCAACAAAACTCTGATATTTTTACATTAGAATTTATTATGGAATAACAAAAAATACTGAAACAAAAAGAACAGCTTTGTCGACTTTCCAGTTAGGATCTTTTCTGCTTGCTCTCCAATTCTCATGAAAGTAAATTTAATAAAATTGTAATAACATTCAAAATTCTTGATGGATTTTTAGTATTTTTTCACCATCGTAAACTGTGCAAAATTCCCCATATTTCATACACTTACATATAGCAAGTAATACTGCATATAGAAAAATTGCAATTTAAAGTTACACAATTTTTTTTTTAACCATGTTTTTAGTTTACTTAACTTTAATTCAACTGAATTGTTTTACGTCAGAAAATTTTCAATGAAAAAATATATTACTTTTAAAGAAAAGTTTATGCTTTTTAAAATGGTATATAGCTTTGAGAAATTATTTATCTTGTACTGATACACCACTGACTGTACAAAATTCCAGTTCTACACAACTGTTTGTCCGATTGAGCTTCAGTATGAAATAGATAAAGTGCTGAGAGTTGAATTCACCTATGATAATCTTGCACGACAAGAATTTCAAATTAGCCACTGTGGCAGCCATATTGGATGAAAGATCAACACCATTTTTATTTACGACAAACTCAACATCATTTGAAGACTTCAGGTGAAAACCCCATGGTGATATGATATCTATTCATACGAATTAGTGACAAGCTTTTCAAGATGTTCATTGTTGCAGCCATATTTGAGGTCAGATGTGCACATTTTTGTTCAGGTCAAACTAGATATCATAATTAGTCTTCTGGTGAAAACTCCATGTCAGTATGACTCTCCATATAGAAGGAGCAGCAATAACAATATTTTCAGACAACTGCCTTGGTGTCTATAGTGGATGTCAGATCAGCATCATTTTCATTTAGTACCATCTAGACATCACAAGAAGTCTTCTGGTGAAAACACAATATTGATATGACTTCCTGTCTAGTAGGTTTGGTTTGATGCTTTACAGCACAGCAACACAAGTAGGTTATTCAGTGGCGACACAATTGGAGTAAAGCGTCTTGCCCAAGGACACACCACTGTAGCTGATCCAGGTAGGTCCAATGATAGGATTCAAACCCACACCCTTTTGGTCACAAGTCCGGCATGCTAACCACCAAGCCACTGTGGCTCTCATCTAATAGGAGTAGCAATAAGATTTTAAAGATGGCCACTGACAGCCATATTGGATATCAGATCAGCACAATTTTTATACAAGACTAACCAGACATCATAAGAAATCTTTTGTTGAAAACTCCATGCTGATATGGCTTTCCATTTAGGAGTAACAAAAATGAGATTTTCAAGATGGATGCTGTGGTAATAATATTGGATGTCAGATGGGCACCATTTTCATTTAAGACTAGACACCATAATAAGTCTTTTAATGAAATCCCACATGTTGATATGACCACCCATTCAGGTGAATCAATTACAACAATATTTTCAACATCACCACTGTGGTGACCATACTGAATGTCAGGAAGGCACCATTTTCATTTAGGATCAACTACCGGTAGACATCATAAAAAGTCTTCTGGTAAAAACCCCAGGTTGATATAACTTTTTGTTCAGGATGAGTAGTGATACCAAGATTTTCAAGATGGCTGCGTTGGCTGAGTGATATGTTTGCAAAAAATAACAGGTCTTTAAAATTCTGTCATTGTAGTAAGAAAATGCCAGAGTATCTGACAAAAAAAAGCCAAGAAAAAAAATCCTATATAGAGATATATTGCTCCCTCATTTTAGTATGACTGGATAACTTGCCAACCCGTTTATAACGTGGCGTTAGGTGTAGATCCTATTTTTATTATTTTTTGACCAATGAAACACTGAGAACACTGTAAGTACATGTAACATAATTTAAGTATTTAACAATAACGAGTTTTCATCATACGTGTTTGCAAATGTGATCAAGAATAGAATCTTCAGTAACACTAGAATGTTACCACATTCACATGAAAAACACAGTGACATAATGCAAAATGTTTTCAATGGTACACAGGTTCCCAATGCGATTCTTTATCAAGTATTCAACCATTTACCCCCCCCCCTTCTCACTGTCAGTGTCCATCCCTTTCTTCATTGTTCAGGGGTCCCTTGGTAACTCGTGCCCTTGCTTATGCTATGGTTGGTATTTTTAGATGTTGTTGTGTGCAAGTTATTGAGAGAGAGGTGTACTGAGGTTTCAAAAATGTTTGTGCAGTAACAGTTTTTGTGGATTTTCTTCTTGCCCCAAACCATGAATTTAAAGACCCGATGAAAAATTACCCACATGTGATGAAGAAGTCACCTACCCATTTTCTTATTTATACAATCCTAGAGATCAACACAGCTATTTGATAAATCAACGTCATTATTGTAATAAAATATTAGCTTTTACACATGTTCGTTTTATTTTGACCCTTTAAAAATGAGCAGTACATGTATAAAGCATTTGATCTGGTTTCAATGCACACATATCTATACAATATCCAGTACCTGTAATTTCCACTCACCGACATAAATCAATATATTGTGAGACAAGTAAGGATAGAGAGAAACGAGAAAAAACATAAGGTATTCAAACACTAGTATTACTGAAAATAAAACAAAGAATAACAAATGATACTATACGAAAATTAGATTAAATACTTATTCAAATTGATTCTTCATTGAAATGAAAATTTTGTCGAAAACTTTAAATCCTCCTGAAAGCATGTCTCATTTTATCCATGCATGTTTAATCTAAATGAACAACAAGACTGTAAAATACTATTGCTTGAAGCACAATTACTAATGAAACACTATGTATATACACTAATTACAGCAGAATACTTAAGATCACACTTCATTGATATTCGGACAAAACCACTGAATCAAGATCATGTCAATCAAGTCTGCTGGTACATACAAATGTTTGTCACATAAATAATTGCTGAATTAGACAAGCCTAGCTTTCTCAAAGCCAAGAGTAGTTAGGTCCAATCTTTCATGCATGTTCAAATGAGCCACAATTATCCATTCAGCATGAAACGGCTTCATTGATGAAGTTTTAAGGTCCACTAATACAGTACACTGATCTTCACCAGTAATATCTTCCATTTCTGTGATGGTCTCCATTACCCATTTAGCATATCAGTTGTGGAAATGTGATCTTAGTTCTTCTTTATAGTTTTTATTTATTGTAAAGTCTAGCAGCGGACTGTTGGTTCTTACAGGTGGCAAGTGCAAACAAAGGATCCCATTGTCTTCACACCTTGTTGGGCCCTGAACACATCAAATATTGATACTGCCTGCTAATTGCATCGAGAAAGGGGCCAGCTGGTCACTTTTTTGGTTTACATGTGGAATGATGAAATTATCCAAAGCAATGTGGATCTAAGTTGAATTTAACTACTCTTAAGCCATGTGGTAATGCCATGGTCATCAAAAAGTGCTGATACAGGGGGTAGTATTGTTGTAACCACTGAAGCAACTGCTGTTTGTTGTTGACATAGTTTTGTTCTTTTGTATTCTTTATTTTGGGTCTTTGTAGAGGTTACTCCATGAAACTAAACACCTACAGGCATACCTGTGACAGAACCAGGATTTCAAACCAGTAGATTTACAAATTTTGATCAGTAGATTGGCTTCTAAAAAGTTAGATTTTTTTATCGGCATAAATTTTACATGTTTTAAGGGTATTGAAAACAAAACAAGTTCATTTTGTCACATAATATGTATTCTCTTCATATTATAATAAAACACAAATTTTGAACACGATCCAGATTCAGAATCTGATGGAAAATGTTACAATAATAGTTAGTTAATATGAGCTAGTATATTGTTAATTAAATGAAAAAGAAAGAGTTGTACATCTCACAGTTCACTGCAAAGATTTTTTATAAAGTCCACAGGCATTTTTAGTTTCCTTCAGAAGATCACTGTCTAGTGACCACTGGTGACATTCACTGTGATTGTTAACCTTCACACTTAGCAGGCTCTCAATAGTTTTCTGGTCCAGACTTCCCCTTGAATCACTCTGGATTTTCCGAAGAATGGAGAATGTCCTTTCTGTGTCAGCATTGGAATGTGGCAATGATAGGACAACTACACTCAGTCTGGAAAGAAGTTCTAACTTAAGTTTTCCTGTTGCTGGGTTTCTGAGGCTGCTGACTGATCTCCAATACTGCTCCAAGCTCATTTCAAATATTTTTATATTTCAAGAAAATAATTTAGTATGTTATCTTAAAATCCAGTTTGCATGAAAACCCCAATGCAAAGTCAGGACCTTTGCTACTCGCCTGCACACACTGCCAAGATCATTTTTGGTCGGTCTCTCTGTTTTATCTTCCTTCCACGACAGATCGGCCGAGTTTTACTCAAAGACTCATTGTCATCAAGGATTACCTTTGATCCTTTTATTACTTATAACACATCAAACAACATCCCGCATTTGGCCTTAAACTCTCCAAATTACAACAAGGTAATCAATTAGCAGCTTCTGTGTACACATGCTAACCACGCATCGTCGCACCGGTCATATAGGTCGAACATTTCCGGCTCCCAGTAGACTGGTTCTGACTGGTTTATCTAATGTGTTGATACAACGCGGTTTTTAGAAAGAAAAAACAAAGTTTTTCCTTTAAATTTTCAAAACCGGTAGATTTCGACTACTAAACGGTATGTGCGGTAGACGGTCTTTAAAACGGTATTTTTGGCCTACCGCCGGTAGAATCACAGGTATGTACAAGTATGCAACTTGGCGATGCAAATCCATGAATTAAAGTACCCATGAAAATGTCTTTTTCTACAAAACCACGAAAACCAAGACCCATGAAAATAAATGAAATCACTGTATATAATAAGGGAAAAGTCAGCAACACATTTTCAGGGGTGGGTGGGGGTGCAGATTATACATGTATTTTTTTATACCATTCAAAATATTTATAAAAATCCAACCTTGCCTAAAAGAAAGAATGCTAATGATCCAAAAGCTATAACTGTAATGACGGTAGTTCCAAAGTAATCCAGAATAAATCACTGTGTACAAAACAGAAAATGTAAGGGCAAGACCATTTTCAAGGTCAAGGTCATGCATACACTGGAATAGTTGCTTAGTATTTATATCTGAAAATGTTCTATAAAAAATTATAAACAGTGCAGATATTTACAGATTTAAATTCACTACTCAAAATAAAATGAAAATTGGCTTTTTGTTTTGGTGTAATATTCCACAAAGTACACACGTGACCTTGACCTTGGAAATTATCTTATCCTTACATTTTCTCATGTTGAAATCACTGATTTCTTCTAGATTACTTTGGAACTACCTACCTTACACTGCTACCATGATTAGCATTCATTCTTTTAGACACAGTAAGATTTTTTAAATATTAATAAATATTTTTATATGGCTTCAAAATAAAAGATGAATTTATATCCTATACACTAACCCAACCAGAATATTCATTACCAACCTTTCCTTTATTATATCTCTTTATAGGATTTGTTAATTGTTTTGTGTTTAGTCATATATTCTGACTTTGTGTTACTACAGTGATAGAGTTTAAAAGGCCTGTGGTTAAAACCCAGTAAGTACTAGTCATTATTATGCATTGGATGAATGGAAATGATATTATGATTACTCTGCAAGTAGGTATTTGAATACAAGGTGATTTAGCAAGTTTGAAGTTGTTCCCTTGCAAATTAATTCAATGCTACCTAGTTTACATTTTGCGTTATTTTTTCGTTTTACAAAATGCTGCCAAATTCACTAGTTAAAAAAACGAATATTCAAATACCAGTTTTGTAACTGAATATTGACAAAATTGTACTCCAATTCCAATTTTTTTTCAGTTATTCATTTCAGCTCTATCTAGTAGTCAATTGATATACTACATTTGCTGTACTTTGGATCTATGGTCACATAAAAATATGTTGAATGCGCATAAGTACGAGAATGAACCTCTTCACAACTTGCTTGACATGTGTACCAAGTTCAAATAAAATATCTTAAATGATTTAGGACTTGTGCTTCAGAAACAAAAATGTTTATGGATAGATAGACAGACATAGCAATACTCATATCCAGCACTGCACTTTTGAGCACGGGTTTCCCCTAATTTGTTTTCCTATGTTGCCCAAGCTTTACCCTAGGCACACTTTTTTGTTGCGAAAAAAATAAAAAATTATTCCTACAACTCCTCTTTAGTGGATGTCCATTCAAGTCTATGTTGTTGGCACTAGCAATGGCCAAAGTTGCTAAAGGTTATAAAAACTCTTAAGATGGAAATGAATATCCATTTTAAAACAATGTATCTGGCAATGAAAACATTCCAGTTTTGTGGTAGACAGCCAAGTTGCAATGTAAAGTTTTTGACAGCCACTAGTGTAACGTATTTTTTGGGTTCAAGTCACACCTATAGCAAGGAAGACTGAATTTATTTTGAGGTTGAATTAATGACAAAAGAGACTATATCTATGCAGACACACAATTTTTCATTTAAATCATGATTTCTTAATTTGAAAAGAGAATTAAGAAAACGTGCTGAAAGTGAACACTTAAATTAAATGAGAGCAAGATCCGAACGGAAGATTCCAAGTTGCAGCTCATTTGAGATGAACCAGATATTCAAACATGTTAATGTTGTCACAAGTTTCTTGAGCACATGATAAAACATTTATTGCAATAATGTAAGTGTACGAGGAAAATATGATAGTACAGTGCAGACAACAAAGTTAAGATGGCAGAACTATTGAAACAAATATGATTATCTCACTTTTTTAGCACTACTAGTGCATTATGTACTACAATTTTCATTGTTTTGTTTTAAAATGTCGTGTGTCCCCTAAATTTGGAGGGTGAGAGACACAGTGATCCCTGCCCTTGGGATCCTAGGTGTAACACTAGCGATATCCCCTAGTATTACATGTCGGGTTATTTTCAACATGTACAGATATTTCATGTGGAATTTACCTGAATTCTTTCATGATAAACAATAGTGAAAGAGCTTTACCATCAATATTTTACAGAATCATGCACTCTTGTAATGGAACAGTCCCTCTCCAAAGCATGAATCTTTCTGACAGAGAAGTTGTTCATGTCCAGAAATGAAATGCAAGGGAGAAATCTATATTTAGTAACACTGATCTTGAACTTTGAACTTCAAAGTAATGACCCAAAAATCTTAAGGTTTTTTCTCAGGTAAAAAGATTACAATACATGTACAACTGAAATTGGTTGAGGATAAAAGTTCTGTTCAGGAATGCAAGATATGTCTACATGTATGTAAAGGTTTTAATGGCCTGTCATCAAAATCCTGGCTATAATGCCAATTAAAAAGTGCAGAATATGTAAACATTATGGTAAAAACTGCACATGCTTTAGGAAGATAACCCTTCCAAATAACATAAACATTTAAGTCTGAAGATAAAAGGTAAAGATGTTAAAAGGTATATACAATAAAACATAAAGTAAAAAAATATAGAATTCTTCAAGTATAACAAAGGTACAAATTTGTTATTTTAAATCACATTTTTTTAAGAAGTTCAATATTTTCTCCAGCAGTACATTGTCAAAAGGTTTCTAAATTGTGTTCACATAAAAAAGCATGTCTTACAGTGTGGAGGTTGATACACCTGACAAAAATGTGTTCCACTGCCACATATATTACAAGGTGTGCACTCTAGCTGAGGTTCAATTCAAGACATATGGATAGGTCAAGAATGCATGTCCTATATGTGAGCAGCACAACACCACCTCATCTCTGTGATTTGTATGTCGAATGCCACTCTCCAAATAGAGCTGTTATTAAAATGTACACTGCAAAGGACTCCACTCAGGAAAATTTGCACCTTGATCCTTAAACAAAGTATGGAAACCAAAGTTTGGAGACAATGAGAATTTAGAGGCCATGACTCAACATGATAATCTGAAATGTGTGCAATCCAAGTCCTTCATGGTCTCAACAATTCAATAATGTGCCATAACAATATGAATTAGATTGACATAGGCCATAATTATGCACAAAATGAAGTAGATGAGACACACAGGTCTATGAAACAACATTCACATCAAACTGCATTTGAATATGTTGAATGGTTCTTGAGCTATGCTGATGACACGCAACATCACATGTAAAGATATATTACGTTAACAAGGGCTATAACTCTGTCCAAAATGGTGAAAACGAAACAAAACTCCTAACATGTACATTTAGGTCTAAGAGTCAATGTTCTCAACAAAGTCCATCAGAATACATAAACATTTAATGGTTCTTAAGCTAATAGCAAAGAATATTCCAAGTTTTCATGTGAAGACAAGAACATGCTTGACAAGGGGCATAACTCTGTCCAAAAGGAGTAAAGAAGAAAAAAAAAACATAAAAGGCAGATGAAAGTGTATCAGGCAATGTTCATACTAAATTGCACAAGCACATGTTGAATGGTGTTTGAATTATGCATGTTGCAAGCAACATCTCAGGTGAAGATGTCAAGTTAATTCTCAAGAGCCACAGCTCCATCAAGAAAAGAGTTGATGAGACAAAGCGACAAAAGGTATGTCTAGGTCTATGAAACGATGTTCATATCAAGTGCATAGACTATGCTGAATGGTTCTTGAGCTGTGCTGGTTACAGTCAACAGTCCATGCGAAGATGTTAAGTTAATTGTCAAAGACCATAACTGTACCAAATAAGGAGCTAATGAGACAAAGTCATGAGTCTACAACAAACTGCATCAGAATATGAGAAATGGTTCCTCAGCTGTGCTGGTTACAGGAATCTGTTTTAAGGGAGATATATAATTGACTGAAAAAAGATCAATAACTCTGTCAACATTGGACCTGAAAAGACAAAACGTTTAAATGGCACATCTATGTGTCATAAGCATTTCATCTTCCAAATGGCATCCAACCGTGTCCAAGTGTTTCAGAGATTTGATGTTTACAGGAAATGTGAGCGTACGGACAGGTGCACTGACCAACAGGCAGAGAAGGTGATTGCTACATGGAGCCCTAACGATGGATTTGATGATCTGAAGATTGTTTGTGGAGTTTTCGTTCCACATATTTAGGCAAGTTCACCACTCCGTCATTTTAGTGTGCCCTGACAACTCATAAAACGGCTCATAATGCAGAGGCTAGGATGGATCCCATTTTATTCTTACAGAAAAGACAAAAATAGGCTCTTAACTGCTTAACATTAGAAAATTGCAAAGAAATTTTTTTAAATGAAAACTCGATATATGACTCTTTTTATCAAAGAGAATGCTAGTGTGCAAAAATGTAGAATCGATCTCATGCAATTTGCAAATCTTTATGAAGAATACAAACGATTTTCTTTTTTTTAAAAACATCTCCATAAATGACATCATATCCGACAAAATGTCAACAAAACGAATATGCTGGGAAATGCCCACTGGTGGCAACACTAAGAGAAAAACACCAATTAAACAAATCTTGTCAAGTGAAATTCATGTTTGGATTTGATTTTTTAATTCAGTTTCAATGTAATCATCATAAATGTGATATGCTCTCTTCTATTAAAATGTGAAAAGAGTCCAGTGACTGCCAGTGTGATGCCCACTTGCTTACTTAGCAGCTAAACTGGATCTATTGTGACAACTACTGAGAACAGTTGTTTGGTAGGAGGACACACCCTAATTAACAGATTAATTGTCTTGACTGATTACAATACATTAAAGGTGCATTCATCACAGTAACGTGTGTTGGGTCAGCCTAATTTCTGTTCAAAATCACATACCATAGGCGACTCCCAAGGTTTTGCTATTTGCTAATCTGTGGATTGTTCTTCAAAATGTGCAATGATACATTCAAAAGTAAGTTGCAACAATCGAAAATAAGTTGCAAATTCTAATCAAATGTAAATTTGTCATCCTTTTTCTTTCTTTTTGTTTTTTTTTTTCCTTTTGATCTGGATGTAATGCTCAAGGACTGAACAACTGATGTGTGCCATCTGTTTTTATTAGTACAAATTATATAGGGGGTTGTACTCAGTACATGTAGTATTGTGAAACATTAAATTTGTTGGGTTCCAATTTTCATGGTTTTTGTGGGTGAGCTAGACCATGAATTTAAAGTCACAACAAAATATTAACCAAGCAGACAATCACACCCCTACCCCACCCCCATCATATGCAACTGAAATGCATCACCTATTTCTTTGTTTTAATACCATGGCTATCTATAGTGGTGAGAATGCAAAATATACATTAGGATAAGTACATGAATGATGAGGAACACTGGAACTGATTGATTACAATTTAATTCGAAAACAAATTTCACGAGCATGAAAACTCGTGTCATGTTGTAATGACTACCTCATGTGTGGTAATAAATGCAGATATACTCACTGTCCGTGTCTTTCTTTATTTTCCAAAACACATATTATTCCCGTTTATAAAAAAATTTTTGCACATATCAACTAACTGCTAAATAGGCAGATTAGTCGCGCTTTCTCAAATTCCATTTCAATCAGGTCTCTCACAAGTTCTACTTTGTCATGTGTGCAGATAGGCCACTTTGCATGAATTGGCTTACAGGTAGATGTTTTCAGTTCAACCGAAACCTGATTTGAATGTAAATGTCCACTGTCTGTATCTTTGCAGTTTATGTTTAGCGTATTTTGTAACAATTTCTTCAGCAACAGCCATCACAATATACGCGCATTTTTAACGCCGCCATTCATCAGAATTTTACGGATCCAAATTTAGACCACAAGGTCAAGGTGACCCAGCAACAAGTGGTTCCCATGGGGTTATTTTGGCAGGATTGTTTCGAACAACAGATTTTTACAGTCACTGGCATTGTTCAAGCGCCTAATCCCTTTATGCTTTTATATCGATATTGAAGAACACCAGAACCTAATTCAGATTACAATAGTGGTATTCAAGGTGTTAGCTCAGACACGTGTGGAAAAAGAAGTAGGTATTTTCTTTAAGATCTCTGCATTTACTCCAGAAATGAAATATCTTAATGAATCAACTTACTAACTGCAATATGGATTAAACCTGTTTGCTCACAAATGCATGGAAATGAATGTCAATACAGTAAAACCTGTCTTGTGCGACCTCTGCTATGAGCGACCACCTGTCATTTATGACCACAATCATAATAAACGGATCGATTTTATTATATAAACGCACTGTCGTGAGCGACCACCTGCAGAACGCGACTAGCGACCATGATTTCTTGGTACAATATGTATTTCGACACTGCTATGAACGACCGCATCGGAAAAAACTAGATAAACACAACTGAACTTTATTTAATCCTTTGTAACCGCGACCACTTAAAAAGTAAAGACTGTAGGCTGGCTACCGCTTTCGTAAATTTTACAGGTCATGCATGTCGTGTTATTATGACTAGAGTACATGCAGATTGTTCATCTGGAATAACCTCGGCTGTTTCTGCGAGACCAAAGTACGATCCGTAGGATTGACCGAGAAGTTGTGAATGGCTGATTGTTTTAAAATAACACTGCTATGAACGACCCTATCACGAGAACTGAGACAAACACCACTGACCTTTATTTAATCCTTTGTAGCAGCGACCGTTTAAAAAGTAAAGATTGTTCCGAACAAAAACAAACAAAATAAAAAAAATAGGCTGGCTACCGGTTCTGTAAATTTTACAGGTCATGCATGTAGTGTTATATGTTAAGGATTGTAAACCAGACTAGATTACATGCTGATTATTCATTCGGAATACATGCTGATTATTCATTCGGGATTACCTCGGCTGTTTCTGCGAGACTAAATTACGATTCGTATGATTGACCGTGAAGTTGCAAATGGCTGATTGTTCTAAAATAACACTGCTATGAATGACCCTATCACGAGAACTGAGACCAACACCACTGACCTCTATTTAATCCTTTGTAGCAACAACCGTTTAAAAAGTAAATGTTGTTCTGAACAAAAACAAAAAAAAACAACAACAAAAAAAATTAGGCTGGCTACCGGTTCCGTAAATTTTTACAGGTCATGCATCTAGTGTCCTTTGTTACAGACTGTAAACTAAACTAAAGTACATGTCACTAACTGCCATTGTAGTGCCAAAGTCAATGTAGCGGTTGCATACATCATTTGTCTTTTGGAGTTGATCCGTAATGCCTCGGGTGAATGACGTCTTTGTCTTTAATACCAGTAGGGGAGAGTCGTTTTCTGGATTCGATTGTCATTGTTAAAAGGTTGTTGTTTTTTTTTTTGTTTTTTGTTTTTTTTTAATGTTACTGTGATTATATCCCTCACACCAAGCTCTCATCTGTTGACCTTAGTGCAACCAGTTACACCCTTTGTTTATATAGTTGGAAACTGGTCTTTTTGTACAAACCTGTTATGAGAGACCACCTGTCATGAGAGAACGCTTTTTGTTGGCAGAAGGGGCGGTCTCTCAAGACAGGTTTTACTGTATAAACTTTTACAGAGACACATGCATCGTTCTTTTTTTTTTAAAACACATTTTTGTAAATGATAGATCCACGAAAATTAGGTACCCACAAATATGCACTTTTTACCTAAACCACGAAATTTGAAACCCATGAAAATAAAGTGTTCCACAGTATTAACGAAGAATTGTATGGTGACATTTAAAATTGCTATACTGGTTAATTAATGCGTGCATAGAGAATGATGGGTTTGGCTCCGGTGTTTTATAAGTGCAATTTTTTTGATGAATCCTTAGTTCGTTAGTGCTTGATTATGATTAATACAAGTGTTCGGACCTTGAAATGGAAGTAACTTCAAATTTACAGATACACAAAATGTCAACTTAATTTATAGTAAAAATTTTTTGTTAATTTATTGACTTAACTAATTTCTTCAGATCTAATATCCATAAATATTAAAATGAAGACTGCAACATTTGCCAACATTTCTAAATGTGTACACTGTTTACAATAAGTGAAATTATGCCATTTAATCAAAACTATAAGAAACTCAACCTTTTCCTCTAACTACCCATTAGGCTGACTGAAGACCTAGCAGATATTATAATGTTATTGTTGTATCTGGCTCAGCTTGTGATTGTTTCATTTGCTGTACGTCTTTTACCTCTTATCATGACAGGATTCAGTTTGCAAAACATGTCTTTGTTGAATATATCAAACGGTTTCAGTAGAAAATCCCTAGGATTGCTGTCATATTATTTCCTACTGTTACATATATATACATGATGAAAATATTAATAATGGAACTGGACATACTGCTGGTACATACACATGGATGCTTTTGTAGGCTCTGCAATGACTAAGAGATTATGCAGTGGCTTACAAACCTGAAATGGCATTTCTTGAAAATAAAATGTTATTAATTAAAGGTTCCATTAACAAACACGTTTCTTAAAGGCAAATACTGTAGCAGAGCTGTAGATAAAACAATGTAATAAACTGCATATTTTACTTCCTGGTTTAGAACTAATTTCATTTTTTAAACGCAGCAAAATGTGAAAGATGTCGAGTTAAATTACCAGATTGAATCTTTCACATGAAGTTGACCCTGCCATTTTCACTGTTAACCCTTTACTGCGCATCAGTCTGGAGGTTGAACTGTCTGATTTGCATAGGATTTATCCATTAATTCAATAACTTGGTATTGCTTTCGAGTTTACTTCTTGTGCAATAATAATTTTCTTTATAGTGAAAATTTGTTGTGGACACTGGATGGGTATTGGGTATACTATATTTCAGCATACAGGAGATGAAATGGTTGGTTGTCACTGCAACCAAATCCATCTTAGAATGTGTACAAATCATGACAAAATTACATATTTTTCAGTATTCTTTTATATGAAGCTTTCTGTTTTCTTGCCAAATCAGTCATGCTTTGAATTTTTTCAATTTTTGATTGAGAAAAGAAAGATTTTCTAATTATTTATCTTGTATTGTCCAAGTTCCACCAAATATAGGCACAACATGCATTTTGTTTTACACAGGATTTATCCATTAATTCAATAATTTGGCATCCCTTTTAAGTTTACTTCTTGTACAATAATAATTTTATTTATAGTGGGAAATTTGTTGTGGATGGGTATTGGGTATACTTTATTTCAGCATACAGGAGATGAAATGGTTTGTTGCCATGACAACCAAATCCAGCCTAGACTGTGTAAAAATCATGACAAAATTGCATATTTTTCAGTATTCATTTATATTAAGCTTAGTGTTTTCTTGCCAAATAAGCCATGCTTCAAATTTCTTCAATTTTTGATTGAGAAAAGTGAGATTTTCTATTTATTTAGGTTGGATTGTCCAAGTTCCACCAAATATAGGCACAACTGGTGTATTGATTTCAGTGAAGTGTTCAGATTGAACACATAAAGTAAATAAAGTTTTGAATGTATATTCTGTGCTTATATGTTTTTTTTTTAATGTAGTCACATGATCTTAAACATTTCAAATATGAAAAATTATTTTGGTCCAACGTTGAATTTGTTGAAATTTATACCAAATAGCTTGGTTACTATGGTAACAATTAAAAAATGCAGCGATTATATTAAGATATTAAAGCCGATTTTATACCATATCTCCAAAATATGAATGCCTGTGTTCAAGTTCAAAATAAGTTGGAAGAAAGCTGAAGAATGACGAATAATTCATAAAAGGCATGAAGATAAAAGTAGTATAATCAATCTCATTCATATTTATTCATATATATACATATGCATGTACTTAGGTACTGCATTATTTTGATCCAGACACAAGGAATATACCACGATGACCACTCATGATGAACCAAGCTCTAGTATCCTAAGATCAGAATTTTACCCAGAAAAAGAAAGACGATGAGCTTTAAATGTGCTACAAGATTTTCCTGTTGTTGCAAACTTTAAATAAGTGGAATTTACTGAATATAATCATGGATATATTGTTTTGCATCATGGAGGCAAGCAGATTTTATGGTGAATGCATTAATTTTACATACAAAAAACAAATTTAAATTTATTGAACAATCCTCAAAATCCAAGTGAGTTCCTCTTTCAATTCTATTGTTCATTCTTAAAATATGATGACATGATGTACATCAAGCCATCAACTCTACAAAAGAAATGTGCTACTTAACCGAACACACTTTAAGTATGCCGTTCCATTAGATATTTTTGTATGCAGTATTTGACAAGCTTGCTGTCTTGTAACAACATTTTTTTATGTATAAATCATGTAAATGCATGTTTACTTGAGATATCGGAAAGCAGTACAACCCAAGTTCTAAAATCCTATCATCAATACTAGTGATTAACAGATCATATGAGTGTATAAATTGGCAAATTTAAAGTAATGTGATTAAAAACCTTGAAATAAAAAATGTTTTGGGTATAAACTAACTTGGTAAAAAATACAGTACTTATTGGCAATGAGACTGAAGTGTGAATTTTTAGTAATATTCTAGCAGGTGTGAAGAATATCACAGGAAATCTGTTTCTGTATTTTGATTGGAAGCACATAGTTTTAATATTCAGGTGTCAGAGAACATAATCAGAAAATAATTAATCATGTACTCTTTTCACTTGGGAATTTATAAAAAACAAAAAACAAACCATTGTCAAAAGAAAGAAAGAACTTGCATCAGTTGCAGAAATAAATATTGCATTTCAAGATTGGATAGTTGGTTGGTTGGTTGGTTATGGGTTTAACGCCATTTTTCAGCACATGATAGGATATACATAACGGCCAGTATATTTGGTGGAGGAAGAACCCGGGAAAACCCCGGGAAGAACCACGACCCACGGGAAGCTACTGGCAAGCCTTCTCACATACCCATGCTGGCTGAGCCCGAGACTCGAACCCACGCGGACAGAGGTGAGATGTCAGTGATCTGTAAAGGCGAGCGCCTTAGACCACTCAGCCACCCGGGGCCCCTTCAAGATTGGATAGTAGATTCAATATATATATAAAATGACATGGACAATGGAAAGAATATCGTTAAAGCTGACTTATTTAAAACTGAACACTGAAGTTATGTAAAAATAAAATTATATGAAAATCAAATTTCGGAGTATGCAAGAGTGACACCTTTTTCAAACAAAACAAAAAGGGCATACTGGTATAAGTATTTTTCAACCCATGAACACACTTTTGGTCACAATATTTAGGATGTCCTTTTAAAAATAAAGAACAAAGAAGCTTCCACTCATAGAAGTATTCTATATTAAATAAAACATAATAATATATATATAATTATTTGAAGATAGCACAGTTTAAAGTAGGTTTTTTAGTGATCTGGACAATGGGGGATGGATGCTATAAAGGGCAGAGGTGAGGGCATTAGAGGCAAATATGGTAGGAGAATCCCTTTCTTTATATCTTGTTTGAGTACTGAGTGCCAAAGATGCCAGATCTTGAAGGATTATTAAGAAATATGAACTGCTGCATAAAAATTTAATTTGAGAAAATGTCTTCATAAACCATGAAATATTCCCAAAGATCAATGTCTGAATCACACTACTCTGAAGTAATGAAAGGAACAAAGAAGGTACATTCATCTTTCATTTCACATTGTCATTTTGTGAATTAAGAAGAAAATTAAGACATGTAGTTATCATATGATTAATCTAGCATATTAGATGTTTTGCTTATTGGGAATCATTAAACATTTTATTATGAGAAAATAATAAAAAGGATGAATATCATCATTACTGACACATGGAATAGACATCATTAAATTATTTTCAATCAAAATTAACATTAAGAGGAAGAATATCTCAATTGGAGACAGTCAATGGTAGTGGGAATGAACATCTCTGAAATCATGACAGCCAAAAAATGTGTGGAATATAACTGACCAATATAATAGCCTTATGAAATGCATTAAGTTTGCAAATGTATCACTATTTTTGTTAATTCGTCACATCATTGAAAAGAATGACAAAAAAGCACATAATTGGAAGTCTTTAAACAAGTATTTAATTAAATCTAAAATATTGTACAAAAGAATTATATTTCACAGTCTACAGGCTTGTACAGGTAAAAATTATTGGAAATTCTGTGAAGTAAAGCATGAATAAATAAGACATAATAATAATACATTGTATCTTGAAATAATCACCAACAAAAACTTTATAAAATGAAGCCAAATAACGAGTGGATACATCATTTTATTTGCCTGAAACTATTTAAATGGTTACCTTGTTAGTATGTGCCCTTTTATATCTGTTACATATAGGAAATCGTTACTTTAATATTTCCGCTTTCACTAAAATTTATATTTACTGACCAAATTATGCCTGATGCAGAAATGATATCTCTTGATTGCACAAACAAATCTAGCATCTTTTTCAGTTCTCAAGCTTTCCTAAAATGGATTGTTTAAAATTACTTGTATGTATTATATTCTGTAATATATATTTTATTATACTGTATGTACTGTATTCTCTAACTCTAAAACCATCCATTTTCTGTTAAGTAAAATCATGAAACTGAAACTTAAATAATAATGTGTTGTATATACCTCAATATATTTTTATACACATGTACTATGATCATTATTGTTTCCTTCTCTGTATCCCTTATTAATAAAAAAGTATGATTTTAGCTTAGTTTTATACTTGTGTCAATTTTCTATGCCAAAAAAGGTTGTCAAATTTTCAAAATCGTAAAACCCATCCTACCCTCTCATTATCAATGCAGAAGCAACATGAAATGTGCTCTTGGGAGCAGTAATTAAATTGTTACTGATTAAAAACAAAGGTTGTAGCAGATCTTTGAAAACCCTGGTCTGTGTGTGTGTGTGTGTGTGTGTGTGTGTGTGTGTGTGTGTGTGTGTGTGTGTGTGTGTGTGTGTGTGGCAATTGAGAATGAAATCAGAATTGATGTGCAGTATTTAGTATATTTAACAATTTTAATGGCTTTTGAAATGTAAAGTGCTCGATTCACTTATTGAGGTACTCGCCATCATGCATCAACTTTCTTGTGAAATTCAACAAATTATGAGCTATAATGATTTAAAAATGATAAGTGACATTAATTATTGATTTAAAAGTATTGAAACACGTTTCTCTAAGGGCAAATCATAAATTTTACCGTGAAAAACATGCACTATCGATTAGTGGAGTTGAGCAGAATTTTCTGTGCCATGTGACTAGTGGCTTTTCCTTGTTTCTAAAAATAGAAGAATATTCGAGACTTCATTTGTATATTTTTTGTGCTGATTAGTATTACAATTAGGGGGTAAATGTTTTTCAAATATCGAAAATCCATATTTTTGAGAAATTGGTGATTCTTGGTCATAACTTTTTGCTGAAATGACGGATATGAACTTAATAAGTGAACACGGAATAGTAACTTATTTTGATTGTATATCCTCGTTCCAAAGTTTGAAGTTTGCTCTAATATTCCTCTTTTTTGGTGAAACCTTGATAATAATAAACTGGACTAGTTCAAAGAATGGCATATTCCCGTGTATATTATGAAAAATCTGTCAACTGCATTATTAAAAATTTCAAATGACTTCACACTGCAACTGCGAGATGCAGAGCACATGTTTAGAAATGGCGAATACACTGTTACATGCAACAGATGTGTAGATTGAACTGTGCAGTTGCTTTAATCCTGCACATACACTAATAAATTGCTTCATATTTATTTTCTAGATTGATTCTCTCAGCCGTTTAAGTGATAGTTATGGGTACAAAGACTAAATTTTGGTAGTACTGAGTATCTTAATAGGATTCGTCATGAAAGGCGTCATTATGCAGTAAAGGGGTTGGTGTCAATAGGCGTCATTATGCAGTCAAGGGGTTGGTGTCAAAAGGCATCATTATGCAGTAAAGGGGTTGGTGTCAATAGGCGTCATTATGCAGTAAAGGGTTAGTGATTATGACTAATTGTGAGAGAATTTGATTATATGGCTCTCTATGAGTGAGAGTTCTCACAGTAAGCAAGTACTATAATTTCAAATGTGTGCAGAACTGGAGATTACAGCATAGTTTATATTGATCAAATGCACTATCATATAACATGGATTACACTTATGCCAGAAGTAATATGCTTAAAAACTTTGTACTAAAAGCTTAAAATTTTTAAAAAATTTAAATTTTAATGTCTTAAGAATTTCTGTTTTGCATATTTAGTTTTATTTGTTGCATTGAATACACAGGTACACTGATCATCTATACCTCAGCTCTAGTTTACTGAAATTTTTATCAGCATTATCAGTAAGTCAATCTAACATGTCATGCTGTGCAATGTGTACTATAACCAATTTCATCATAAAGAACTACTTTTTCTCCTAGCAATGCCACAGTAAATTTTTTAAATTCATAGATACATACTTTATAGAAGGAAAGAATGAACAGAAACATGCTACTCAAACAACATCCTTCTTTAGATGAGATGTGGAAATGTATAATTGAATTAGAACAGTGTGGGTATCCTGCATGTAATGACGGCCAACGGTGTATGTCTGTTTATACATTTACTTAACCCATTTTTGTAAACAATGCAGCACTTAAACAGAACTGCATTTGATGAACATTTCTGTAGGGCAATGGAGTTTATAATTACCTCATAGTATCACAGAAAGACGTTGCCAGGACCAACCACAGAACTTTTCTCCAACTTTAAATGGCCCTACAGCTTCATCTTGTATCCTTGCCTATAGCCACAGTCGATGTTTATGGACGCCCTTTGCTCACAAGTTTATCCAGGGAAGAGATGTATATAGAGCATGTCAATACAATATAATATTTTCTATGTCACTATAAACTATTTGGCATTCTTTCCATACATGAAACAGGTGCGAGCCAGGTAGATTTGAACTGCTTTATCTGCCCTTCTCATTTCCTTTAATAACAGTAGGTAAGAAGGCAGCCAGTGATTTCTGACAAAAGGGGAAATTTTCCCGCTCCTGGTATTTATGCCAGAATATTGATTTTCACTTTTTAAAGGAGAGAATGATGTCAAGTTGTATATAAGATAAGTATCTCTGAATAGACATTCCCTTAAAAGATGTTTCAACAAATGATTTTGTGATAATTCACTTGAAAATAAATAAAGAAAAAGCAGTTGTTTTGTGATAATGATTGGTATAATGACAGGTTGGATCGTGATAATGGGACTATATTGTATGCATAAAAGAACCTGTACACAAGAGACTTTAGACATTACCAACCAAATACTGAACAATGCATGTTCGGTCATTGTACAACTATGCCAAGTGCAGCTTGGTAAAATGGTTAATTACTAGATAATAAATGAAAGTGTCCTCATTTGCACAATTAGAAAAAGACACTTAGTAAGCACTTATTATGGAGCAGTTCATAAAGAAAACCAGCCACTTACAAGATTAGAACTGAGCTATGTTAATATAAATGAATCGCTATAACTCACAACCAGAGCAAATTTACTGCAGTTAATTTTATGTGCACCTCACTCATTTTTAAGGGACATCTCGTAAAATTGTGAGTGAATTTAGATAATTATGCATCTTAGAGAAAATGCTCAGAGCCAGTCAAGAGTACAGAAAACTTTTTTCCAGATTTCAAGAGCAAATAATATTTCTGTAAAGATCTTGGGTAATTAATGTGGTGTCCAAATATATGGTATAAATGTAGAAATTGAATCCAAAAAGATTATGTAAATATGGGATATTTTTTTTAGGTTTTGATGGAGTTCTAGGATTTGAGGTTCAGCCTAAAATTTACATGTGGTAAAAATGGAAGGCTTTAGAAGTCCAAATCTATTATTTTTAGTAAAAGGTGATTTTTTTACCTCAAAGGTAAACATCCCCACACACACACAAATCACTTGTACAAGTTTCATACAAATGCACTGTTAGGTTCCTCAATGTTATTGCCAAACAAAAATGAAAGAAAATGCATATGAAATCTATTTTAGTAGCAGTGGACCTTAACCTTTGACCTAACAGTGATACAAGGTTAAACATGTTTCTTTCCAGTGCTAAAGAAGAATAAATATACTGTGAGAGTTGAATTTTTTGTTTCATTAGAACTGAAGTTAGTCCTTTCCATGTAATGAAATGCATAAGCAAAATAACGATGTTTAAGCAACAGCTAACCTTGACATACTGCAGTCTTACTAACACCCAACCAAATGAAAGGGCTCTTCCGTTGGCTAAGGGGAAACGCAACATGTAACCAAGTTGCTTTGAAATCAAGAACAACCACTAGAAATTAAGTATTTCATATCATCCAGAAACCAAAATGAAACTGCCCCCACTAACCGACCAGGGACAGTAGTTAACCATACAAGATCCCACAGCCAGCAGGGCCATATATAAATCTACGTTCCAAATATGCAGTATGGTGTGATGAAAATTGATATTGAAATAAAAGGAAAGTAAAAAAAAAAACATTAACAATTAAGTGTTTTTTTTTTTTTTTTTTTTTTTTTTTTTTTTTTTTTTTTTTTTTTTTTTTTTTTTAAGAAAAAATACTAGGATGTTGAACAAGATGAGCAGATATAATGTAGACACGTGACGCATACATGGATGCCAAAGTGATTGCTATGTTGTAATTTTTTTGCCAATGGCCAGCGCTCCCAACACCTAATAACCCCATGGTTTTTTACAATGGCTGGGAATAGAAAAAACTTGTCACACAAATAACCTCTGTTTTGTTGCATCTGTTAAAAACATAAATGATTGATTCACTTTGCACATTTTATTAGAACATAACTAGCTGAAAGTACGTAACTAGTTGTTACGACGACAATAAAAGGCAGTCTTGTCCCATGAAATAGCTATGGCAATGAATGGAATGGTTTGTTGTGTGATATATTCTATACGACTGTCATATTCCCCCCTTTGCATAGCACAAAATCCCTTACACCAATAACCCCATTTTTGATGATTATGACACCTATGTCTCATCACTCTTTGGTGGCAGAATGGAAATATGAATGGTTACCTAGGATTACCCATATTATGATCTCAGTCCTAGTGTTCTGGGTACCTCTCAGCCTAGTCAATTATATCTTGTTTTTAATTTGTTGATTGTCATCTTGGCAAGTTGACCTAAATTTCAATCCTGGAAACAGAAAACAATAAATTAGTTTGCTAAATGGCAGATGAACCAAAATGCAATTTAATGTGTTTTTCCTTATACATAATATAGTTTGCAAAACATTGTTTCTTAATAGCTACTGTACAGGCCTGCCAAGCTCTAACAAGACCTTGTCAGTAAGGCAGTCAACATATTTTATCCAATGAGTCAGACCAATTTTCAGTAAGGTGTAATCAAATGTACCAATATTGTCAAGTTGGTATAACATGCATTTCAAAAGTTTCAGAAGTGGGGGTGGGGGTGGTTAAATCGGAGGACTGATGCAGCAACAAGCAAACATTATGTTCAACTAAACAAGTTTTGTAAAGTACAACTCAATACCTTAATTACCACCAGTACAGTTTCACAAACCGCAGTTCCAAATTCTATGGAGCTCAATGGCCTTTAGGTTCTATCTCTCAAAACTTGACATAAACCTGGGCTTTCATTTCTTAATTTCCATGTGGCGACGGTAAATCATCTCTACTACTGCATGAGACATACTCAAATTCAAAACACATTATGTCCAATAAACAAATAATTGTTTGCCGTCCCAAGCCTTAATTTCCAAGAATTCCTGAATATTCCTTTTGGAATTCTTGTTGTGCAATTGGAAACCTCCTTTAGAGGCATGTTTTCCCCATTCGATTTTTGAACAAGTATAATTTGTTGAACAACCATTAATAGAAAAATTCAATAAGCAACAGCTTTGATCATATAGCCAGATGTTTTAGCATGAAAAAATATATGCAGTTTAAAAGCATCCTGAAGGTACACCTGTAAAGTTAGTCCGATATCCTGGACCAACTCCATTGATTCTAATCTAAAACCCAGATCCAAATCGAACACAAGAACAAGCCATTAACCCAATTTTACCGCAACACTTATATTTTCCATAATTTTTGGCTGTCATTTTATAAGTCCGTTTATTTTAAAGGGACATTTCCCCAACACGAATTATGGTCAAATGACAAGTTTTAGCAGTATTCTGATTGTAATTAGGATTGAAAAGTAATTTCTTTTAGCCTGGCAAGCCAGGTTTTGCAAGAGTAAAAGTAGAAACAGTGACCCAACTGTCAATAACAACAGTGTAAATGAGAACAGGTGAGCAATTTGTTAATAATGATGTCCCAGTTACTTACGGGTTATGATACTCACTGTAATTTGTGTGTATAGAAAACCTTTTTATCACTTCAAATTGTTTTAAAATCGAGAATCTCTGACATAAGTAACCAGACAGGTATCCAATGCAAGTTGCTTGTTTCTGCTGACTTTTGTAATTCAATGTAAGCCTATCAGACTACAGCACTGCCATTTCATGTTAGGAAGAGTTATATATTAAAAACCATATGTTGCGGTGTTGCACATGGAGTGCAGCTAATGGTATATTCCACATATCTCTCAAGCAGTTTTTGTGCTTATGTCCTCAAAAATGTTTACCGTGTGGGCCCCCCTGCGTGTGCTTTTTCATCAGAAAAGAAAAAAAAAAAATCAGTCTACAACTTGTTCATTCCCGGATGTCCCCTTCCTCTGTTGATACTAAACAAAGGCTCGAGTCACAAAATCTGATAAAAAACTGTAACATGGCAGCAAATAAACTATTTTAACAAAAACACAGTATCTGGCCAATAAAAACCATTACAAGGTTTGTGGAAGTCCGCTGAGTTGCAATGTAAAGTGTTTGAACAGGCCGTTAGTGTAACCCATTTTCGAGGTTAACGTCAACCCTTTATGGCAAGGAAGCTTTAATTTATTTTGCAGTTGAAAAAAAAACCAAAATAGACTAAACTTGTGCAAATACAATATGTCAACTTTAAATAATGATTTGTTAGTTTAGAAAGAAAAGAGTAATATCAGAAAACACATTATTATAATAAATGCTGGGTAGATAAAGATTGTACACTAAAGTTAAAATTAACGAACATCTGGAATGGACAATTCCCATGAGTGCAGTTCATATTTAGTTAAACCAGATATTCAAACATGTTTTTCATGAGTTACTTGACCTCAGGACACAACGTATTATTTCAATAATGTAAGTGTCCCAAGGAAACCATTGATAGTGACAGTGCAGACCATAAAATTAAAGGATTCAAAACTATCAAGGCAAAATAAGAATTAACTCTTTTTCATAGCACTAATAGTGCATTACAGTATCTGTGCTCAGTTATAAAGCCGATATCAACTGCAAACTGCCTAGACCCCAGATCTGACGTCGACTGATGTGCCAGCATATCAGGGTCTATCATCTCTTGCAACATTGGACCCAACTTATATGTGAGATATAACATGGTATGTATTATTATTTATTCCTTTGACCCTCTAAAGATGTTGCATGTACTCCCGAAATTTTGGAATGTGAAGGACACAAAGTCCCCTGCCCTTAGGATTCTAAGTGCAACACTGATAATGTTGTGAACATTGGTTGAAGTTGATTCCATCGCCCAACAGGTGGACCAGGAATGATACGCATCATGTCCATCATGCATCAAGAACCAAGGGATGCAATTATGGAAGTCTTGTTAATGGCAAAAATTGGCAGAGATAGCGATGGTTGTTTATGGCAGCATTTGAGTTTATCGTGTCCCGATCATTGGATTTTCCTAGACACAGGGGTTTAATGTTTAGGGACTTTGTAAAGTAATGCAAAACTTATTAAAATTACAAACCATATGAAATGGCACATATTGTCTTCATGAAATTATTTTCTTTCTGAAGAAATATGGGGATGGGAATTTGCTTTATTTTCATGTATGTTTCTTGTATTTAACAGATTTGTGCCCTAAATATTCAACCAGCAGCCAGGATTCCATTGAGAAACAAGATCCCATACCGGGTTAATGGGTGAGTTTTTAAATACCAAATCAGGTTTTAACTTCTGTAATGTGTAACTGTTTTGTACCAAGTATTAACATGTATTAACAATTGCATATGTATTATCTTAAAATAATAAGTGCCTCTTGTACTATATTTTATGTTGCTTACTTTACTTATGTTTTCTTTCAATGTAGGTCAGTATGACATGTTGACTCAACCAATCCAATGAAAAATCTCCATTTGTAGAAACACACCAACATACTATGTCCATATTCTTTTCCTCACAATTTTTGCATACACCCGGTCAAGCATTAAGAGAATAGCGTAGCTAGCCCCCCCCCTTAAAATATTCCATAGTTGAACAGTTACTACTCATAGTTGTAACATCTACATAATAGATATGTGCCCAACCCCCTAGGCAATTGTGTTGGTGACTGTTTTGGAGGAATTTTAATAAATAACCATGCAGGACCCATAAATTAATACCTTACATATTTAAGAATTTTTTTGCTGTAAAAAAAAAAAAAAAAAATAAAAAAACAAAAATAAAAAAAAAAAAAAAAAAAAAAAACAAAAAGTTCAAGCCATCTCTTAGAGAATAATGAATGAAAGTTGGATAGGCATGTTTGAGGATTTAAAGGTGAAACTGGCAAATTAAAAATACCTATGAGTATGACAACATGTCTTGGCCTATCCAATGTCACTTTAACTATCAATTTAAATAAGTCTTCGTTTGTTCTTCAATCATTGTCAAAGAAATAATATGATGAATAATAATACCAGACAATGAGTTAACATACATTGTGTAATGTTTTGATTTTGGTTGAGTCCTTTTTAGCCAACATACATTCCAAACAATTCATTCAACCATTGTTATCTACATTATTTTGCCTGACACATCTCATTAATACTATGCATATTATGAATACCAGGGTCAACGCTAAAGCAGGCGAAGTGCTTCGATTGTAGTCACAGAAAAAATGTAAACTTTGCCTTCTTCACATTAGGAAAAAGCGAAGAAACTTCAGTAAAAAAATTTTTTATTATTAAATCTAAACACTCTAGTGACCAGTATTTTTTGAGGCTTTTGAGAAGCTCCCTCAACCGTAAGCAAGTATTTAGAGTTTAAGGCCCCAGGTGAAATGGATTGCCATGTTGCCCTTGACAGGTGGTCATATTCAATGGTGTTGACATAAAACATACTCTTTTCAGATATCACAGGCATGTGCTTTAAAATAGCTGATTGACCAATTAACATTCTTTCCCCCACAAGATATTGCTGCCGGATTGTCAGCAAGCTATCATAATTTGCAATAGCCATCAAGAAGGTAATGTTGTGCTATTCCATGTGGAATTTCGAAGTTGTCAAACGGGATATTTTTATCCGGAAATATTATGCACACAAGGACCTTACAACCAACCATAACATCAAGAGCTGCAAGAAATACGGGTGTGTACAATTGTACAAAAAACTGATGTGTTGTTCGAGACAACCGTCTGGTCTGCATCCTGCAACTCAATTTTTCATGATTTACTGAAATACGCGAGATCAGACCGCAAAAACCGTTTTCATCTGATATCAGTTATAGGTTTGGGGGCTAAAATTATTGGACTAATTTAACATTGTTATTAAATACGAAGAAAAATTACACAATCCAAATAGGAAAAATGACAATAACAACAGAAAAACCAGCTCCCTAATTTTATGATTCGATGAAATGGTTTTCTGATTATGTGGAACAGTGATTAGGTATCAAACTATGATGTTGTAGCCTTGACATGGTCGACAAAGGAGGTTGGGGTGCTAAAATCAGTACAAGTTTGGTATACAAGTAGAACCTTGGCTTATGCAGTAGGCAAATTACAAACACTAAACATATCACAGAAAGATAGTTTGATACACGCATATTATTAAAGTCATGCCATCAATGTATTTCTGAGTAAATATATGGAACCACCAGGGCAGTCATCTTTGCTGTATAGAAGTTGCAATTAAAAATAAAATCTGTATTACTTAAAACAGGGAATAATCATAAATTGGCGGTTGTTCTTTGATTCTGTGAATGGATAATGAAGTGAGTGATGTT